>SJXQ01005029.1:319047-353507 GCA_006408695.1 Aepyceros melampus
TATTATAAACAGTGCCGCAATGAACATTGGGGTACACGTGTCTCTTTCAATTCTGGTTTCCTCGGTATGTATGCCCAGCAGTGGGATCGCTGGATCATAAGGCATTTCTATTTGCAATTTTTTAAGGAATCAATATGCTGTCTAGGTTGCTCATAACTTTCCTTCCAAGGAGTAAGCATCCTTTAATTTCATGGCTGCAGTCACCATCTGCAGTGATTTTGGAGCCCCCCAAAATAAAGTCTGACACTGTTTCCACTGTTTCCCCATCTGTTTCCCATGAAGTGATGGGACCAGATGCCATGATCTTCATTCTCTGAATGCTGAGCTTTAAGCCAGCCTTTTCACTCTCCTCTTTCACTCTCAACAAGAGGCTTTTTAGCTCCTCTTCACTTTCTGCCATAAGAGTGGTGTCATCTGCATATCTGAGGTTATTGAGATTTCTCCCGGCAATCTTGATTCCAGCTTGTGCTTCTTCCAGTCCAGCATTTCTCATGATGTACTCTGCGTATAAGTTAAATAAGCAGGGTGACAATATACAGCCTTGACATACTCCTTTTCCTATTTGGAACCAGTCTGTTGGTCCATGTCCAGTTCTGACCGTTGCTTCCTGACTTGCATATAGGTTTCTCAAGAGGCAGGTCAGGTGGTCTGGTATGTCCATCTCTTTCAGGATTTTCCACAGTTTATTGAGATCCACAGAGTCAAAGGCTTTGGCATAGTCAATAAAGCAAAAATAGATGTTTTTCTGTAACTCTCTTGCTTTTTCCATGATCCAGCGGATGTTGGCAATTTGATCTCTGGTTCCTCTGCCTTTTCTAAAACCAGCTTGCACATCTGGAAGTTCATGGTTCATGTATTGCTGAAGCCTGGCTTGGAGAATTTTAAGCATCACTTTACTAGTGTGTGAGATGAGTGCAACTGTGCAGTAGTTTGAGCATTCTTTGGCATTGCCTTTCTTTGGGATTGGAATGAAAACTGACCTTTCCAGTCCTGAAGCCACTGCTGAGTTTTCCACATTTGCTGGCATATTGAGTGCAGCACTTTCACAGCATCATCTTTCAGGATGTGAAACAGCTCAACTGGAATTCCATCACCTCCACTAGCTTTGTTCATAGTGATGCTTCCTAAGGCCCACCTGACTTCACATTCCAGGATGCCTGGCTCTAGGTGAGTGATCACACCATCGTGATTATCTGGGTCATGAAGCTCTTCTTCGTATAGTTCTTCTGTGTATTCTTGCCACTCTGTTTTAAGAGATACACACAAAAAAGGGCACTGATTCTGACAACAAAGACACACACACACACACACACACACACAAAATAACAGGCAAATGAAGATGTAAAGTTAATTTAGCATAGTTAATGTGAGATACATTAGACTTTAACGGAAAAATTAACAGAAAAGCCGACATAAAGATACAAGTCAATAACTTATTAAATAAAGTCAGTAACTTATATGTGAATAAATATGAGAAAACCTTCAGAAATATAATGAAAAATGCACATATCCAAAATCAATGGGAAATTTTTAACATACCTCTATCAGAAATAAGCAGAAATTAAACAGAAAATAATTAACACCTGTATAGAAGGTCCAAGTGACATGATTCATAAGCCAAATCTGATAGAACTCATGAATCCAGACAATAGAGAATACAAAGTTCTCTCAAGCACAAAAGGAACAGTTGCAAATGTGACCATATATTAAATGAAAAGGCAATCTCAATAAATACTAAAAAATCTACAGCATATACTTCATGTTTTCTGGCCAATTATATAAGAAATCAATGTTAGAATGTATTTTTAAATCACAAAAAATTAAAAAACACCCTTTAAATAACTAATGGCTTTAAATAGATTTGCAATGAATATTATAAAAGATACATACCTGAACAACTGAAATGTATCTAAGTGATTCTCAAGAAACATTTATTTATAGCCCTTAGTAATTTTATTAAGAAACTAGAAAGATTAAGTATAAATGAGTTAAACATTTGACTTACAAAGCTAGACAATAAATGATAGAATATGCCAAAATAAAATAGAATACAGGAAATATGAAATAGCAGAAATTAGTAAAGCGAGCCTCTCTTGTAACTAGAAGGCAAATGTGAGTAAGTTCTGGCCACTGGAGTATGATAAGAGAAAGCTTTGTTTTTAGAAAGCGTGGGCCTCTTTTCTTCTTCCACATTGTCCTTCCAGCTGGCTGTAATGCAGATGAAAAAGTTATTATTAAACAGATCATCCTTGGCTATAAAGAATGAAGGCCACACAAAGTACAGGAAAAAGGCAGAGGAAGTAGGGGTCCACAATACTGTGGCACTCTTTTTCAGTCCTGTACTGACTAACTGGACTCAGATAAGAAACAAGGAAAAGCTACAGAAAAATCCACTCCTGAAAAATGGGATGATCTCTCTCAGAATGCAATGAAATGCAATCCACCCCTTAAAGGATAATTAACAAAGAACATTCCCACTAAGTAATGAAAATCAATTCAATACTCATTCATGTAGATAAACTAAAACTTAGCAAATAAGAATGGAGGAGGAACATCCTGAACCAGATAAAGTTTTTTCTATCAAAAGTCTTCTGCAAATATCATATGAGGATACTGCACATTGTTTTTTATTCAGCAATACACTGGGGATGCTAGACAATTTAATAACACAAGAAAATTAAATAAAATGGCCAAGATCACAGAGATCAAAACAATTATCTTTTCATTTGTAAATGGCATGGTTGTCCATATAAGAAATGCAAGAAAATATACAAATTATTAGAAAGGAGTCTCCTACTCTGTTTAGAGAAAGCTGAAACTTTTGGCGGTGGTGGTGGTAGTTTAGTTGCTATTGTATCTGACTTGCATCACCATGAACTGTAGCCTGTCAGGCTCCTCTGTCCATGGGGCTTCCCAGGCAAGAATATTGGAGTGGATTGCCATTTCCTTCTCCAGGGATCTTCCCGACCCAGGGATTGAACCCATGTCTTCTGCATTGCAGGCACTCTCCTGCTTTGCAGGTGAATTCTCTACTGCTGAGACACGACAGGAAACCCTCTAAAAGTGTTAGGGGACATAATATGGTATGGATGTGAGAGTTGGACCATAAAGAAGGCTGCACACCAGAGAATTGATGCTTTTGAACTGTGGTGTTGGAGAAGACTCTTGAGAGTCCCTTGGGTTACAAGGAGATCAAGCCAGTTAATCCTAAAGGAAATCAACCCTGAATATTCATTGGAAGGCCTGATGCTGAAACTGAAGCTCCAATACTTTGGCTACAGGATGTGAACAGTTGACTCTTTAGAAAAGACCCTGATGCTGGGAAAGATTAAAGGCAGGAGGAGAAGGGGATAACAGAGGATGAGATGGTTGAATGGCATCACTGACTCAATGGACATGAGTTTGAGCAAGCTCCAGGAGATGGTGATAGACAGGAAGGCCTGGTGTATGGCAGTCCACGGGGTTGCAAAGAGCTGGACATGACTGAGCCACTGAACAACAAACATGGTAAATTACCCTACAAATAAAACCTCTTTATTTTTGTGTGGTTAATTGCAAGTGGATTTTTAAATGGATGACTAAGCTTGACTACCTTATAAATCAAACTGACCAATCATATTTATATTGATATTTGCTATATGACAAGTGTTTTGGTCAGTGTGGGCTATCATGATAAAATACTATAGGTGAGGTGGCTTAAACAACAGAAATAAATTTTGTTCTAGAGGCTGAAAAATCAATATTAAGGTCCAGCAAGGTTTGATTTCTGGTGAGAACTCTCTTTATGGTTTATGGATGTCTGTCTTCCCCTCTGTCCTCACATGGCAGGGAGCAGGGGTGAGAGAGAGAGAGAGAAAGTGTGTTCTATGGTATCTCTCCTGGTAAGGGCACTAATGTCATAATGAGAGCCCCCTCTTCATGACCTCATTTAAGCCTAATTATCTCCCCAAGAACCCATTTCCAAATCCTGTCACACTGGGAGTTAGGTTTTCAACATATAGATGGAGGAGTTGGAGACATGCCTTCAGTCTATAGCAACAAGTCTTCACACTTGCACATTATGAAACATTTACTGTGTGATATAGGAAATAAGGGATAAAAGGCAACTATAAGTAATATTCATAAGCAATGAGCAAAATTAGTCTCATATGTGAAAAGAAACATATTTTAAAAAAGACCTCAGGCAAATGTGGCAAGAATCTTTTCAAAAAACATTCTACAAAGATGCCTCAAACCTCCTCAGGCAGTCATTTATGAAGCATCTCACTTCTGCATAGCCTGGAGGCTGATGAGACTCACCTGCCAGCAGCAGCAGGAGCCTAAACAGGATGGCCAAAAATCCCAAGAAAATAATCAAGATAGAAAAATAAGCCATCATCAGCTTCTGAGTAAGGAACTGGCTGACAGTCATACAGAAAGCCATAGACTAAATAGAAATTTCCCGTCCTAAAAATGAAATGTGTGTGGAATTCTTGGTGAGTGATACCCAGTACAACATACACATAACATTATCATGATCTGCAAACCTGCTCTGTGTTTTCTTTGTAGGTACAAGCTTCCTTCATTAAGTTATTGCTGCTAGGTGAAGAGTAGAGGCTCCTGAGATGCAATGTGATACCAAGAGCAAAGCTGTTCATGGCATTAATGCTAGAAAAACTACCTTCTTGGCTCAGTCACAAGATTCTCATTCTGCTAAGAGAATCAGAAATTTCCTAATTCAATTGGTTCTCAACTTTAGCATAAAAGGTCCTGAAACATCTTAGCAGATTGAGGTTTAAAAATGTAAGAAATAACTAGATGTTTTAAGAGAACTTTTATGTGTGCTTTTCTGTTTTACTTTGTGTTTCTCTGTGTACAGAAATGAATAAAATGTAGTATTCTTTGATTAGAAATTGATCCTAATGACCCTCCTATTTTCTAGCAGAGATGATCTATTTATAAGCTGAAATTCTCTAACAAATAAGGGCAAAAAGAGGGCTGCACAAACTCAATGCCCACAAACATAAAAATATCTGCAATTGGTGTATGCAGTAATTGAACCCAGAAATATAGAATAAGTTTCAAGCATCATGTCTACACAAGCCCTTATTGTGTTAAATTAAAACATTTCAGAGCAAGAGGTGTCATTTTATCATTGCATATTTAGTAGTAATACATGCCCCTTGGTTCTGGTTTCACTTTTGATACTGGGTAGCTGGCCAGGGCTAAGTAATTTATGCCCTCCTACTCTAGATTTATGAAATGAGAAGGAGACTGATAGAAAAATAAAAAGAACAGAATGGAGAGTCAGCAGAATTGGGCTGAAGTTCCAAATGACTTAACCTTCGAGGCAGAACACTTTTAGGGTAACTATAAGCTAAACAATTTCCAAAGCATTGACCCTGCACTAAAGCTGCCATTAGGAAATGACTATGGAGGAGAGATGCTCAAAAACTATTCCCTAAAATCAAGCCTCACTTTCTCCACTAGGTGAATTCATCTCTTCTTACACCACCCTGGTAGTTATCAGATCGTCTTATAATATTATATTTTTATATTTTTACTTTGGTCATTTTACTATCAGTTCGCTGCTAGTTTTTTTCTGATAAATAATGTTTTGTGGAATATGGAACTCAAGTGTGCGTTTAATTCTATATTGATACCACTATTTTTTTCCCCTGTGATTTAAACTACATATGCCTTTTAAAGAAATAGTCAGCTGTTCCAATGGAAGGTTCTACAAGAGAACCATAGAATTTTAGAGATAGAAAGGGAAAGTAGACAATGTATTTCAGTAATATGTTTACATAAATCTCACAGCCTGGATAAGGCAGATTCCTGTCACTAGGCTCTTAGCCCAGCAGTCTCTATTATCACCAGAGATAATAGTCTCTCACATGAATCATTGATTCTTGCCAGTTGCTGACAGTCTGCTTTGTTTTCATTTCTCTTCATAAAAAAACATAGAATAGTTTAAATGTTCTAAGATTTTTCATTAAAAAAAAAAAGACAATCAAACAAAACCTATTGGAACCTGATAAAATTAGTACATGATCAGTAGAGTTACAAAGTTATCGCCTAAGTTTTTCTGTGATACAAAGTAGCAGTTTAATTTTAGGGAGTAGAACCAAATGGTCAGAAGCATATATTCCAGAGTCATAAGATCTGTGGACCTGCCATATACAAGTTGCATGACTTTTTTGAGCCTGAATTTTCATGTTTCAAAACAGAGATAGTAGTTACTCCCATAGGGTTGAGAAGATGATGTGAAATCATTGATAGACACATGCAGGTCAGTGGCTAACATGACACATGTGTCATTACAATTATCTGATACATTTTATCCCTTTAAATATTTTAATATTATTAAATAAAATAAACTTCAACAAGTTAATGTTTAAAATCTACAATAGTAGTTTTAACTTTGTGTATATTATTTCACTTGATCCACTCAAAAACCTGCTAAGATAAAACCCGGAGTGACGGAAAGCTTGATCCAGATTTTCCTTTCACTTTTCTTCTAAAGATGTTTCTTCCATTAAGGTACTGAAAAGAAAGCTTAGGAAAGACTTTCAGAGTTAAGTCTCAAATTCATAACACAACTTGATTTAACTACAATAACTGCTTTCTAGTGTAAGTTGGATAGTTTATCAGAGTCACATTAGAAGAACAGTTCCTCTCTGTTGTCCCTTGGCATGAAAACAAGATGAAACCAGTAACAAGAATTATCCTCCAGTAGGATGTGCTTCTTGGATGCTGAGATTCTCACAGACATAAATAAGTCTGTGTCTGCATGAGAGCTGAGAGCACCAGTTTAAATAAAACTCTCATAGAGAGGAAGTATATTTCTCATATACAATTTTGCTAGGAAATAAGGCAGCAAAGAATCCACCTGCAATGCAGGAGATGTGGGTTCAGTCCCCTGGAGAAGGAAATGGCAACCCACTCCAGTATTTTTGCCTGAAAAATCCCACACACAGAGGAGCCTGATGGGCTACAGTCCATGGGATCACAGAGAATCAGACACAACTTAGTGACTAAACAACAGAAAAGGCTTAGCTAACAAGGCTGCTGCTGCTGCTAAGTCACATCAGTCGTGTCCGACTCTGTGTGACCCCACAGACGGCAGCCCACCAGGCTCCCCCGTCCTTGGGATTCTCCAGGCAAGAACACTGGAGTGGGTTGCCATTTCCTTCTCCAATGCATTAAAGTGAAAACTAAAAGGGAAGTCACTCAGTCGTGTCTGACTCTTTGTGACCCCATGGACTGCAGCCTACCAGGCCCCTTTGTCCATGGGATTTTCCAGGCAAGAGTACTGGAGTGGGGTGCCATTGCCTTCTCCGAGCTAACAAGGCAGTTTATAGTAAAACAGACCAATTCTCACAGTATTAAATGCTAATATAATTAAAAGAGAGCATCTCAATGTTTCATAAATAATTAAAGCTAAAAATGCAGAGAAGACTGACTCCTCTGATCAGTCATCTTTCTTAACTGGCTAAATCTTTGTCTTTATTTTTTCACGATACCAGTGCCATCCCCTTTTCAGTTTGAATTGCTGTATGTTCCTGAAATTATCCAGCTTATTTATTCTTCCTTGGAGTAATCAAACCAGATAAACCTAAGTGCTTGTAATACCAAGATGCTGAGGCTTATTTCTGGCTGCTACACAGCCCAGGGGCCATGGGCTTGACAAGTCAAGGAGTTCCAATAGACTGCATTGCTCCAACACCTTGTAGATAGGCTTTCTACTTGTAAATTTTTGCTATTGATTTGCATTTCCCTAGGAAGGGCACTCTTGGACTGGGAGATAGGAAGCCATGAGAAGTGATTCCAGTTTTGCTATAATGGCTAGGTTAAGAGGTTATTTTCATTTTTTTTTCTTGTTTTCTCCATCTTAAGGAGAGTTTGGACTAAAGAGTTTTTAGTATCCTGCCCAGGTCAAATATTCTATGATTCTGGGTAGTTTATCACTAGTTACCAAGTAATTTAAAATATCTTCTTGTGCTTGTTTGGGGTTTTAGCTGTGGTTTAGTTTCTTTTGGTTTTGCTTCTGTGCTTTAATCCTGAGTTTAGGTAGGAACCTCTCTCACATCTTTAAAGAATCAGGTTAGTTCTGTGTGCACTCCTGAAGTGCTCAGACCTTATTGCAGGGGAATAATGTTTTCTAAAGTCAGAGTGAAACCTAAAATATAATTGGCTGAGAGGCATTTCCTGGGAAAAAACACAAAGTCCTCTCACGTACTTTTACATTATCCTCCAGAGTACCTCAAGTTCTATTTATTCTTCAGGCACTGAAATAACCCCAGCATATTTCAGTAACAGGTCAAGAAAGAGCATCTTTCTGACTTCACCATGTATGGTTTCAATTCAACTCTTTCCATTTTCACATCACGTGCTGCTCCTGAGCCGAGCTGTCACAAACCTGACATACAGCCACATCTCCCCCAAAAGGGCAACGGATGCTTGCCGGGAAGGGGCACATTGAAATTTCGACCAATCACTTGCAGCTTTTATTCTTAACCCAGCCCAAATAGTTTAATAGCTCTTCTTGCCTGTTATAAATAGGTTCTGCTGCCTATCATGCCAGCTCACTGGGAAAAAATGCAAACAGTCCCAGGAATGAACTACTCAGGAAGGTTGTACTGCTTGGTAAGAGCTATTTTATTTTAAATGACAAAATTTCCTCCAGACACAAAGAAAGCCTTACATTTTTAGTCTGTGAGTTTCTCATCCTAAGGAATGATTTGATGTTTCATGAGAAAAGAATAAGTAAGAGAGAGAGAACAAGCAAGAGAGAAAGAGAGAGAGGAAGTTACATCTTAATAAAAATGTGCTGAGCAAAACCTTTCTCCTCTAGTTGGCCTTTAAGGAATGCTCATTATTTTGACCAAATCTGTGTGGTCATGTTACCTTCTCCAGGAACAAATACAGTTCATGTAAAGACCTGTTCAGAAGGACATCTAGAAAGCCATGAAGGGAAACACATTACAGAAGACATCAAGTTGAGTCCACTGAATCAGTAAAAAAAAAAAAAAAAAAAAATCAGGAACAAAGTGTTAGCAACTGGACTTGTACTTTTCCTCCCAAGCTAAGAAATGAATGTGAGGAATATTCTTTATTGTTAAAGAAAGAGTTAGTTTTCTCTTTGAATAAAAACCAATCAATAATGCACGAAGAAGCAAATATGTGAAGACAGTAACAACTGCAAACTTTTCTGTTTCAACATCAGTAAACTGTCATATTTGTAAGGAGGATTTTGAGTCTTTGATTTCTGAACCTAGAAATATTTGTCATTCCTGCTGCAAGATAAGGAGGAAGCACATGATGAAATGTCTTTTGATTGTGATGACAAAATACAGTTCTAAAGGGTTTCCATGTCTTTTAAACAGATAATGTGCTTTTTGCCAAGATCATCACATCTCAAATTCAACTGCCCACGACAATGATTTCTAGATTTTTTTTTATAGTCGTAATCCTTTTCTTGACCTAAATCCCTTGCTCTGCAATTGGGAAGTTAGATGCTGTATGTTTTTCAATATACCCAGTTTTAATAGTTCTGGATTTCTTGAAGATTCTTAAAATAAACTTTGTTCAGAGCATATGGTCTACAGAAATGATGTTATATGATGTTTACTTTTGAACAATATGTCACCGAGTTTTGAATTCTAGTCTGATCCATGTTTATAGTATAAATCATAGTTCTAGTGAGGCCAAAACACATCTTATATCTATAATGTTAAGTATTTAAACAAGGAAGCCATTACACCGAATGTGTCTCCACTGCCTCAGCGGCCTACATAAATGAACCTGAACCTCAGCCAGAGTCAATGAGCTGGAATCCAAAACAATAAAAGTTAGGAGCAACCAATCCCAAATAGCCAACTAGGTTTTCCAAATAAGGCCACCACTTAAGCTATCACCAATCAAATCATGTCTTAGCTTTGGTTTAGAGTCTCTCTATAAATCCTTGCCCCTTACTCCTTTTGGAGGGGTTCTCCTAACTACTTTTGGTTTGATGCTACTTGATTTGAATTAATGTATGTTCAGATAAATGGCTTCCCAGGCAGCACCAGTGGTAGAGAACCTGCCTGCCAGAGAAGGAGACGTAAGATATGCAGATTCGATTTCTGGGTTGGGAAGATTCTCTGGAGGAAGGCATGACAACCCACTCCAGTTTTCTTGCCTGGTGGATCTCATGGACAGAGGAGACTGGTGGAGTGGCACAGAGATGGACACAACTGAAGCCTCTTAGCATACACATATGTGCGCATGCTCAGATAAACTCTTAAAAAAGGGTAATGTGCCTCAGTTTACTTCTTAACCAAATGCAACCAATGACATTAGGGCCTTTCCTGATGGCTCAGTGGTAAAGAATCCACCTGCCAATGCAAGAGATGAGGATTCAGTCCCTGGGTTGGGAAGATCTCCTGGAGAAGGAAATGGCAACCTACTTCAATATTCTTGCCTTGGAAATCCCATGGACAGAGGAGCATGGCAGGCTATAGCCTATGGGGTCACAAATTGTCAAATGTGACAGCGACTGAGGATGGATGCACACAATCAATTACATCATTCTTAAAATAAAAACTAGGAAAGTTATTGAAACAATTATTCTTAAAGTTTTTTAGCTAACTCTTGGTCTAAGAAACATTAACTTGTCCAAAATCAAGGAAATGCAAGCATGGTAGAAGAATGTTGGAGTTGTGAGACACTTCAAAAACAGTGAAACCTGAACCTAAACCCAAGGTTTTGCTAGCCAGACACTGTGTCCATCAAAGCCTGATGACACACACACACGAGGGCTTTATTTCAGGGATTTGAAACTTTCACACAGACTTCATAGAGTGTCTAAATAAGATTTTTAAATTGAATCTTCTAAATTGCTCTTAAAAAAAAATCCCTTTCCTATTCCTTTCAATATAACAATGTCCATGTTAATTCTCCTTCTTACCAAAATTTAGCAGAATACTCAGAGGCTATTAAAATGCTTATGTAACTGATGAAAGAAATTGAAGATGACACAAACAGATGGAAAAATGTGTCATGTTCTTGGATTGAAAGAATTAATATTGTTAAAATAACCTTACTTCCCAAGGCAATCTACAGATTCAATGCAATTCCTATCAAAATACCAATAGAATTTTTCACAGAACTAGAGCAAAAAATTTTTTAAATTTGTATGAAAATACAAAAGACCCTGAATAGCCAAAGAAATCTTGAGAAAGAATAATGGAGCTGGAGGAATCAGGCTCCCTGACTTCAGAGTATACTAAAAAGCTACAGTAATCAAACGAGTATTATATCAGAGCAAAAACAGATATAGACATATAGATCAATAGAACAGGATAGAAAGCCTAGAAGTAAACCTATGCACCTATGGTCAACTAATCTATGAAAAAGGAAGCAAGAATATACTAAAAGAAAAAAGACTGTCTGTTCAACAAGTCATACTAGGAAAACCAGACAGGTAAATGTAAAAGAATGAAATTAAAACATTTTCTAAAATCATATGCAAAAATAAATGCAAAATGGATTAAAGATCTAAATGTAAGACTGGAAAATATAAAACTCCTAGAGCAAAACATAGGCAGATAACACTCTTTAACATAAATTGTACCAGTATTTTTTGGATCCATCTCTGAGGGTAAGGGAAATAATAAAAATAAGCAAATGGGACCTACTTAAACTTAAAAGCTTTTGCACAGCAAAGGAAACAATAAACAAAAAGAAAAGATAACCTACAGAATGGGAGAAAATACTTGCAAAGAATGCCACCAACAAATGATCAATTTCAAAAATATACAAAAATATAGCTCAATATTTTAAAAAATTAAAAATGAACAGAAAACCTAAATAGATATTTCTCCAAAGAAAACACAGAGATGGTCAAAAGGCACATGAAGAGATCTTCCACATCACTAATTACTAGAGAATGCACATCAAAATTACAATGAAGTATCATTTTACACAAGTTTAGAATGGCCATCATCAAAATGTCTACAAATACTAAATGGTGGAGAGGGTGTGGAGAAAAAGGAGTCCTTCTATACTATTAGCAGAATTATAATTTACTACTACACAATTAGTAGTAAATTTGTGCAGGAAATATGGAGAACAGTATGGAGGTTCTTTTAAAACTAAAAATAGAATTACTGTATATCCAGCAATCCCCCTCTTGGGAATATATCCAGAGAAAATTCTAATTCAAAAAGATAAATGCACCCCAGTGTTCATAGCAGCACTATTTACAATAATCAAGACATGTAAGCAATCTAAGTGTCCACTGACAGATGACTAGATGAAGGTACACACATGCACACACACACAATGGAATACTAGACCTAAAAAAGAATGAAATAATGTCATTTGCAGCAACATGACTAGACCTAGAGATTACCTCACCCTAAGTGAAGTAAAACAAAGATAAATATCACATGGTATCACTTATATGTGGAACCTAAAAAAGTGATAAAATTAATTTATAACATAGAAATATATTCACAGAAAACCAATTTATGGTTACCAAAGGGAAAAGGTGGGGGAGGGATAAATTGGAGCTTGGGATTAAAATATATACACAACTATATATAAAATAGATAACCAACAAGGACCTACTGTATAGCACAGAGAACTATACTCAATATCTTATAAGTATCTATAATAGAAAAGAATCTAAAAGAGATTAGTTTTTATTCTGAATCACTTTGCTGTACATCTGAAGTTAATACAACATTGTAAATCACTATATGTCAATAAAAATTAAATAAATAAAAAGTTTATGTAAGCTGATTCTGCCCCTGTGAGAAGCAGATATACATTACTGGCTATATTTGTTTTCTAATTTAAATGTCTTCTTCAAAGAATTTTTAAATTTCAACTTATTGGCATTTGGAGTATTTCCTGTGACCCCACCTTTCTCCTGGCCAATTAAAGACTCGTCAGTGCTATGTCATCTCCACCAAAGTCTCCAGATAAAGTGGGACTCTGGTACAGCCATTATGGTCAACAGTATGGAGATTCCTTTAAAAACTAGGGATAAAACTACCATATGACCCAGCAATCATACTTCTGGGCATATACCCTGAGATAAGCATAATTGAAAGATATATGTATCCCAGTGTTCGCTGCAGCACTATTTACAATAGCCAGGGCATGGAAGCAACCTAGATGTCTGTCAGTAAATGAACTGTATATACAACAAACAGATGAAGTATATATACAACTTTGAAAGAAGTTGCGGTATGTATATACAATGAAATATTACTTAGCCGATAAAAGGAATGAATTTGAGTCAGTTCTAGTGAGGTGAATGAACCTAGATCCTGTTATACAGAGTGAAGTAAAGTGAAAGTCACTCAGTCCTGTCCAACTCTGCAACCCCATGGACTATACAGTCCATGGAGTTCTCCAGGCCAGAACACTGGAGTGGGTAGCTGTTCCCTTCTCCAGGGGATCTTCCCATCCTAGGGACTGAACTCAGGTCTCCCATATTACAGGTGGATTCTTTACCATCTGACTTTGCGAAGTTAAGTCACAAAGAGAAAAATGTCATATATCAGTGCATATATATGGAATTAATTAATTAATGCTCTGTGACAACCTAGAGGGTAGGATACTGTAGGGAGTTGGGAGTGAGGTTCAAGAGGGAGGGGACGTATGTATACTTATGACCAATTCATGTTGTTGTATGGCAGAAACAATACAACTGTAAAGCAATTATCCTCCAACTAAAAGTAATTTTTTTAACATTTCAAATGACAATTTAATTAAATACAAACAAGAAAAAAAGGCACCATGGCCCATTTCAAGTATTTTACATAGATATACAAATATTGTAAACAATTAATAGATGAATGAGAGAAAAGAGGATCTGTTTTCCATAAACAATCTCCCAAATAAAAAGAAAATTCACATTGCCCTGGATCCCAGACACATACGTGGTACACACAGTGGGTGGTGAGAGAGGGTGGGTGGCTCGGGGGCACTTGGCATGGACTCTACAGATCCTCTCCTTTACCAGGTTCCCTAGGAAGGGGAGGGGCACCATTCCAGTTGGCATAGTCTTGGTTTTCTCAGGTGTCCTGCAGAGCTGTTGTACATACATTTAACACAATCTCTGACTTTAAAACCAGTCCTTGATTTAATTTTTTTAATAAAGGAATTTGATTAATAGCACAGAGCCAAATCATGGTAATCATTAACTAATGTCTAAGTCTAAAGAGTAGAACTTCAGATTAAAGTATCTACTATTTCGACCCGCTTGCTTTCAAAAAGCCTTAAGGCAGTTTAAAGAGCAGAATAGTTAGAAAATTCAAAATGTGAACGCAGGGCTTAGAAATGGCTCAAAACCATACTGGAGGCTCAATCTAACTTTCCAATTTCTACTTACCATGAAAAACATAGAGCGTGATCTTTAGTCCATTTCTTCCTGTCAAAGTAGGTAAAGATCATTTAAAATCTAGACAGTAAATCATCTAAATATTAAGTCAAAAAATAAAACCCTTCCATCATAGTTCCCTATAAAATCCTTCCCATCACATTTCACAGTATGACAAGAACAATTAGATATGTTAGAAGGTTTCGTGTATTTCAGCAGTCTCTAGTCTTTTTGGTACCAGGAACAAATTTCATGGAGAACAATTGTTCCACAGACTGGGAGTTGGGGAGATGGTTTCAGGATGATTCAAGTACATTACATTTACTGTTCACTTTGTATCTAATCTAACGCTTCTACTGATCTGACAGGAGGTACCAGTCAGTGGCCCAGGAGTTGGGGACTCTTGTATTAAGGTACATAGGATCTGAAAAATACACTGACCTTTCTAATTAGTATTATAGTAGTCCAGCTGATAAACAAGTGGACTTCACTGCTAATCATCATACGACCAAGTTAAAAGTGGTTAAATGATTTCTTTAACAAATATAGACATTTCAAATCAACATAACTGCAGAGGCATCAGCCAGTAAAGAGTGTAAATAGTAAAGGCATCAGCCCGTAATTAGAAAATGGTCTTTCATTAAAATTAGAGCAATTCCTAAAGCCTCCACTTACTTTATACTTGGAAATGATGAGCTTTGATCTTAGTTTCAGTTAAAAAACCACCATCCTAGGTACTGTTTCCCTCTTTTTTACAATTTACACTTTTTAAAAACCAGTGTCAGCAATTTCACATCCTCTCTGGCACCTGGGAAAATGCTGTTTCAGACTTACAGGTTACCCTTTACTTTTCTACTTATTTCAGTTCTTAACTGTCTGTGCAAAGTTGGGGAAAATATTTTTTCCAATAAGAGGACCTTTGGTATACTTCTTGTTTATCCATTTGGTTGTGGCCATGTAGTTTCCTGAATTTAAGTCACCCCAAGATGTGAAAATTATGAAGATCTTTAAACTGCAGACTGTGCTCTTTGAATGATGAGAAGGAAAATCATATAAAAAGTATTTCCAAAAGAAGCATTGACTTCTGGTGGGCAAAATATTGAGCAACATTCCTGTTGAGAAGACAAAATTTCCTTTCAGACAAGTTTGGATATCATTTGGTTAAGACATAGCATTAAGCTATGACAGGTTATAAAAGGATGTTGACAAGTGATTTTAATTTTGAAAAAGGATCAAATAATAGAAGCAAAGTATCAATAAAGGAAATATTATAAAAATCCAATTCTGCCAAGCAAGCAATATCACTGAGTACATTTTAAATAAATTTCAGCTTCACTGAGGTATAATTGATACATAAAATTGTAAGATATTTAAAGTATACAATGTGTTGATTTGATATACATTATGAAAGGATATCCCATTAACCTAGTTAATTAACACATCCCCTCACCTCATATATTTATCTTTTTTTTTTTTTTTTTGGTGAAAATATGTAAGTTCTACTCTCTTTGTTGTTGTTGTTTAGTCACTTAGTTCTATCTGACTCTTTCGCGACCCCACTGTAACCCACCAGCTCCTCTGTCCATGGGATTTCCCAGGCATGAAAGCTGGAATGGGATGCTGTTTCCTTCTCCAAGGGATCTTCTGATCCAGGGTTTGAACCTGTATCTCCTAGACTGGCAGGGGGATTCTTCACCACTGAGCCACCAGGGAAACCTTCTACTCTCTTACCAAATTTCAATTATACAAAAAATGTTACAACTATAACACTTAGATCCTCAGACTCTATTTATCCTGCGGCTAAAAGACTGTACCCTTTCAACAACCTCTCCATATTTCACCCATCACCCAACCTCTGAAAAATAACTTTCTACTCTCTGTTTCCATGAGTTAAAATTTTTCTTTTTTTAAAAAAAAAGATTCCGAGGTGGGCAGGGAAGATTCCACATGTAAATGATATCATGAAATGCTGGGGGCCAGCGTGAGGAACTCCGCTCATGGCAAAGGTCATGAGGAAGGAGGCTTGGCATAAGCAAAGGCGTGATCAAGCCTCAGGAAACCCCCTGTTCCCGAGCATCTACCCCCAAAACCAGAGTCTGTTTTATGCTATCACCTAAACCTCTGACTTTACGGGGGGCTCTCCCCCATAACAATTTCTCTCGGAGAAGGAGTTAATTTGCAGCTCCAGTTGATAAAATTCCTGGGCGTGACAAGAGTGTTTCAGCTTACGAACTCCTCTGAAGGTTATCTAGCCTGTCTGTATAGGTTTGTCCGGCCATATGTGATTGTTTACAGCCTCCCAACAGCGAGAGGCACTAGATGTTTTAGACTTACTAAAGGCAGATTCTTTTGGGAAGTTAGAATTTATTAGTATAGTGGGTTGATTAGGAATTGTATTGGTGAAAGGATTTCACTTGTTGGGCTGATGTTTTGTTGCTAAATCTTCATATTTCCTGCCCTTATAATGAATATAACTAGCATATAAGAGAAATAAGTATTAACCTTTAAGATCAATCATGTTAACCTTGAGTTAAATAAATTCCTTTCTTGATTGTAACTCACTACACCCTCACCCTATAGGAATGCAACTTTATTTGAGGGTGGTGTCTGGTTTAAGAAAAAACACCCTTGGAAAAAATAAGTTTTTTGGTTATCAGAAAGAGAGGGTCATAAAGTGTCAGCAGGCCTCATGGCCAGAAGATGATGTAAAACCCCTAAGACCTTTTTTTATGTAAAGCACCTGATTTTGATAAAGGTCAGGACTGCTGACCCCCACGTGACTCTGTATTCATCCCTATGTGTGAAAAGGGTATATAAGCAAACCTGAAAATAAAGAAAATGGGATCAGTTTCTGGAAAGGCTGATTCCCCCTGTGTCGTTCTTTCTTTCTCCTTCTGGCTGAATTCCCATCTGGGGAGTGGGTACTCACCAAGCCTACTAATTATGCCTGGGCTGCTAAGATCAGACCGGGGAGGCCTCAGTGCCTCCTCTCCTTCGGGAGAATGGAAAGACGCCTGTGGCCTATGTAGGTGGTGATTGGTATTCCACATAAATCAAGTTATTCAGCCTTCTTTTCTCCATCTAAATTTTCCTACTATACTATTATTTCCTAATCTAATTTTATATTTCTAAAAGTGTTTTTCTCACCGACTCCGTCTCCACCTTCGAATCACCCTGGATCCACCGGGGCTGGACCCCGGCAATGAAAGTCTTTCTCAGTTTGGCTTATTTCACGTGACATAACGTCTTCATGTTCCATCCATGCTAACCCATACGACAAAATTTCCTTCTTTCTCATAGTTGAATATTATATTGTGTACATGCAGCACATCTTTATCCATTCATCCTTTTATGGACACGAAGGTTGCTTTCACATCTTGGCTATTCCAAATCTTGTTGTAATGAACATGGGAGTGCAGATAACTCACTGATATCCTGTTTTCATCTCCTTTGGATATATACCCAGATGTAGGATTGCTGGATCATATGGTAGTTCTATTTTTAATTTCTCGAGAAAACTCCATACTGTTTTCCATAGTGGCTGTACCAGTTTACATTCCCACCAACAGCACACAGGCTTTCTCTTTTCTATATCTTTACCAATACTTTTCATCTCTTGTCTTTTTGAGGCTAGCCACTCTGACAGACATGAGGCAAACTCTCACTGTGGTCTTGATTTGCATTTCCCTGATGAGTGGTGATCTTGAGCACCATTTCATGTACCTGTTGGTCATCTGTATGTCTTGTTTGGAAAACTGTGTGCTCAGTTCCTCTGCTCTTATTTTACCTGGATTGTTTGGGCTTTTTGTTATTGAGTTGAATAAGTTACAATATTAACCCTCTATCAGACATATGGCTTGCAAATATTTTCTCCCACTCTGTATGTAGATTATCTTTTTATTTTGTTGATCTCCTTTGCTGCAGAGGAGCTTTTTAGCTTGATGCAGCCCCACTTGTTTATTTTTGCTTTTGTTGCATTTGCTCTGTCTGCTTTTATGTGCTTAGCATTTTATTTCGTATTGCAGTAGATTCAGAGATTTTGACACAATTTGGATGTCAAAAGTTTACATTTGGAGAGAAACCTAATAAACATAGGGCAAGTGAAAATGAAATAAGACTGTAAGTGTGGCACTAACAATATGTGCACTAGGAATTCAGAAAAAGAACCAATAGAAAATCGTTTGGTAAGAGTTGTCTGGGAGGACTTGCACCAGACTCTCAGCTGTACTGAGGAAAGACTAGGAAGGATTATTAAAAGGAGGAGGACTGGAACAAGCAAAGACCGTTGAGCCCCATGTACTGGATTTTGAAGATTTTTTTTTTTATGGAAACAAAATTTTATTTCAACTTCATAAATCAGTATGTTGAAGAGACAGCTTTTTTTGAGGCTACTAGTTTCTAAGGAAAAAGGCGGCACGTGAGAAGTAGAAAGATGTTAGCTTGGAAGGAGAGTGTGGAGCTAGGTATAGTTCAAAGAAGACTATAAATTTATGTGATATGTAATGAAGGGCTAATATCTTTTCTTTAATATAACTTAAGCCATAAATTTTAAAAAGCTTCAAATTTTTTTGTGGGACTATATTCCAAAAATTGGAGCCTGTCTGGAAAATAATCTAAAATTAGTACTTACTTATAACCTAAATTCTAAATTTTTGTTAATAAATGGGATGATTTTTGCCCAGGCTAGTATATTATCCTAGTCGCACAAATTATGCTGCCTAATACTGTAGGACACTTTATGGTATTACTAAAATCTGTTGGAGAATTAAACACATTCCTGCAGAAACTAGATTCAATACAAATTTATGAATCTACTACCTTAGTCATTAATTTCTTCAGTCCACATTTACTGAGCACTGTCTCAGTGCCAATTGCTCTCCTGGGCACTGAAGATGCATAAAAAAGAAACAGTCCATGACTTCAATGAGTCCAGTGGAAGAGAGAAGAATATGAAGGGATAAAAGACTGTGTACAGCAGGAAAATGCCCACTGTGGCAACTCTTTTAATAAGATGGTTTTATTTTAAGTAACTTCTTGGTGGTGGTGGTTTAGTCACTAAATCATGTTCAACTTTTGCAATCCCATGGATTACAGTGTGCCAACCTCCTCTGTCCATGGGATCTCCCAGGAAAGAATACTGGAGTGGGTGGCCATTTCCTTCTCCAGGGGATCTTCCCAATCCAGGAATCAAACCTACATTCCCTGTATTGCAGGCAGATTCTTAACTACTGAGCCACCTGGGAACTTCTTATCAAGGATCAAATACAAAAAACATTGGTATTTCAGGATGTCGCATGAGCACTGTTTCTGTAAAAGCTACTGTCCATTGCTGGTTACCAAAATGTCACATCAAAATGTACAGGAGGCTTGAGCTGTTTGGTCTTAAAGGCTCTGTACAGATAGTGATAATGGGCAGTGTATGTGGAAGGAATGAATGTGCCTTAGACACCTGTTTCAGTCTTGGAAGAAAATGACAAAACATGCTCTTCTGTCCCCAGAAACTTCTGGAAAATGTCTGCTGCTGTAACTGATGGGTCACTGTTAGCCTTAGTTACACCAAAGGAGGGATAGTCTGAATAAGCAAATAAAGTCTGTGGTGTTAGTCCTTTAGGCCATCTTTACCATTTCTCAGTCTCATTAAAAGGAGTAACTTGTGACGATATAGATGTAGCTCCAGAGCTTCTCACCCTCAAGTTATCTTACCACATGGTTACTAAGGATGGAATTTTAATGGGCTCAAATCCTTCCATTAGAAATAAAACCAAAGTCTTGAATGAAGATGCTTAGTTAAGATAATGCAAATTACTGAAATCCATTCACACTCTTACAATGTGAAATCCATCAACCACACTTTAAAGGCTGGTATTGAGTTCTCTTCTGTTTACCAAAGAGGGGAAGGTTAGAAAGCAGTTGAAGAGTGTGCGAGGTAGGTCAAGAATGTGGAAGCTGAGGGCTGTAAAAAGGGAGTACGAATTTCAGTAATTTCATAGTTTGGTTTGGGATTGACCATGCAGCTCCAAGTGTGTGTTAATCAATGCTGTTTGTGGAAACTGAGCACTATTGCAGCTGGCCCTCACCAGTTTAGTATGGATGAATTACTTTGCAGGAGTCAGTCCTGCCGTTCATGATTATAAAGGTTCTGCTTGCTTTTTTAAACAAAGCAGTGTTGTTAATTCAAGATGACTTCCAGGCAAAGAATAATGTTAAGCTGGGGTTACCAAGGAGGACCACTTGGGTTCTAATCCTGGATCTTTCTCTTTTAGGCTGTGTGATCTTGAAAAGGTAGCTTGACCACTCTGTGTAAAAGTTCTCATCTGTAAAAAGGGATAGGAATACTACCTAACACAGAGGATTGTTGTGATAGTTAACAGAGATAACACAGAAATGGTTCCTCATACACAGAAAGCTCTCAATTCATATCTATTGTGATTATTTTCTATATAGGACTGAAAAATGCCATCCAAAGTCACCGAACTGACCCACCTGTGACAAAAGTCAGCAGGCTCTGGTAAAAAGGAAATTGGGCAACTTAGTAGGACAGACATTTACATCTCACTCTGCAGGCTATTCCAGAATATTTTGTACTTTTATGAGTCATGAAATAGAATGTCGTCAGTATGTAACCCTAGAAATCTGAGAAAGATATGCTACTATCATAGAAACTTTCCTGAAGACTTCCAAAATGACTTCTCAACTATTTATATCAAAGTATACAAACAGCAGAGGAGATGGAAGGGAAGCTGAGATACAGCCCAAAGGAGGCTGTGGCAGGTAAACATTTCTTTTATGTCACCTTTGTGCATGTTTTGTGCTACACACTGCCACACATCTGCCTAAGTATAGAAAGTCTTTACAAGAAACTCTAAGATGGATGCTCTAGGAAGCATCACCTTGTTCATCCTGAGTATCAACCACCAGCAATGCTGGCATGGCTATCCAGATATTCAGCTACTCCAACTTGAGAAGCAGGACAACAGGAGATATAAAATAGAATTGCAATTAGCACACTGCCACTGAAATAGGGCACATAATTATTTAAGTAATAAGGCACAGAAAGGATAAACCAAGTATTCTGGTTCTCCAATCATTTTCAAATGTATTAACAATTTGAAAAAATTAAAATGTGACTGAGTACACTTTTTATTTACCAAACTTTATATTTTTAAAAATTTATTCAGGAGGCATATTTGATTCTCCAAATAACTTAAAGTCATAATATTGATCTTCAATTAGTGCCTCAGGTTACCCAAGTTATCCTGCTAAAGTTTTCAAGTTTTTGTATAAAGCTTTACAGGCTCACTCTGTAATAGTATGATTTTAAATACATGATAATTTGTTTCTTAATACTTTTTAGCTGATCACTTTTGGGGCTATGGAAAAGCCAGAGAGAGATGGAAAATATCTAAAAGAAATAAATACAGTGAAGTTTTGACATTCTTCTACAGAACAGGGAGGAAAAGCAGTGACAAGCCAACAGTAGCATGAAACTCTGATGCGCTATGTTCAAATAGGAAGTAAAGCCATTTAAGAAAATACTGATTCTAAAAATTTATATATTTATCCAGCTCTTTTGATGGGTCCTTCTCATATTTTTCAGTGAAAAACATTAAATAGTAAAGTAGATATCAAGTGGGAATTTTCTGTATGATGCAGGGAACCCAAAGCTGGTGCTCTATGACAACCTAGCAAGGTGGGATGGGGAGGGAGGTGAGAGAGGGGTTCAAGAAGGAGGGGACATATGTATACCTATGACTGATTCATGTTGATGCATGGCAGAAACCAACACAATATTGTAAAGTAATTATCTTATAATTAAAAAAAATAGTACCTAAAAAAAAAAGAAAAAACATTAAATACCTGCTCTGATTAATTGGGCCTTTTTCCATGCCTTGCAGAATTATGCAGGGTCTGTGGTGTCTCTTTGGGCACATAAAAGTTCTTGGACGATTTCCAGCCATCATTTCAAAATACAAAAATGGACTAGTTTAATTACAGAGAAGTTAATTCATGGACATCATCTTGGCAGTGGTGCAAAGGTAAAAATAATCCCTCTCCATGGAAACCAAATACAACAAGGAAATTCTAATTGAATCACATGTGTTTCATGGCCTTGAGCCACACTGTTTTGGGTCAGGGACTTTATTTTCCATCACCTTTTGAAAAATAAAGTATCACATTGCGGTTAAATTCCAAAGGTGTTTCTTTCCCCACAAATCAAAATTAAGTAAAATTAATTTATCAAAACAACTATATGAACGTCTAGATAAACATGCTGAGTTAAAACACATGGATTTATCATCACTTCCACCTGGGGTCCCACTAACTATCATTTAAGAAATATAAACAAGCATAAAGCAATGAGGATAAAAATTTTTAAAAAGAGAGGATTAAAATAGATGAGAAATGGTGAAGAAATGAGCCATCCTTCCAACTGCTCAGACCAAAAATGTTACGTTCATCCATAACTCCAACTCTCTTGCCTTAGTATTTCTGTCCAGTCCATGAGGAAATCTCTTAGATTTACCATCAAAATATATTCAAAATTTAACCATTTTTCACCAGTTTCACAGCTACCACACAAGTAAAGGCTGCCATTATCTCTTGTCTATATTACTGCAGTAATCTCTTCCCTGACCTCTCCTGATCCACCACCATCCCATTCTCAGCAGAAGAGTCATTGTTTCTTTTAATAATGTCAGGTCTTCTAAAAACATTAGTCATGTTTAAGCACTCCATTCCCCAACTGTCTCCTAAAAGGAGATACCTAATTCTGACAATGGCCCACAATGCCCTACCCCGTCTGGATTCCTGTTCCTGACCTGATCTTACCACTTTTGCCCAAGCTATTCTTGGTCCATACTTGCCTCCTGCCTCCAACATATTAGCGATACTGCTGCCTCAGGTTTCATGCCTAGGGTGCCTCCTTCTGCCTGCGGTGCTTTCTTCCCAAATTTATACAACTCAATGCTAGCTGTAACTTCACTTTCTCAATGATCCCTTTTCCAACACATCTAACGCCCAACCTCAGTCTTTACATATCTGATATCCATTAACCCACTACATTTCTTTTCCATAGTATTTATCACTCTCTAACATACTATATAATTTACTTATTATGTATGTATCTGTCACATCCAGGGACTCAAATTTTACAAATAATGTGAGCAACTTTCTGATCCTCTAGGAAACATAGAATGGAGAAGGAAATGGCAATACACTCTAATATTCTTGTCTGGAGAATTCCATGGACAGAGGAGACTAGCGGGCTACAGTCCATAGAGTCACAAAGAGTCGGACACAACTGACTGATTGAACAGCAAACACAGAAAGTCCCTCTACGTGGTTCCCCTTTTGCACTTGATACTTGAATAAGCTAGCAAACATCCAAACTAACAGAAAGTGACCAAAATAAATAAATAAATAGTAAAGTTGCTTAGATGCTAGAAATAAACATACATAAACTGTTTTCAGTTCAGCATGAAGAAACTTAGATACATGCAATACAACACAGGACGCTAAAACTGTGCATTATAAAGATAGCAAGACTTTTGAAAAGTCTAAACAGCTGTGGAGTACACTTAGCCACTGGTTCAAGGCTATTTTATACCAGGAGGTCTTGTTTTGCTCCCCTGCTAATAATTCAAGACTGTGCTTGTCTTCTGTCTATAATTTGTTCTGAGTTAGTGACATACACAAGGTAGCTCAAAATAACTTTATTCTAAATTAAACAAATGACAACTTTTTTATTTTCCAAGGTTTGAAAATGTCTGGGGATAAAGTTTTCAACACTGGAATGGTATAGGTTTCTACCAAACTCAAAATTATTCCTGAAATATCTAATTTCATCTTGTTCTTAATTTGCAAATTGTTCAATGCTTTTAACTCTATATCAAAGGATTTTGCTTTACATAGAAAAAAATATATTTAATTCCAAAGTAAAAATGTAAGCTGGACTGATTTTTCAAATCCTAATTCTTACATCTAAAGCTGAAAGTTCATTAGAAATATCAGTTTTGAGAACTATAAGCCCAGATCAATTTTAAAATAATTTGAACAGTCTGAATTCAATGTTCCTCTATTTTGACTCAATACTGTATTAAGATTATTAGATTTAAAGATGAGATGGCAACTTCTTTACCCACTGCTTTACAAATTTGTGCTAATTTTATAATAGTAACACAGGATAAATCACAGATAATTCTATTCCTAAGTATTACTACAGCAGGACTTGGGGAAGAGACACACTTTCATACAGGCAAGTTATTTTATACTACCTTAAAATGATATTTATAGAGGAGTTTAGAGAGAGAGCAACAGAGTACACTATTATTATATTTAGGTAAGTATATAGATAATATAAATTTTGTCAATGTATAGCAAAACGAATACAGTATTGTAAAGCAAAACAAACTAAAAAATAAAATTTAATTAAAAAAAAAAAAAGAAAATATATAAAAGGTCCTTGAATTATGATGGTTTGACTTAATGATTTTTCAGCCTAACAATGCTGTAAAAGGGAAACAGATTCAGCTAAAACTGTACTGCAAATTATAAACTTTGACCTTTTCCCAGGCTGGAAATATTTGGTCCAGCACAGAGATCTTTTGATGCTGGGCACTGGCAGTGAGCTGTAGCTCCCAGTCAACCACACAGTCATGAGGATAAAAACTGATACACTTACATAACCCTTCTGTACCCATACAATCATTCTGTACCCACACAACCATTCTGTTTTTTACTTTAAGCACACATGAGATATGCAACAGTTTACAAAATAAGCTTTGTGTTAGATGATTTTGTCCAACTGCATGCTAATATAAGTGGTAAAGTAGGCTGGAGTAAGCTATGATGTTCTGGTAGATTAGGTGTATTAAATGCATTTTCAACTTATGACATTTTCAATTCACAATACAATTTATTGAGATATAGCCTTCTAGAACCAACACCCAAAAAAGATATCCTTTTCATTACAGGGGACTGGAATGCAAAAGTAGGAAGTTCTGAAACACCTGGAGTAACAGGTAAATTTGGCCTTGGAGTACAGAATGAAGCAGGGTAAAGGCTAATAGAGTTCTACCAAGAGAACACACTGGTCATAGCAAACACCCTCTTCCAACAACACAAGAGAAGACTCTACACATGGGCATTACCAGATGGTCGACACCCAAATCAGATTAATTATATTCTTTGAAGCCAAAGATGGAGAAGTTCTATATAGTCAGCAAAAACAAGACAGGGAGCTGATTGTGGCTCAGATCATGAACTCCTTATTGCCAAATTCAGATGGAAATTGAAGAAAGTAGGGAAAACCACTAGACCATTCAGGTATGACCTAAATCAAATCAGTCCCATCACTTCAAGGGAAATAGATGGGGAAACAGTGGAAAGAGTGTCAGACTTTATATTTTTTGTGCTCCAAAATCACTGCAGATGGTGATTGCAGCCATGAAATTAAAAGACATTTGCTCCTTGGAAGGAAAGCTATGGCCAAACTAGATAGCATATTCAAAAGCAGAGATATTACTTTGCCAACAAAGGTCCGTCTAGTTAAGGCTATGGTTTTTCCAGTAGTTATGTATGGATGTGAGTGTTGGACTGTGAAGAAAGCTGAGTGCCGAAGAATTGATGGTTTTGAACTGTGGTGTTGGAGAAGACTCTTGAGAGTCCCTTGCACTGAAAGGAGATCCAACCAGTCCATTCTAAAGGAGATCAGTCCTGAGTGTTCTTTGGAAAGACTGATGCTAAAGCTGAAACTCCAATACTTTGGCCACCTCATGCGAAGAATTGAGTCATTGGAAAAGACCCTGATGCTGGGAGGGATTGGGGGCAGGAGGAGAAGGGGACAATAGAGGATGAGATGACTGGATGGCATCACCGACTCGATATACATGAGTTTGAGTGAACTGCAGGAGTTGGTGATGGACAGGGAGGTATGGCATGCTGCAATTCATGGGGTCGCAAAGAGTCGGACACGACTGAGTGACTGAACTGAACTGATGATTAAACAGTGGAAGTGAGAAATAGATTTAAGGGACCAGATCTGATAGTGCCTGATGAACTATGGATGGAGATTTGTGACACTGTACAGGAGACAGGAATCAAGACCATCCCCAAGAAAAAGAAATGCAATAAAGCAAATCTGAGAAGGCCTTACAAATAGCTGAGAAAAGAAGTGAAAAGCAAAGGAAAAATATACCTATTTGAATGCAGAGTTCCAAAGAATAGCAAGAAGAGATAAGAAAGCCTTCTCTGACCTGGGGAGTTTCTCTTTCAGTATCCTATCATTTTGCCTTTTCATACTGTTCATGGGGTTCTCAAGGCAAGAATAATGCAGTGGTTTGCCATTCCCTTCTTCAGTGGACCACATTCAGTCAGACCTTTCCACCATGACCTGCCCGTCTTGGGTGGCCTCACATGATTAGCTAATGATCATGGTTAAAGCTAATGATCATGATTAGCTTTAACTAATTAAGATTTTCCCTCTGGGCTGGGGAGAAGCCCAGCCTTTAGGGCTCAGGGTTCTGTTAGCGAGGAGAAAATAAAAGTAGGGTTTGTTTTTTTTTTTTCAAATGGTTTAACTGACAGAGAGGCTGTGATGTGTCCGATCTCTATCGTCCCTTGAAACATAGTCTTGGAGTAAGTCATTGCTGTAATGGTGAGGATGAGTCATTTTTAGCCTAAGTTCCCCGTCTTTAGACCTAGGCTTAGTTTTTTAAAAAAAACTCTGCTCTTGTATTCAATATAACTTATTTTCCAACACCGTCCCTCTCACTTTCACCTTTTTTTGCCTTGAATCCTATCTGAGCAGTCTCTTGTGACAAAAATAACTTCTTATCTGGTTCTTCCGGGGAGCTGGGCCAAGAACTTCTTCCCCCTACTTCTGGGTCTGTCCACCCACAGCCAGAGTATACTGACTGGGCCTTGACTTCAGGCATCAGATGGCCAGCAAACCAGATGGCCATGGAGGTAGAAGTGGCTGAGAAGAGAGGAAGAGGAAGAGAGGCTGTCCCAGGGCTAGCAGGCATAGGCGTTCTTCAGTAGGGCAGCCAAGGGACAGCCTGACTGGGAGAAGAGAGACCAGTGCTTGGGCAAGACATTAAAAAAAAAAATTATTTATTTGGCTGCACCAGGTCTTACTTGCAGCATGTGGGATCTAGTTCCTCGACCAGGATCAAACCCAGACTCCCTGCATTGGGAATGCAGAGTCTTAGCCACTAGACCAGTAGGGAAGTCCCTTGGGCAAGACTTTCAACCATCTTGACATATACACTTCCTCCTAGTAGCTCATTTTAGAGACAAGGAGACTGCTGCTCATCAGAATTGGGGACAGTCCAGATGCTGGGTCAGATGTGGCAGACACCTTGGTTGCCTGCCTTTCAACCATTTCCCCTTCTTCCATGCTACCAGAGCCTGATTTAATTGGGTGGAATATACTCAGCCCCAGGGCTTCCCTTTGCCAACAAAGGTCCGTCTAGTCAAGGCTCTGGTTTTTCCTGTGGTCGTGTATGGATGTGAGAGTTGGACTGTGAAGAAGGCTGAGCGCCGAAGAATTGATGCTTTTGAACTGTGGTGTTGGAGAAGACTCTTGAGAGTCCCTTGGACTGCAAGGAGATCCAACCAGTCCATTCTGAAGGAGGTCAGCCCTGGGATTTCTTTGGAGGGAATGATGCTAAAGCTGAAACTCCAGTACTTTGGCCACCTCATGTGAAGAGTTGACTCATTGGAGAAGACTCTGATGCTGGGAGGGGTTGGGGGCAGGAGGAGAAGGGGACGACAGAGGATGAGATGGCTGGATGGCATCACTGACTCGATGGACGTGAGTCTGAGTGAACTCCGGGAGTTGGTGATGGACAGGGAGGCCTGGTGTGCTGCAATTCATGGGGTCACAAAGAGTTGGACACGACTGAGCAACTGAAGTGAACTGAAGGCTTCCCTGGTGACTCAGACAGTAAAGAATCTGTCTGTAGCGTGGGAGATAGGGTTCGATCCCTGGCTTGCAAAGATCCACTGGAGAAGGGAATGGCTACCCACTCCAGTATTCTGGCCTGGAGAATTCTGTGCACAGAGGAGCCTGGCAGGCTACAGTCCATAGGGTTGCAAAGAGCTGGACACGACTGAGTGACTTTCACTTTAATGTTCAGTCAGCCCCAGAGGCTGACTTGTGATTGGTCTAAATCAATCATGACTACTTCCTCTTACTAATGATTGTGCTAGAAGCTGCCATGCCAGTCCAGTTGGGCCAATGAAATACAAGGTTTCATAGAAGTATTTACTCCTCTGATAAGAGGGAGGTATGAGTTGACAGTGCTTTTGCTGCCTATCTCCTTCCTTCTTGGTTTGGTCATGTAAGGGATCACTGGCTGGACTGTGTTGAAGCCATCCTGTGGTCATGAGGGGAAGGCCAGCAGAATGGTAGGGATGCCCATCTGGGGTCCAATGTCATTGAGTCACTGAACCAACCCTGACATTGCTTTCCTCTAGACTTCTTGTCACATGAAATCATAAATATCTTTCTTGCTTAAGGCATTAGTATTATGTATTCTATTATTTGTAGCCAAACCCACCTAATTGATAGAGGAAGAGGAACCAAAATATTTTATTATCAATTAACTTTAATTGATTGGTAATGGCTACCATGGACTTACCAGGTGGCTCAGGGGTAAGGAATCCACCTGCCAGTGCCAGAGACGCAGGTTGGGTCCCTGAGTTGGAAGGATTCCCTGGAGAAGGAAATAGCAACCCATCCAGGATTCTTGCCTGGGAAATACCAAGGACAGAGGAGCCTGGCGGGCTACAGTCCATGGGTTTGCAGAGTCAGGCTGAAGGATAAGTACAGGCACAAATATAATAGAAGCTCCTTGCTTTCTCAAGTAGAAGTTCAAGTCTGATGTGGCATCTCCAAAGTTGCAGCATCCATTTACTTGTTTTATTGGTCAGCCTTTTGGAGTGTGGCTCATATTCTCCTGGTCAAGATGGTGCTCCACCGGTCTGTGTTTCAGCCAACTCAACCCTGTGAGGGGAAAAGGCAGGGAAAGGAAGGGTGTGCCCCCTTTTTTAATGGGCAGGACTTGGTAGCCTAACACATCTCTTTTGTTCTCATCCTATTGGCTAGACTTGGTCACATGGGCACTTATAGTTGCAAGGGAAGCTGGAAATTGAAGTCTTAAGTTGGAAGGTTATCACTATTTTGTAAAATTGGCAGCCTCCACCACAGGGCTATCTCACGCAGCCCCTCCTTTCAGCAGATGAGAAGACTGAAGAGAGAGAGGCAAACAAGGGGACAGTGGGGGAGCAGTCCTATCTCCTGACTCCTGTCTTGGCGCTTGCTCACTGCCTTGTTGCAGTTGTTGCCCATTCTCTTTAAGCAGTCATTTTGAAACTCTAAACACTTATACTTACGGGGTTAGAACTTAGTCATGTGGCCATACCTAACTGCAAAGGAGGCTGTGAAATGCAGTCCACCAGGTGGCCATGGGTCCATGAATAAGAAAGGTGTAAGGATGAATGTTGGCCTCCATCCAGAATTTTCTACCATGCAGCCCTGTCAGAGACTTCAGCCTAGAGGAGGACAGTGATGTGAAAGTGTGTGTGTTAGTTGCTTAGTTGTATCCGACTCTTTGTGACCCCATGGACTGTAGCCCGTCAGACTCCTCTGTCCACGGAATTTTCCAGGCAAGAATATTGGAGTTGAAAAAAAAGACAAAAAAAAAAAAAAAAAAAAGAATACTGGAGTTGATAGCCATTCCCTTCTCCAGAGGATATTCCGATCCAGGGATCCAACCTAGGTCTCTTGCATTGCAGGCAGATTCTTTACCATCTGAGCCACCAGGGAAGGGGAGTGGACATAAATTAAAATTTAATGAATTAGTGACAGTTGTTACATGTGCTACATGGGAGCCCACGTCATGGTGGTAACTGATGACCTCTCCCCTAACCAGTCAAGTACATGAAAGAGGTCTCACCATATTTCAAGAACTCTGCCAGCGGGACCTCGGTTGGCTGGGACTCGCCTCCTGCCTCACCCCTTCAGCGGCAGCCTTCCTCCCCTGGCCCCCCACCCCGGGACCTCCGTGATGCCAAACACATGTCCTTGAAGATGGCATATGTCTCAAGGAGGTGCACCCCTACAGACCCAGAGACCAGGTAAGCCTAGCATAGAGGGCGACTCAGACAGACGTGCCCTCATGTTAGGTGGTGGGGCCAAAGGAAAGATCCCTTGTGTTGCAAGTGACAAGCACAATGCCTGAACGTAGTAGGTGCTTAAGAAATGCTTGTTGAATGGAGACAAGAGTGAAGTTATGGGACGATGGTGTGCTTTTCTCTCTTCTTCCTCCGGGTAGTTCACATCTGAGGAGGAACTTGGTCTGCGGAGGAGTCCTGGATTCCAGTCTTGGTTCTCCTTGAACTAGGCACTTTTCCTCACTAACCTTTAGAGTCTCCCTTATGAAAGAAGGATATCAGGCTCATTGATCCCCTCAAGTCTCTTCCAACTCTGCCGAGGTTCCGAGATACCTGGCAACTTTCACTCAGGGCCATGGAAGCTTACCCTCCCTCACATCTGAGCAGCCCTTGACATTGATGATAAGATTGATACTAGCCAGCATTACTGAGTACTTATTATGCACAATCAAATTTAACTCTCACAGCACCCCTATGAGCAGAGTCCTATTGTCTCACCTCGCTATTGTAGATGAGGACAGAGGGAGGAAGTAACCTGCCCAAGATCACACAGCCAGGAGGAGAATGGAGCTTGCTTCATTCCAGGTAGCCCTCTCAGCTTCAGAAGCACCTGAGTGATGACAGTGGTGAATTCAGTCCATGTTGATCAAATGAGGTGTGCAGTATTGGGGTGGGGGTAAAAGGCCTGTGCTCTGGGTGCTAATTACAGCTGAGGTTTAACGCCCAGTCAATGCCCAAATTGGCCAGGGAGGTCTGATTAATGTTCAGCATTCAGACCTCCTATTCCTACTTGATGCCCTAGCCCCAGCCTCCCCCATGAGGCAAGAACTAGTGATTCACAGGTTACTTACAGGTGCTTCACTTAGGGAGCACGTGTTGGGTGAAGGTGAGGTGGTATCAGTCCTTCCTGCGACTCATAGAACTTTAGGTTAGTTGTGGTTCCCAGCCTGATCCCAGACATCACCTGAAGCGTGTGTATACTTGTATTTCTATGTGTGTGTATGTGTGGATGGCATGTAAATGCGAGTGTTTGTGTCTATATGTGAGCATTTGCACAGGCAGGGATGTAGATCTGTGCATATGTGTTTGTATGTTTTTGTGTTAATATCCATATGTGTATATGCAGGTATGGACATGTGCTTGACCTGTGCACACACCTGTATAACTTGAATATAACTGGGGTTCCATATCAGCACAATATCCCAGTCAAAGGAACACCATCCGGTAACCAAAGCATAATGAACAACACTTTTACTTAGTGTTAAGATTACGTTGGTGTGCGAGCATCAGAAACCCCAACAAGCAATGGCTTAATAAATGAGGAGTTAATTTTCCACATGTTTAAAAAGAAGTCCAAGACTTCCCTGGTGGCACCGTGGATAAGAATACATCTGCCAAAGCAGGAGACGTGGGGACCTGGGTTCCATCCCTGGTCCGGGAGAATTCCACATGCTGTGGAGCAACTAAGCCTGTGTACTGCAGCTAGTGGGTTCAGGTACCACAGCTACTGAAGCACATGTGCCTAGAGCCTGTGCTCCACAGCAGGAAGCCCCCGTCGTGAGAATCCTGGGCACCACAACGAAGAGTAGCGCCTGCTTGCTGCAATTAGAGAGAAAACCAGTGCAAAGTATGAAGACCCAGTACAGCCCAAAATACATACATACATACATACATACATAAAAAAGAAACCCAGCAGTCAGCTATATATGCTGCTATTGATGGTCAGGAATACCCTCAAGGCATCAGGCATCTAGCTTCTTCTTCTGCCATCTTTTACAATTTTTATTAAAAAAAATTTTCTTGGCTGCACCATGAAGCTTATGGTATCCTAGTTCCCAGACAAGGCATTGAACCTAGACTCTTGGCTGGCTGGTCTGGCAGGTAATTCCCCTCCTGCCGTTTTTAGTATGGATTTTCTTCTTCTTGGAAATAGCTTGGTGCCTGCACCTCTATGCATGTGTCCATATTCTAGACAGGAAGAAGGCAAAAGACCAAGCAATTGTTCCCCTGGTATTTTGTTCTATTGCTGCATAAACAGTCATCCTAAAATTTAGTGGCTTAGAAGATAGCAGTTTAATATTTTTCACAATTCTGTAATCTGGGCTGGCTTAGCCAGGCAGTTCTTCTGTTCCTTGTGCCATCTGCAGGGGCTACAAATCCAAGATAGCTGGTTCACCTATGTGCCTGCTTCCTCAGCAGGGGTGGTTGGAACAGCTGGCGGCTGGCTAAGCATTCCTCTTTTTGTAGGGCTTTTCCACGTGGCTAGCTTGTTTTCCCTCTCAGCATAGGTGACCTTGGGGTAGTTGGATTTCGTGCTCACTTACTACTACTACTAAGTCGCTTCAGTCGTGTCTGACTCTGTGCGACCCCATAGACGGCAGCCCACCAGGCTCCCCCGTCCCTGGGATTCTCCAGGCAAGAACACTGGAGTGGGTTGCCATTTCCTTCTCCCATGCATGAAAGTGAAAAGTGAAAGTGAAGTTGCTCAGTCGTGTCCACCTCTTAGTGACCTCATGGACTGCAGCCTACCAGGCTCCTCTGTCCATTGGATTTTCCAGGCAAGAGTGCTGGAGTGGGGTGCCAGATCGCTTAGGAATGCCAAAATGGCACTTCTGCCACATCTTGTTTGTCAAATCACGTCAGAAGGTCAAGAGAGAAGAAATAAGCTTCACCTCTTGGTGAGGGAGGTACACTATGCCTATAGGGAGAGATGAGTTTGGTGGAGGCCATCTTTGGAAACTAACGGCCCAGCTAGGAACACTTCAGTTGGGAAGGGACACCCTCCCCAAAGACTTCACTTTCTATTTCATCAGTCAGAATTGGGTTGATGGCCAGTGCTAGCTGCAGGGGAGATCTGTAGTGGAGGAAGGCAGAGGTGAAGGCATTGGAATGGATATGTGCAAGCCATTGTCCAGTTTCTGCCCCACTTCACTGGTCACGGAAATGCCAAAGGGGAGTGAATCTTTAAAGCCCCACAGAACATTTGAAGGTCCTTTCCCTTCCACTGACTCCTCTTGGACTTCCTTGAGACCGTCCCCTTACACTTGCCTGTGTGCCTTTTTGTCTCCCCACCCTTTCCCTTCACCATACCCTGGCTTTTTCTTTTTTAACCATACAGTGTGCCTTGTAGTGGGGCTTCCCTGGTGGCTCAGTAGTAAAGAATTGACCTGCCGGTGCAGGAGACACAGGTTCCATCTTTGGGTTGGGAAGATCCCCTGGAGTAGGAAATGGCAACCCACTCCAGTATTCTTGCCTGGAAAATTCCATGGACAGAGGAGCCTGGCTGGCTACAGTCCATGGGGTCTCAAAGAGTCAGACATGACCCAGTGACTAACACTACTACTACTACACTTTTGAGTGTGTGTATTTGTGTGTATATGCCTGTATGTGTATGTGTGCCTGGGAGAGAGATATAGTCTCTTGATCCCAAGATAAGATAAGATAGATAAACCCCATGAGGCCCAACAACTGGAGCCAGAGCCATGCAGCGGGAGTTGCTCCTGATTCTCTCATGGACACCCCCTGTGGTTTCCTCTGGTTTTATGGTAGATGGGGGTTCCTTGGCTCAGGCTTAGGGTTGGGCACCTGTCCAGTGGACAGAACTCCCCTCTACCTCACTTGTGCCTGCAGGTATCTGGAGATCTGCTCAGCTGATGGCCGGGACACCCTCTTCCGAGGGCCAAGGATGAGGCTAGCGCCAAGTCCTGGGCGGCTGCCATCCAAGCCCAGGTCAACAGTCTGACGTCCCGGGTCAAGGATGAGCTGCAGGCGCTGCTGTCGGCCACCAGCACAGCTGGGAGTCAGGACATCAAGCGGATGGGCTGGCTGACTGAGCAGGTGCCTGCCAGGCCCCGGGGACCCTTCCTCCCTTCTTCCCCTCTCCCAGAGGCGACCCCAATCCCATTTCCCCTCACTGCCTCACCCC
>SJXQ01005029.1:353794-473433 GCA_006408695.1 Aepyceros melampus
ACCCAGTGGGGGCACGGCACCCACCTTGGCCCTGCTGACCGAAAAGGAGCTGCTCCTCTACAGCTGTCTCCCCCAGACCCGTGAGGCCTTGAGCCAGCCGGCGCGTACTGCCCCCCTTATCACCACCAGGTATCTGCGGGTAGGGCAGGCCTGCGTGTCCCACCCAGAGCTTGGGGGGCGATGGTCTAGATGGGGACTCCAGCCCTATTCTACGCTGAGTTATTTCCCAGGTGGCCCGAAGCGAGTCTCTGCCCAGTCTGGGCCTTGGTTTCCTCATCTGTAAAATGGGGCCTCGGAACAGAAGGATATGAAGTCCTATCAGTCACTCACTCATTGACACCTGCTCTGTCCAACCTGGTGCTGCCTGGTTCAGATGAAAGACAGTCCCCAGAGGTCTCGAGACTGACCTGGGAACAGCCCTTACAATGCAGAGTGTAGGAACCACTTAACTACCTGGCCTGCAGGTAGGGGTGGGGCAAGGCTTCAGGTAGAAGATGACATTTGAGCTGGACTTTGGCAGATGGGTAGAAATTTGCTATTTAAGGAAGGGTGGAGAAGCATCTTACACAGAGGGAACAATATAGTCAGAGGGATAGAAGCATGAAGAGCTCTCGCAGCTTCATAGAGCTCTCCGAGTGTGCTGTAACCAGGGTGTAGACTCTGTCTGGGAAGTGGAGAGAAAGAAGGCAGGGAGTTGGCAGGCCCTGATCTTGCAGAGCTTCTGTTGCCTGGATAAGGACTGTTAGCTTTATCTTAAGAGCTGTGGCAGACAGAGTGAGAAGAGTTTTAACCTGAGAGTGAGGTGTCTCATCGGGTCCTGTTTTAAAAAGAATCTGTGTGGCTGCCATGCGGAAAATATCCTGGAGGAGGGGGATGGGAGCAGTTATGCTGGAGAGACAGTGGAGGTGGGTAGAGGCAGCAGATGGAGAAGAAAGGCCGCATTTGCATTGGAAACACATGGTGGGAAAATTAACCAGGCTCTCTACTTGCCAGATGGGGAGGGTGAGGGAGGCGTCCTGATGATGGATGAAGGGGAGTTTTGGAGCTGGTATCTGGGTGGGCAGTAGGAGTTGGGGTGGCAGTGCAAAGGGAGGAGGTTGGATCAAGATGTTGAGTCCAAAGTGTCAGTGGGGGGCGGGTAGGTAGGGAGCTTGCGTAGGAAACTGGGGAACTTGTGAGTCTGTTGCTTAGGGCTGCCAAGTAGGAGACTGGGCATCAGAAACAGCTCCAAGGGGGAACTGAAGCTCCAAGAGAAAGCTTATGGAGTGAGGACCAAAGAGGGCAAAGGTATAGAACTCTGAGGTCTGCTGCCCAGAGAGGGCCAGTGAACGGCCCAAGGTTACACACCAAGTAGGAGTGAGGCTGAGAGGTGTGGGCCCTTGTTGCTCATGCCTCCTCACTCCAGGCTGCGTTCCGGCACACGTGTCAGGAGCCTGCTGCCTGCTATGGATGAGCAGGTCATGAACGTTCTACCTAATCAAGTGATTCATTAATTCAGGCCACAAATGTTTACCAAGCACCTACTTTGTGCCAGGCATTGTTTTAGTTTCTGGGACAATAGCGGTAAACAAGCTAGACAAACATTTGTACCCTAGATGATATTCTAGAGAAAAAGGCAATCAAAAGCCAACTGAAACAGTAAAAAGTAAGTATAATTTCTGGTACCATAAGGAAAAGTATGGCTAGTGAGTGATAGGGGAGAGTGCTGTTTTATTTTTTGGCTGTGTGGCATGTGGGATCTTAGTTCCTTAACCAGGGATCAAACCTGGGCCCCCTGAGGTGGAAGTGCAGAGTCTTAACCACTGGACCGCCAGGGAAGTCCTGAGGTGTCATTTTAGGCAGAGAAGTCAGGGAAGGCTTCTCAGAGGAGCTGGCGTTTGAGCAAAGGTCTGAAGGAGATAAGGGAGAAAGCAATGCAGATAATCAGGGAAACGTTTGTTGGGCAGAGGGAACAGCAGAGAGGCTGAGGCAGGAGTGTGCTTGGCGTGTTTGAAGACGCTGGAGTGGCTGGAGCTGAGGGGGCCAGGAGGAGGGTGGCAGGAGAGGTCTCCTTTGACTCCATCAGTGGCCGTCTGGAGGTCCTGTCCCCCCCACTGGGTGGAAAAGGAGTCGCAGGGTTCCTTCCCAGGTCACTGCTCCCTTGGCCCAGAGCTGCTTCCCCGCTGCCCGAGGCCTCATGCTTAGCCCTCTGCCCCCTGCCCCCAGGCTGGTGCACTCAGGCCCCTCCAAGGGCTCTGTGCCCTACGATGCAGAGCTCTCTTTTGCCCTGCGCACGGGCACGCGCCACGGTGTGGACACTCACCTGTTCAGCGTGGAGTCACCGCAGGAGCTGGCTGCCTGGACCCGCCAGCTGGTGGATGGCTGTCACCGGGCCGCTGAGGGTGTGCAGGAGGTGTCGACAGGTGGGCTGGGTGGATCTGGGAGTGCCTTTCTGGTAATGAGCCGCTTTGTCCCCAGGGGCATTCAAGTTTCCTTCTTTAGGGTGCTTCAGGAGGGGGATCAAGAGTGGGATTTGGGGTCTCTGAGGGCCCTCTGTTTCGGATGTGCAGGTGTCCTGGAAGGTAGTGAGACTCATTTCCCAGGGGTTTTCTTGTCCTGGCTTTGTGACTCCACTGGTGAGGATATGAGAGGTGGCACTTGGGGTAGGGTTGTCAGAAAAAGTACAGGACACTCACTTGGATTTGAATTTCAGGTAAACAGCAAATAATTGTTTAATTGAAGGAGGTCCAAATTACCCATTGCTTATCTGAAATTCACATTTAACTGGGCAAGAAGTCTGTAAGCATCTAAGGTCTCCAAAGGCCAGGCTTGGTGGGCCTACCTTCACAGGGAGTGGGCCTCCTGTCCAAGGTGGAGTTGAAGATTCTCCTTTCCTCCTTTGGTGCTGCTGGCTGTGGGTCTGGAAGTGGGGTATAGGTTTTCTGCCCACTCATCCTTCTGTGTTTTAGAGTGTGGGGGACTTTCTACAGGGTGGGTGTACAAATGGCATGACAGACAGTGAGCTTCCCACCCCCGGTGGCATTCAAGCCCCACTTTTGGAGCTGCCAGTGGGGACTGGAGGGAGGGTTGCAGTCTCTGAGGTGTCGCTGTGCCTGTGCCCACGCCCTCCCCACAGCCTGCACGTGGAACGGCCGTGCCTGCAGCCTCTCTGTGCATATTGACAACGGCTTCACACTGTGGGCGGCGGAGCCAGGTGCAGCCCGAGCCGTGCTGCTGCGTCAGCCCTTTGAGAAGCTGCAGATGTCCTCAGACGATGGTGCCCGTCTACTATTCCTGGACTTCGGGGGCGCTGAAGGCGAGATTGTGAGTGGAGGGGGTCGAGGAGTGATGCTGTCCTGGAGGCCAGGCTGGGTGGGCTCCTGACCCTTCTCTCTGTTCACCCCATAGCAGCTGGACCTGCATTCGTGCCCCAAAACCATGGTGTTCATCATCCACTCCTTCCTCTCGGCCAAGGTCACCCGTCTGGGGCTCTTAGCCTAGAGGTGGTCAGATGCATTAGCCCTGAAGAGGGAATGTCCACCACATGGCCTGACCTGGCCCTCCGCTGATTGCCTGCTTGCCGCTGGGCTAAGGGAAGGGAGAGGAGAAGAGCAAGAAGGCGGAGACCCAGCTCAGGACACAGCGGATCCTACCAGTGATGGGGGAGTGTCCCTGCAGCTCCCCCCACCCCCACCAGTGCCTTTCGTGGAGAGATATTTTGTGTACACAGAAGCCATTCCGAGCCTAGTATGTGCCCTTGTGGGGATCCTGACCCCAGCTAACAACTGCTGGCCCCCCTAGAGGCCCCTAAACTGTCCCCAGAGGCCCCTCCTGAAGCTGGAGCTCCCTGGGGCCCACGGCGAGACAGAGAAGCCTTTCATTCATTTCTCCCCTCAGCTCCACCACCTTGGGGCATCAGGCTCTTCTCTTCAGCCCCTCTCTCCTCCTTACTCATGGATAAATAAACAGCCTGTGAGCACATAGGCAGCCTGGCCCAGTGTCTGTGGTTTGTGCCTTGGCCTGTGGGTCCTGTGGTGGCCCTTGCAGTCCCAAGATGGACCAGACCAAAGACTGGAGTCCCTTTCCTTAGAGAAGAGCAGACCTTTAACATAGGGTGAAAAAAGAGTCTATTCAGTTCAGTTCAGTTCAGTCGCGCAGTCGTGTCCGACTCTTTGCGACCCCATGAATCGCAGTACGCCAGGCCTCCCTGTCCATCACCAACTCCCGGAGTTCACTCAGACTCACGTCCATTGAGTCCGTGATGCCATCCAGCCATCTCATCCTCGGTCGTCCCTTTCTCCTCCTGCCCCCAATCCCTCCCAGCATCAGGGTCTTTTCCAATGAGTCAACTCTTCGCATAAGGTGGCCAAAGTACTGGAGCTTCAGTTTTAGCATCATTCCTTCCAAAGAAATCCCAGGGTTGATCTCCTTCAGAATGGACTGGTTGGATCTCCTTGCAGTCCAAGGGACTCTCAAGAGTCTTCTCCAACACCACAGTTCAAAAGCATCAATTCTTCGGCACTCAGCCTTCTTCACAGTCCAACTCTCACATCCATACATGACCACAGGAAAAACCATAGCCTTGACTAGACGGACCTTAGTCGGCAAAGTAATGTCTCTGCTTTTGAATATACTATCTAGGTTGGTCATAACTTTTCTTCCAAGGAGTAAGCGCCTTTTAATTTCATGGCTGCAGTCACCATCTGCAGTGATTTTGGAGCCCAAAAAAACAAAGTCTGACACTGTCAGTCGTGTCCGACTCTTTGCGACCCCATGAATCGCAGTACGCCAGGCCTCCCTGTCCATCACCAACTCCCGGAGTTCACTCAGACTCACGTCCATTGAGTCCGTGATGCCATCCAGCCATCTCATCCTCGGTCGTCCCTTTCTCCTCCTGCCCCCAATCCCTCCCAGCATCAGGGTCTTTTCCAATGAGTCAACTCTTCGCATAAGGTGGCCAAAGTACTGGAGCTTCAGTTTTAGCATCATTCCTTCCAAAGAAATCCCAGGGTTGATCTCCTTCAGAATGGACTGGTTGGATCTCCTTGCAGTCCAAGGGACTCTTCAAGAGTCTTGGAAGAAAAGTTATGACCAACCTAGATAGTATATTCAAAAGCAGAGACATTACTTTGCCAACTAAGGTCCGTCTAGTCAAGGCTATGGTTTTTCCTGTGGTCATGTATGGATGTGAGAGTTGGACTGTGAAGAAGAAAAGAGTCTATTGGTTATCTACTATTGCAGAACAAATGACCCCCAAATTTAGCAGCTTGAAACAATGAACATTTATTATCTTTCAAGTTTGGTAAGTTAGAAATTTGAGTGGGACTAAGCTGGATTGTTTCTGTCTCAGGATCTTTCATGAGGTTACCATCAAGGTGTCAGTTGTACTCATCTGAAGGCTAGACTGGGGTCAGAGGATTTGTTTTCGATATTTCTAACTCATGGCTGTTGGCAGGAAGTCCTCGTTCCTCACCATAGTCACCTCATTATGACAATGTGGCTGGCTTCCCCCAGAGTGAGTGACACAGACGAGAGAACCAAGAGGAATCCACTGTGCCTCTTATCACCTAGTCTTGGATGTCACATACTGTCATTTTTGCTCTATTCATTAGAAGTGGGTCACTAATCCCAGCCCACTCTCAAGGGGAGAGGAATTAGGCTCTACCTCTTGAAAAAAGGAATGTCAAAGGATTTGTGGACCTATTTAAAAACCATCATTGAGAGCCTCTGGCCTGTTTCCTGCAGAAGAAAGGATGCTTGGCGTGTGCTCTTGAAATGCTTCTTTGGAAGCTGTACCAGGCAGTTGGCTACATATGAGCCTTACTTGCTTCCATTGTCCAGAAAACCACCACAACAACAGTAATTGTAGCGTACATTCAGAGAGTGCTTGCTCAGCATTGAGCATGCATTTCCTTATGGGGTCCTCCCTCACCACATAGCTATGTGGTAAGCACAACAATCCCCATTTCACAAGTAAGAAAACAGGCTCAAAGGGGGAGAGACACTTGCCCAAAGTCACACAGTTATGAAATTCTGAGCTTGGATTCAAATGATGTCTTTCTGACTTCTGACCTCTTGTTCACCTTAGAGACTTTCTGGTCCTGCACTATCCACTAGAAATATAATGCAAGCCACATATCTAATTACTAATTTTCCAATAGCCACCTTTTAAAAAGTAAGGAAAAAATAGATGAAGATAATTTTAATAATATGTTTTATTTAACCTAACAGAGGCAAACTGTTAGAACTTCAGTACATAATGTACAAATTCATTAATGAAATGTTTTACATTCTTTTTCTCATAGTAAGCCTTTGAAATCTGTGTATTTTATACCTACATCTCTATTCAGAGGTCAAATTTTCATTAGAAACCTTTGATTGGTATTTTCATAAAATTTACAGTTGAAAAAATTAGATTCACATAATCAGGTTATTTCCAAATATACTAAAGTTTTCCAATAACTGAATCGAGTATTGGTGTTTAAAATTAATCAGAATGGAATTAAGTTCAGTTTCTCACTCACACTACCTGCATATCACATGCTCAGTAGCCATATGTGGTTAGTAGCTACTGTATTAGACTAAGTAGTTCTGAGCACCCACATGAGGAAATTGAGGCCCACATGAATTCATGTAACAAGCCAGAACCAGAGCTGGTCCTAGAAACCTGGGGAAATACAGGTAAGCAGAGATATTCCAGCTTTGCCCACCTCAATCTGCCCACTGTCAATCCACTGTTTATTCAAGAAATATATAGTGCACACCTAGTCTGTGTTAATCCTTGGGGCCAGAGCTGCTTTGCTGGGAGCAAGACTTGACAGGTCCCCATGTGCAGGAGAAAGAAATTCAGCAGAAGCTCTCACAATCAAATGTGTGACTCTGATTGGGTAGACATGAGGAAATATCAGAGAGGCCAGCGGGGACCTGACCTGCTCTGAGGGTGAGGGCAGGTTTCTCTAAGGAGGAGACCTGAAGCTGATATGCATCTGAAGGAGCATGCTAAAAATCAGACAACCCCAATCTCTGTTGCCCCAGAAACAAGCATTTATTTTCATGCTTCTGGGGCTGCATGTTGACTGCAGTTTGACTCTTAGAAGCTGGGCTTGGCTGGGTGGCTTTGGTCCAGGCTGTGGGTCGGCTGAGGTCTACTCTATGTTTTTCCTTCTGGACCCCAGGATGAATGAGCATCAGCTCCCAGGGCAGTATGAGACAGTATGGAATTTGTTATGCATGCATGCATGCGTAGTCACTTCAGTTGTTTCAAACTCTCTGTGATCCTATGGACTGTAGCCTGCCAGGCTTCTCTGTCCATGGGATTCTCCAGGCTAGGATACCGGAGTGGGCTGCCATACCTTCCTCCTGGGGATTTTCCCAACCCAGGGATCAAACCTGTATCTCTTACGTTTCCTGCATTGGCAGGTGGGTTCTTTCTTACCAATGCCACGTGGGAAGCCCCTGAAATTTATTATGGTATGTTTCAAACTTCCAAAATCTGGGTTTGTTTTTTCCTCACTGCCCCCAGACACCACACTGGCCCAGGACTCCACAGTCCCTGGACAGCTGCCACAGCTCCCAGATGATCTACTTTTCTGTCTCCTCACTCTCCTTCCCTCAGTGCAGCATATTTTCCACACAGCAGCCACTTTATATGCAAAGAAAGTGAAAGTCAGCAGGGATGACTAACTTGGCCATGGCTATCATAAGCATTGGAGCCTTAATATGAACTCAGCCAGTCTGACTTTGAACTAGTCAGTCAATGATAATAGGTCTTTTGAATCAGACTGGCCTGTGGGTGGATTCCAGTTCTGCCATTACTCGTTGTGTGAGCTTCAGCACATGACTACCTATTTTCAGTTTTCTCACCTTAAAAATGACTTAGCAGCAGCAGCACCTTAAAAATGGACCAATAATAGCCTCATAGATTTCTAATTAGGTATTGAAGAGATTAGTTGTAACAGGGGTTGTCAGGGCCCCCAGAGTCTTAGTAATTCAGAGTGGCTGGAGCCATTGTCTGTATCTTACAGTCAGAGGGCTTTCTCCCAAACCACAGCCTCCCCATTAACATATGTAGGAGTATACTTCCACCATGGCTGCTAGTATATAACTACCCCTTTGGGTGAAATAATTCTGAGATCTGTGTTTTACTGTTTCCTAGATCTCTGCAACAGAATTGAGACTCAGATACCCACTTCAGTAACTGGCTTGGTAACACATTCTTTATTGGATGTTTCCCCTTCTCTGTCTCATTTTCTGACTACCTTATCAGTGTCTTCTGAGGCCACCTGCATGCACTCAAAGCCTTTTTTCAAGGTCTGCTTCCGGGGAACTCAAACTAATACATAAAGCAGTCATTTATTCATTCAAGGCGTATTTATTAAGCCATACAATGAGTCAGACTCTGTGCTAGATCCTGAGGTTATTGCAATGAACAAGACAGATCGTGTTCCTGCTCTCAGGGAGCTGAACGTCTAGGAACTAGGCAATGCTAAGCAAGCAAATATGGATAGTGGATTATGGATAATGACAAGTATTGTGAAGAAAATGATGTGATTAAAAAATGATGTGATAATAATGGGAGCATTTTAAATGGGATGGTCAGAAAAGGTCTCTCTGGAGAGCTGGTATTTAAGCTGAGATATGAAGGACGAGAAGGCACCAGCCTTGAAATAATCTGGGGGTACATCCCAGAAAGAAGCTAGTTAAATACAAAGGCTCTGAGATAAATAGGTGCTTGGGGTATTGAAGAAGTAAAATAAAATTATGTAGTTGAAGTGTATTCAACTAGAGAGATCATGCTAGGAAACGAAAGAAAGAAATGGGTTGGAGAAGTAAAAAAAGCTGTAGCTAGATCATGCAGGTCCTTGGACACAGTAGGAAATTTGGATTTAATTGCAAAGGCAATGACAAGCCACCGGGAATTTTCAGCAGAGGAGTGATGTGATCTGACTTTTCTTTTCTTTTCTTTTTTTTTTTCCTGTGGGGCTGGGCAGCTTTTGAGATCTTAGTTCCCTACCTGGGATCCAGATCAAACTCTAGCCCATCGCAGTGAAAGGGCAGAGCCTTAATCACTGGACCGCCAGCGAATTCCGGTGACCTCAGGATAAAAACAAATACATTCCCTTAGGTTCTGTGTGGGAGATAAGTCAGTAGGAGACTCGGTTAAAGTTAGGAGCAAGGAGACCAGTCAGGCTATTGCAGCCGTTTCTGATGAGATAATGGTTGCCTGAGATAAGAGTTGCAGCAGGGGTAGAACGGGAGAATAGAAAGTGACAGATTTGAGACATTTTGGACTTAGAGCTGACAGAACTTTCTGACTGCAGAGACTGAGGGGGAAGAAACAAAAATGAGTTTCTCTTAGTGCAACTGGGAGGATGGTTGGGTCTGAGGTGGGCAAGACTGGGCAGACACAGGTTTTGGGTGAGGATGTGTGTGTAGAAGTGACGAATACTGTATTAAGTTAGAGGCGGTCGATAGGTACCCAAAGGGGAGGTGCCCCATAGACAGTGGAACTCTGGGTCTGTGACTCCAGCAGGGGCAAGAGAGGGTGGTCTATGCTGGAAACGTGAATTGCCAAGTATTTATAGCGCAGCGCTGTCCAACAGAAACAGAAAGTGAGCCACGTAAATAATTAAAAATTTCTCAGTAGCCAAGTTAAAAAAAAGAAAGGAAAAAGAAACAGCTGAAACTAACTTAAATAATATACTTACTTAGCCCAATAGGTCCTAAATATTATCTCAGCACTCAATTCATGGGGTCGCAAAGAGTCGGACACGACTGAGCGACTGAACTGAATCAATATAAAAATGACCGATGAGACAGTTGGCCTTCTTTCTTCGACATTCAGTGTGTGTTTTACCTTAGAAACACATAGCTAACTTGCACTCGTTACGTTTCAAGCGCTCCGTTGCCATATGCAGATTAGGGGTTACCACTTGGTTCAGGGCAGCAGCGGAGGATTTTCAAAGCCAGAGGCTTAGGCCCACCCCGGACGCTATAGACGACGCACTCCTGCCGGGACGGAACAGCCCGGACCGAAATTGCGGCGGAACGGAAGTTGCGTGTATCCGCGCGCAGCCGCAGACGGACGAGCCGGGAGCTTGCTGGTCGAGAGGACGGGCAATCCGCGGCTGGAAGCTGGGTAGTCGGGCTGCGGAAGGTGAGCGGCGCGCGTTTAAGGCGGCCGGCGCCCTCGCCTGTGGCCCATGACTGGGGCTAGAGGGACCACGGTGCCCCGGGACTGCGCAGTGTCCAAGGGGAGAATGGGGCGGTGGTTATGGCGCGGGCCCTGGAGTCAGACTCTGGGTATTCTCACCCTAGCTTCGCTGCCTGTTCGTTTGTGACCTTGGACAAGTCACCTCTCTTCCCCTTGAACCTTAGCTTTGTCACCTGTGAAAAAGTGGGGATGATAGAACCTGCTTCACAGTTGCTGTGAAGATCAGATACGGTAATCCGTGGAAAGCGCCTAGCACCGCCTATCCCGTTGTAATCACCCAGTAAAAGGTTTGGGATGCTTTATTGTTAACTTATGTTGACAAGAGGCTACCAAAATCGTTGACATCGTTTTTGTCAACTACAAATTAATGTAGCGCCGCACAGAGGCGCCTACATTGTGCTATGTAAGCATTTTATTTGTATCACCACATTTCATCCTCACAAAAGACATGGAGATAGGTGCTGTAATAGGTCACTGTTATTCCCATTTACATATGAGGAAATGGAAGGTCCCCAAGATCCAGGTGCCCGAAGTTACCTGGTGAAGCAGTTGAGTCAGACTCTTAAGACCTTAATCTCAATGTTTTATATCCACCATCAGGGAAGTGGCCTTGCTGCAGTCCATGGTATCTCAAAGAGTCAGACATTGAACAACAACAACAATATCATCAACAAAGGAGGTGTGGGCTGCAAAACTGCGGTTACTGAAGACTTATGTATGCAAAGTTAGGTTTTCATATCATTAATTCTCAGCTCTTTGAGAGGTAGGTATTACTTTTTCCTTATTTAACAGAGGTGGAATTGGTAACTTAGGTATTTGACTTGCCCAAGGTCACACAAGTAAGGGGCAGAAACAGGTGCCTTTAAAGCTTACACTGAAAGTCTGCTCTTCCCTGTCACTTGAAAGTAGGTTGGCATTGCTCCTAAGTGCCGGTAGCATGTACATTAAGTGATCAGATTGGAGAATTAACAAGCCTCATCTGTCTCATTTTCTATGTACAGCACCTGCCATGTTACTAGAATGGGAGATACTAAGGATGTAGAAATGAATGAGATTTGTTTCCTGCTTTCAGGGACCTCCGGCTTATAAGGATAAGCAGCAATTAACAGCAAGATGTGATGAGTCTTGTGACAGTTAGAAGAAGTTTTTGGGAACCCAGAGGAGGACCTCTAGACTTTGGCGGTGGTGGCCTGAAAAGGCTTCCAAGAGGGAGTAAACTAAAAGTAGCGTAGACGTTGGTTAAGTCAGTTGAGATAAGATGTACATCCAGAGAAGCCAGCACGTGTAAAAGTCTAGAAGCTAGTGAAGACCAGTACAAAAATGTCTGGAATGGGTGGAATGAGGTAGTCAGGCTGGAGATGTGGGATCCATTAAGACTGTGTGGTAGAAAGCAAGTCTCCTTCTTTGTTATTAATGCTTTGAGTCACCTAGATTCTTTCTGGGAGGCACCCATTGTTTCTCACTCTTTCTCGAGATACTATGTGCATTTACAAATATGTACCTGAATTTTCATGCTTTCTTTCCTACACAGATCTGTGGATGGCCTACTATATCTAGTATAGCACTTTGCTTCCCTGCTTTTGTCATTCAACCTCACTTTCTAACAGTTGCATCTTATTCCATCGTATGGATGTGGTATGACTTATTTAACAGTCCCCTATTGATGACATTTAGATCTTTTCCATTTTTTGCTGTTAGAAACGCTGCTGCATCAAGTATCCTTAGGCATAGGTTATTTTGTATACGCAAGGGTCTATCTGTAGGATAAATAGGAATGGAACTGCTTGGTCAAAAGGTTTGTGTGTGTGTTTTCTTAATTTTTATTGGAATACAGTTGATTTACAATGTTGTGTTAGTTTCAGGTATAGAGCAAAGTGAATCAGTTATACATGTACACATATGCTCTCTTTTTAAAATTCTTTTCCCATATAGATCATTACAGAGTATTGAGTGGAGTTCCCTGTGCTATACAGTAGGTCCTTATTAATTATCTGGGATTTGTGTGTTTGTGATTTTGATGGAAGGTGGCAAAATGGTCACTGTAAAGGTTGTGCCATCTTCTGTGCCTCCCAGCCATGTGTGAGAGGGTCTGGGTGGGAAGTTTGAAGGCAGTAATGTGAAACTCTTGGAGGGTAGAAGGAGTCACTGATCAGGCCTATGGAACCCCTGTGTTAGATACTTTCCTTTTGAAGGAAGACAGAGGAAGATGCCCTGAGTAAGTGGTTTTCACAGTGTGGGCAGGCAGTGTATCAGGGCAGTTAGGGGCGCAGTCTTTGTGGTAATTGTTGTCGTCGTTCAGTGGCATTTGTGTCAGACTCTTTGCGACCACATGGACTACAGTATGCCAGGCCTCCCTGTCCCTCACCATCTCCTGGAGTTTGCCCAAGTTCATGTTCATTGGATTGGTGTTGCCATCTAGCTATCTCATCCTCTGACACCCTTTTCTCCTTCTTCCCTTGGTCCTTTCCAGCATCAGAGACTTTTTCCAATGAGTTGTCTGTTCGCATCAGATGACCAAAATACCGGAGCTTCAGCTTTATGTTAATTCAGACCTTTATTTGGATCCCCACCCTGCTGCTTATTGGCTGTGGGAGCTTAGGTAAGTCCTTCACCCTCTCTGTGTCTATTTCCTCCTCTCTGAATGGGGATAATAATAGTGTCTGTTGCCTATGTTACTCAGGGTTGCTGTAAAGATTTAAAGAATTAATAGCTTAAAGTCCTTGGAACTGTTTCTGGCTCAAGGTGCTACTTTGTTATTTTGTCAGGGCTTCTCATTTCATCTCTGTCACTCCTCTGTTTTGAAAATAGACTGCCTGGATTTGCATCTCATCTCAACACTTTTTATGATATTTGTCGGGTTGCTTCAGTTTTTCCATCTTTAAAATATTATTAAGGGGTCAGTATTATTAAGAGTATGTTCTTGGGTTTTTATGAAGATTAAATGTATTAATATATTTCACATGCTTAGAGCAGTGCCCTGTGTATAGTGCTCAAACAAATTTTGGTGATGTCTGTCATTCTCTTGTAGACTGTGGGCTCCTTTAGTGCCATGCATCCTTTGCAGTGTGTTCTCCGAGCCCAGAGGTGTCTGAGGCGAGGACCCTTGGCCTCTGTGTCCTGGCTGCTGCTCAGGACCTGCAGGGCACACAGCAGTGTCCCCAGCTCTGCATGTCCCCGTCCAGAGAGGCAGCAGGAGGATGGAGTTTGGAAGGATTTCAGCTCCAAGCTGGCCACTGGACCGACTTTTCAGGATTTTTTAAGAAGTGCTTCAGTTCCTCCAGAGCAACCGTTTTCTTCAGAAGTGGAGGACCCACCCCCATATCTCACGGTGGATGAACTTTTAGGAAGGCAGAGGAGAGGTTGGTTTAACTTTACTTCTCTTTGGACTTCCTGCTTTACTCCCTTTCATTGGTCATGGCCTGATTCTTAACAGATTTTTTATAGACCTGGCTTTGGAGTTAACAGGGTTAACTCAGTAGAAGGTTAACCCTCAGTAGAGAGTTAACAGAGTAGAAAGGCTGCTAAGTTATGGAATCATCAACCTCTACCAAGCAACAATAATATAAAGAAACTTAACAGTTCTGATACACACAACTTGTGGGTGGAATTCCTGAGGAGTCCTCTCTTTGGTTACCTTTGGAAACCCTGCAATCTCTGTTCTGAGTTTTAGATCATCCTAAGTTACAAGGCAGGTTTCGCAATTGGTGCTGTAGAAAATCATTATGCCTAGGAGAAGTTTTCTTAGAAACATAATGCACTCAGTTAAAATGTGTTAAAATTTGAAAAGACATTAAAAGACAACCAGACCTCTCCCCTTTTGCACTGTTTCAAAAAAACGCTTCTGTTTATAACTCAATGATTTGGTTGCATTCATATGGTGCAAATTACTTGTAATATACTATTTTCATTTAATATTCTTCTGAATACCAGTCTTCATAATTAAAAAATTGTTGCAAAATATCACATGCTGTACCATGATGTTTTCCAATTGTTGGGACGTTAGGTTGTTTCACAAATTTTTATATTATAAATAACACTATTACAAGTGCCTTTATGTATACACACACAGATGCACATATTCACATGTATAGAGATTTGCTTCTTCAGAATTTTTTTTCTAGAGTAAATGTCTAGGCATTGGATTGGTAAATCGAGGAGCCTGTATACCTTATGACTTCTCAGATTTTTGTAGTCCTTTAAAATTTGTTATTCCCTTCTGTCTCTCTCTGACATAAGTTTGGTGTTTTCTCTTTTTAGACAAAGAAAGGGAGCCAAGGAACGTTTAGAAAATTTCCTGATTGTTTATTTTTTTTAAAAATTACTGCTATTTTCTATTGGTTTTCATGTGATTGTCCTTCAACTCTTAACTCCATTTAGAATTTATTTGGGTTTGTAGATTAAAGTGTGTTGGTGGGATAGGGATTGATAGAGGGATTTAGTTTGAAGGGGTTTGCTTGGGTGTGAAATTGATGTTCTTAAAATTTCATGCAGATGTATTTTATGTCATGTTAGCCATGCTTACTTTCATTTAAGATGTTTGGAGTTTCTGTAGGAAGTTGCTTCATTTTTATTTTGTGGCTTTATTGACCCTCTAGCCACTGCTGTTATCTCTAGAGGCTGGAGAACCTCATTCTGTATAACTGTATTTCCTGAGTCTTAAGAGCACATTTTCCCCATTTTAAAATGATCTGACTTATAGTTGGTGTGTGTATATAATGAAGTATTTCTTTTGCTCTGAAAGGCTTCATTAATATTTAGGGGTACAGCTGGCAATTAATGGTGTCTCTGAATTGAGGCACCAGGGCACTTAAGCGACTAACCAAGTGCCCAGGGCTTTCTGGGGCATTTGGGGAGGCAACCTTTTGAGACGTGTAGTCCCCTTTTGTCTTCTTACCTGTGGAATTGCCTTCTCATTGCAGTCTACCTTGAGACCTATGGCTGCCAGATGAATGTGAATGACACAGAGATAGCCTGGTCCATCTTACAGAAGAGTGGCTACCTGCGGACCAATAACCTTCAGGAGGTATACACATTTCCCTCTTTCCCTGTTTCCTGGGCCTGGGTGAGATTCTGCAGTTGTGCTAGTTCTTAGGTGGAGTTTCAGGAACAGGCTGTGGCCTTGTGAGAATGAGTTCTTTTGAGGGAAGTGAGGAGTATGGGACCGAGGTGTACTTTTGTTGCAGTTAGTTTTGAAACTTTATGGTGGTGCTCACCTTCAGGCAAGGAACTAGGTTGGAAATGGGCTACGAGGAGAAGGCAAATGGGGAGTTAGTGTTTAATGCCTATTGGTTTTAGTTGGGGAAGGTGAAATAGTTCTGGAGGTTGATGGTGGTGATGGTTGAACAACAGTGTGAGTGACATAATGCTACTGAACTGTATACTTACAAATAGTTAAAATGGTAAATTTTATGTTGTGTGTGTTTCACCACAATCCGGGGGGAAATAATGGACTGTGGGCAATGATTCTACAAGGCTGATTTCAAAGATCATAATTTTCCTCTTTTTCCTTGCTCTCTACCCAGGCTGATGTGATTCTCCTTGTCACATGTTCTATCAGGTGGGAATTTATTCTTTACCTAGAGAGTGAGTAAGTCTTATGTAAAATGCCAGAGCCAGCAGTGCCAGAGTGACCCAACCCATGGAGATGAGTCAGCAGTTTTGCAGTTTTCCAAGTGAATATATAGTACTGACAGAATGGTCAGCATTTGCTGAGCGTATACCTTCTGTCAGGTCCTGTGCTGAGCACTGTCTGTGCACTGACTGATTCTCATAACACCCTATGAGGTAGGTGGTGTTATCAAACTCATTTGATCGATGAGGAAACCGAGAGTGTGCTGAGTTGCCCAACATTTCCTGGGGTTTTTCTTGCACATGTTTATGCTGTATCTCACGTCATAAGGGCTAGGTCCAGTCAGTGGCTAGGGACAGAGTTCTTCTGACAGAGATGGGTGGCATCCATCACAAGTGAACAGACCCTGTTTATTGCTTTGTTTCTGTGTACACGGCATGTTAGTGTTGTTTCCTCAGCTGGCTGTATTACCAATCAACCCAGCATTTTTGTTCTGAGGGTCTTTTGTTCTGAGTGTCTTGCAGGACATTGAACTAGGTGCTTTGGGCGATTCAGAAATGAACCTTTCCTCCATGGAGCTTAGTCTGATAACCTGACTTTATGGAGCTTAGTCTGATATGGGAACTAAGACAGAGACACAAATAGCTCTAACATCTGGCAGAAAGCACTAGGTTAAAAAAATCAAACAGTAAAAAGGAGAAATTGCTGAGTACAGGGACAAGAATAGTTAAAGTGATAGGAGAACAAACTCTCCAACCGAGGAGAGTTTGGAAAGTCTTTGTGAAATAGGTTGTTTTTGCGTTTGGCTTAAAGGCTTGTCAGGATTTACAGATGTGTAGGGAGGACTCGTTTTAGGAATGGTTTTGGCTGTACCGTTTGTGAGATGTTAGTTCCTGACCAGGGATCAAACCTGCGCCCTTGGTGGTGAAAGCTTGGAGCCCTAACCCCTGGACCACCAGGGAACTCCCATTCTTCCCATTGTCATGCTCTCTCAGGTTGCTCTGCAGTTTATTTTCAGGTTCAGGTCTGCCTTTGTTGATCTCTATAGGGAGAAGGCTGAACAGACCATCTGGAATCGTTTACATCAACTCAAATCCCTGAAGTCCAAACGGCTCCGCTCCCGAGTGCCTCTGAGGATTGGGATTCTAGGTATCTGGTAATTTGCAGGTTTTGTGAGTTTTTTGAGACTTGGGCACCATGTAGCTTCATATGCTATGGTTTCCCTTAGTGCTGGATTCTCAGTCTTAAACATCCCATTCAGCCCTCGTACTTAATGTCAGAAGCTGTAGAATTAGATGAAGCTCCTAAAAGGACTTTCCTTAGTGCCTTGAAAGTAACAGGCACTCAGAAAGTGATCTGTCCTTCCTAGTCTAATGTGGCTTGTGGTAGCACAGAATAATGGATAGGAGAGAATTTGGAGTCTGAAGGGACAGTTTCAATTTATCAGGTAGGTATCTTTCATCCTGACTCCTAAACATGCCCAGGTGAAGATCCAGCTATGCACTGACCAGTGATAGCCACTAGTCACATGTGGTCATTTAAATTTAATTACACTTAAATAATATTAAAAATGTACTTCTTCAGTCCCACTAGCCACATATTGATTGCTTATTAGTCACACTTGACTAGTAACTACCAGTTTGAACAGCATAGATAAAGCACATTTCCTTCATCTTAGTTCTATTGGGCTGCTCTGATCTAGAGAGCTGGGAGACATATTTCAAAAATAAATATTCTATACTTTCATGGCTCCAGAATTTAGTCAATTGATTGTGTCCATTGTGAAATAGTTAAGTCCTCTTGATGATAAATAAAATGTCGGTCAGTCGTGTCCAACACTTTGTGACCCCATGGACTGGAGCCTACCAGGTTCCTCTGTCCATGGGATTTTCCAGGCAAGAATACTGGAGTGGGTTGCCATTTCCTTCTCCAGGAGATCTTCCCAACCCAGGGATCGAACCCAGGTCTCCCGCGTTGTAGGCAGATGCTTTACCGTCTGAGCAACCGGGTAAATCTCCCTCTTGATGGATCGAAACAAAGGTTGGAGCTTATTCTCTTACACAGATTTGTGTACTAAGTGATGCAGAAAGATGGACGGATTAGCTAGGATGTTTTGTTCCATTTCAATTCCTTCATTATAGAAGCCCATATATCTATCTATCTATCTATCTATCTATCTCTATCTGTGTATCTATCTATCTATATATATATATATATCTGTTTGGAGTGTTAGAAATCTCCAAAATAGTTTTTGTTTTTTTAAATTGTAGTAAAGTATATGTAACGTAAAGTTTACCTTTTGAACCTCTTCCAGAGGCACAGTTAGTTCAGTGGTATACAGCATATTCACATGGTCGTGTAAACATTACCACCATCCATTTCCAGAACTTTTACTTCTTCCCAAGCTGAAACTCCATACCAATTAGGTAATGACTCTCCCATTCCTCCCTCAGTTCAGTCACTGGCAACTGCCATTCTACTCTCTGCCTGGATGAATTTTACTGCTCTGAGTACTTCATAGAAATGGAATCTACAAAATACGGTATTTTTGTAACTGGCTTAGCACAATGTCCTCAAGGTTCATCCAGGTGGTAGTGTGTATCAGAATTTCCTTCCTTTTTAAGGCTGAATAATATTCCATTGTATGTACGTATGACATCTGTTTATGGACATGGGTTGCTTTCACTCTTTGGCTATTGTGAATGATGCTGCTAGAAACATGATTATACAATCAAGAATTGTTCTTAAATGTTTTTAAAGGATATTTTTAAGAAAATAGACTTTCAAATTCTTTTTTTTTTTACTAATAGCAATGGTTTTCTTGGTTATGGAAGATACCAGCATAGATGGATAACTCATTTCTTGCAGGTTTTGATAGGTATTATGAACGATAACAAGAATTCCCAGGTGGGTGAAGCACTTGCCTACCAGTGTAGGAGATGCAAGAGGTGTGAGTTCAATCCCTGGGTTGGGAAGAGTCCCTGGGTTGGGAAGATTCCCTGGAGGAGGGCATCACAACCCACTCTAGTCTTGCCTGGAGAATCCCACGGACACAGGAGCCTGGTGGGCTACAGTCCATGGGGTCACTGATTTGAACACGACTGAGCGACTGAGCACACACATACACATGGGCAACAAGAAAGAAAAAGAGTGTAAGGGCAGTTGTATATAGGTAAATTTTATTTAAAAAATAAGTTTTTGACACAAAATAGTTTTTATTTGTAGTCCCAAGTAATTTTCAATTGAAAAAAGAGATGGTTCATGTCTAGAAAGTTTTTGGATGGTGGTTTAATTTTTGTCGGGCATGTAATTGAATTGCTGTAGAGCCCTTTTCCTGATTTTCTTATATAGAAATATGCAAAAAAAAAAATATGCGGGTTCCAGAGGTATAGAGTGTTGGGCAAATTTAAGGGATGATGCTAAATTCCTCGAGAAGTTTCTGTGCTTTCGTCTTTGATCCACCTGGAGAGAATGTATACTGGAAAGAAGTCGTGAGACCAGATGACTTTGGGAACGGGTCTCAGCTTCTTTCTTTTCCCTCCCAGGCTGCATGGCTGAGAGACTGAAGGAGGAGATCCTCAACAGGGAGAAAATGGTGGATATTTTGGCTGGCCCAGATGCCTACAGAGACCTTCCTCGATTGCTGGCTGTTGCTGAGTCAGGCCAGCAAGCTGCCAATGTGCTGCTGTCTCTGGATGAGACCTATGCTGATGTCATGCCAGTCCAGACGAGCCCCAGTGCTACCTCTGCCTTCGTGTGAGTCACTGACTGGAGATGGGGAGTCAGCTTCTCTTTCCTTACTTTTAAAATAACATCTTACCTTTATTACATTAAAAAATAATGCACATAGTAAAACTAAAGACAAAAATGGTATAGTAAGACTCCCTCAGAACTCTCATCCTCAGTCTACTAGACTAACTCTGAGGCAGCCATGTTGGTAGTTCCTTATATGATCCTTTCAGAAGTAGTTTTGCACATGCATTCATATATATAATATGGACTCTCTCCTACCTTCCCTTCTCTTACTTTTTTTCACTTAAGAAATGTCTTGGGCTTATCTGATCTTTTTTCCCCTCCCTTGATCTTTTAACTTGAAAAGATCTGATGACAAAATAGTTCATATTTGTTGAAGAATATATGGAAAGATAGAAAAACATAGAGAAGTGAGTAAGAATTACTTAACACATTTTACCACCTATTGATAAATGCTATTATCATTTTGGTGTATATCATTCTATTCTTTCTTCTGTGTTTGCATGTGTATGCTTTTATGTATTTATTCATAAAAATTGGTCTTGATATACTTGGTTTTATACCTTTTCTTATTTAAAATGATGAGCAACAACAAAAAACTGATGAACATTTGTTATATCATGAAATTTTCTGTAACAGATTGGCGCATAGGCTTATAGCCTATTCTTGTAAATAAAGTTTTACTGTAATACAGTCATGCTCATTTGTTTACATATTGTCTGTGACTGCTTTTGCCACTACAGTATTAGTATGGTTTATAAAATCTAAAATATTTACTATCTGGATTTTTTTAACAGAAAAAGTTTGCAACCTCTCATTTTAATGGCTATCCAATACTCTGTTGTTGGAATGCTTAATAAAAAAATTAATAGCTAATATTTACTTGAGTTCTTCAGTGAACATCTTTAATACAATCTATCCATAATTGTTTCCCTAAGATAAATTGAGGCTTTCATATATAGGATGCAAATGAAAGAGAGTGATGTAGCTTAGATACTTAGCATGTGGATCAGGAATGAGTGAGAGATGCAGAACCTTACATTTTAAATCCAGGGTCTCTACTCGTTCTGTACTCTTGGATAATATTTATTTTTTTCTGGTCTGGATTTAAAGAATTCAAAAATACGTAAATACGAACAGTAGAAAGTCCAAATGTGCAAGGTCTGTACGCCATTCCTTCACTACTGTGGTTCCTCGGGGTAACCACCAGTTATAGTTTGGTTTACATCCTGTGATTATCAGATAATAATTGTTTTTTTTTTGGCCATGTCATATGGTTTGTGGGATCTCAGTTCCCTGAGCAGGGATTGAACCCAGGGCATGGCAGTGAAAGCCTGTAATCCTAACCAGTAGGCCACCAAGGAACTCCTCATTAATAGTTTTTAAAGATAAAAATGTCTGCTTTGTTGCTTCTTAGATCTCAGATTGGTCCTATGTGAGCATGTTGCCAAGAGAATTCAGAGCTAAAGGATAAATGCCAAGGGAGCTTGACCTTCTTGGGTTGGACCAGATCGTCCTGCTCCTTTACTGAGTTCTGCCCTTTCCTCCCCAGGTCGATCATGCAGGCTGTGACAACATGTGCAGCTACTGCATTGTTCCTTTCACACGTGGCCGGGAGAGGAGTCGGCCTGTTGCCTCCATTCTGGAGGAGGTGAGGAAGCTTTCTGAGCAGGTGAGGAATTTTCCAGCCCTTCTGACTGTGAGTGTGTTTGTTGGAGGATGAGGACAACTTTTCTATAGTTTTACAGCCTGTGCTATCTCTCAGTTGTACATGTTTAGAACCATACCTGACCAGAAAGAAATTCCTGGGTGTACATCTTAGGTTGCTGCCCACAAAGTATAGGCAGGTCCACAGAGAGGTTTCCTCAGGAGGGAGTATAGTAGAATGGAGAGACCATGAATGAAGTGATTATGAATTTGGGTTCCACCATTCTCTGGCTCGATGTGTGTGTAGAGAGAGCAGATTTGTGAATGTGAATGGTAAAGAAATGAGGCACGGTGTTAATAGTTACTGAATCTGGGCAAGTAGTTTATGGGAGTTTTTTATGCCATCTCAGTTTTTCTGTAAGTTTGAAATTATGTCAAAATAAAATAATAAAAAATAATCTTTATAGCAACCATTTTTCTTTTACTTTCTGAAATTTTACAGTGCAGATTTTCAGACACACAGTTGAAAGATTAATAAACATGATTATTGACATTTTGTTGTGTGTTTTTTATCTGCCTATCTCTGTAGATATATAAATATATTTTTTTCCGAACCATTTGAGAGTAAGTAGTAGTCATCAAGCCATTTTGCCCTTTATCTGTCAGTATGCGTCTTCTCAGAAGGAAGAATTTTTGTCCCTTCATAACCATAATACCATTATCATAAGTAGAAAACAATTAACTAATATTTTCTATATTCAAAATAATCATCCAAAAATGTCTTACTACTGTTCTATTTTTAAGCCAAGATCCCATTAAAATTTCTATAGTTTCATTTGATTGTATGTAATATTTCTTCAGTCTCTCTTAACCTAAAACAGTCCTTTCACTTTTTTGTTTTTTTTTTGTCTGAAATGATGCATTAGACATATCTCCATTGTTTGGTTGCTTCCTCATGTTGTTATTTAAAATATTCCCCTGAATTATGGTAAACTGAAAGGTGTAAAAGCTTGATTGGATTTAGACTAAATATTTTTGGCAAGAATACGGCATAGATAATGATTATATAACATTGAAAGGACAGAATGGTATCATAACTTGATTTTTGGTGTTATAAATTAGCTGTTATTTTTGAATACTGGGTGTGCATCCAGTTTTTTTGCTATTTTAAAAAATGCTTTGAAGATTTTTACATGTGGTTTTATCCTGAAGTTCAGTTCTTTGGAAATGATGCCCAAGATGAAATTATTGAGTTAAAGAGGGAGTATATTTATGGATGACTCTTGGCAGGTTTAGCTAATTTTAGTTGGAGATTTGGCATAACGCCACCAAACAAGTTTTAAAATTGCTTCCAGTATATTTATTTTTCCTTTTTCAGGGGCTGAAAGAAGTGACACTCCTTGGTCAGAATGTTAATAGTTTTCGGGACAATTCAGAGGTCCAGTTCAACAATGCAGTATCCACCAACCTCAGCCGTGGCTTTTCCACCAACTATAAAGCCAAGCAAGGAGGCCTTCGTTTTGCTCACCTTCTGGATCAGGTGTCCAGAATAGATCCTGAAATGAGGATTCGTTTCACCTCTCCCCACCCTAAGGACTTTCCTGATGAGGTAAGTATTCAGAGTTTACTGTACCAGATTGACATCAGTATCCCTAAGTATGAAGACTGGAGCCAGTAGGGTGTGGCAGAGGCATCTGTCTTCAGAGGTCGGGGGATCCTGAGGTATGTTACTGTATTGCCCTCTGAATCTACCCCCTTATGGAAAGATTTGAAGTCCACTAAGGTGGAGGAAGGTGTAGGATTGATACTGAGACCATCAGTGGACCATGAGGGCTGTGCAGAGAGAGGTTTTATTACAAGATGGTATGGGAAGGACAGGTAGGGAGGCAATGTGAGCCAGCAGAAAACAAGTTAGACTTTGGCCTCAGACAGAGCTGAGTTCAGTCCTGGCTCTTTTCCATGCTTTACCAGTTCAGTTCAGTTCAGTTGCTCAGTCTTGTCTGACTCTTTGCAGACGGCAGCACACCAGGCTTCCCTGTCTGTCACTAACTCTTTACCAGTAGAGGTGACCTTTTCAACTTGTCATCTTCATTTGTAAAATGGTTAATAATCACTGCCTGCCTTGCGTTGTTGGAAAAGTTTTTTGTTTTGGTGAAATGTCTTGTCTTTTGGCCCCACCCTTACTTATTCCCCTCTGAAATATTTGTCTTATTGAGTTGTGAATATTCTTTATGTACTCTTGGTACGAATCATTTGTCAGTAAATTTTTTAAAATATTTTCTCCTAGATTTAGTTTCTTGATGGTATCTTTTAAAGGGGCTAATTATTTATAAGCTAGATGAGACAAATGCTCATTTTCCTTTCTGGTCTCTGTTGGCACTGTCCCTGTATAGCCTCGTGACCTGAATCTGACCTCTGCTTGCTTTCTTCACTCTTTAAAAGTAGTAAAAATAGAGAGATACCATCAGGTGAAATGTCTGGGACAGATGGAACATGGCTTGAGCAAAAGTAAAGAATTTGGGTGGTTTATATATTTGGTTTTGTCAATCTCTTAATTCTTAAAAATTAATCTTGGTGGAGAAACAATGGGAGTGATATTCCTTTCTGCAAGATTCTTTGGTGAGATTTTGATGACCTTTAATGTGTTCTCTTTGACCAGGTTCTGCAACTGATTCATGAGAGGGACAACATCTGTAAACAGATCCACCTACCAGCCCAGAGTGGAAGCAGCCGTGTATTGGAGGCCATGCGGAGGGGGTCAGATTTGCTTGGGGAGGGGCATTCCATACCAATCCATGTTTAAGGACCAAGCAGTGTCTGACAACCTAGGATAGTGTGTGGCACATGGTAGCTGCTCAGTAAAGATTTATTACATGAGTAAACTGATGGACTTTGTAACTTGCTTTGTTCATTCTGTAAGTATAGACTGAGGGTTGGAGCACTCATTTGCTTAGCATGTGTCTTACTAAGCACCTACTGTGTGCACACTGAGCTTTTTAATCTTTATAGCTTCTATGTGTTTACTTACTTTGGAAATAGTATAGCAAGGATAAGACTGAAAGGAGAAAGTGACAGATGACATGCTGTGTAAACTAGTGATTTACCTTGTATTCCACATTGGCAAAGAATCTTAGAAACATTAAGTATTAATTTGTCTTCATTTTTTAAATGGCTATTTAAAATTAAGTTCTTGAATTAAAATTTTATAGGCTCTGGATTAGGTTACAATATAGGATTTGGATCTGCAGGGCTCTTTAGGATATTTTAACTTACTTTTGTACTGTCCTGTGTGAATGTAAAGTGATTATGTGAGGTAATTTATAGTGTTATCTTCTTATAGCATTCATTTAAAGAAGATTGGTTCATTTGAGCTTCTTGTTTTTTTATTGCAGTTATTCAAGAGAAGCTTATGTGGAATTAATTCAGCATATCAGAGAGTCTATCCCAGGTACATTTAAGAAACATATTTTGCTGGGCATGTTACTTTACCAGTGACCCCCAGTCTTTTTGTTTGGATACAGGCAACACTTACAGTACATGGTGTCACCTTCAACACTTCTTTTACTGTTCTTCATTTCTCTCTTTCTCTTACTTCTTTCTGAACAAATATCTTGGTCTTGCTAGAAATACTCAGAGATGTGGATTAGCTTATGGCCTCAAACTAAAGACATTCCTTTCCTAGGGTCTTTATGTTTCTGAACATGAGAGAGACCTTGTTTCTGTTCATTAGCAGCAAAGTTATGGTCTAAATTAGTTCTGATTTGGGAGCAATTGATATCTTTTTTTTTTTTAAACTTCTGTTTTGTATTGGGGTATAGCCAGTCAGCAGTGTTGTGGTAGTTTCTGGTGAACAGCGAAGGATTCAGCCGTATGTGTATATGTATATCTATTCTCTCTCAAACTCGTCCCATCCAGGCTCCCAAGAACATTGAGCAGAGTTCTGTGTGCTATACAGTAGGTCCTTGTTGGATATCCCTTTTACTCTGTAGTGTTTTAGATTTGTTACAGTGTCTACATTGTTCTACAAATTTCTAATTACTGTAATGTGTTTTGCACCAAAACTTCCATTTGGGTGGGACAGGATAGTGTGGAGATTCTCTGGGCTGCAGTTTCCTCTTCTATAATGTGGAACTAATAGTACTCACCTTATTGGATTATTGGGATAATTAAAGTGTGTTGGAATGTTGTGTTTAACTTCAAAAGTATATGTTTGAGGTACTCAAAACATTCTGCATGATAGATCACATGCTGGGCCACAAAGCAAGCCTCAGTAAATTTAAGAAAATTGAAATCATATCAAGCATCTTTTTTAGCCACAACTCTATGAAATTAGAAGTCAGCTACCAGAAAAAAATTGTAAAAAACCCAAACATGTGGAGGCTAAACAATGTTACTAAACAACCAGTGGATCACCAAAGAAATCAAAGAGGAAATCAGAAAATTCCTAGAGACAAATGAAAATGAAAACATGATGATCCAAAATCTGTGGGATACAGCAAAAGCAATCCTGAGGGGAATTTGTAGCAATACAATCTCACCTCAAGAAATAAAAATCTCAATGAAATAACCTAACCTTATACCAAAAGCAGCTAGAGAAAGAACAACAAACAAAGCCCAAAGTTAGAAGGAAAGAAATCATAAAGATCAGAGCAGAAATAAAAGAAATAGAGAGAAAACAATAGAAAGGACCAATGAAACTAAAAGCTGGTTCTTTGAAAAGATAAACAAAATTGATAAACCTTTAACTAGACTTATCAAGGAAAAAAGGGAAAGAGCTCATTAAAAAAATAAATGAAAAAGGATAAGTTATAGTTAACACCACAGAGATAGAAAGGATCATAAGAGATTTCTTTAAGCAACTGTATACCAATAAAATGGACAGCCTAGAAGAAATGGACACATTCTTAGAAAGGTAAAATCTTCCAAGACTGAACCAGAAAGAAAGAAAATATAAACAGATCAGTCATAAGTAGTGAAATTGAGATGAGATTAAAAAACTTCCAACTAAAGTCCAGGACCAGATGGCCTACAGATGAATTTTATCACACATTTAAGAGAAGAATTAACACCTATCCTTCTGAAACTAGTGCAAAAATTGCAGAGGAAGGAATGTGCCCAAACTCATTCTATGAGGCTGCTATAACCCTGATACCAAAACCAGAGAAGGAAAGATACTACCAGAAAAGAAAATTATAGGCCAATATCACTGACAAACATAGATGCAGAAATCATCAATAAAATAAGAGCAAACTGAATCCAGTAATACATTGAAAGGATCATGTACCATGATCAAATGGGATTGATCCCAGGGATGCAAGGATTTTTCAATATCTACAGATCAGTGTGAAACACCATGCAAATTGAAGAGTAAAAGCCATATTATGTCAATAGATGTGAAAAAAAGCTTTTGAAAAAATTGAAACAACTATTATGATAAAAACTCTCCAGAAAGTGGGCATAGAGAGAACCTACCTCAACATAACAAAGGCCATATATGACAAACCCAGAACTAATATCATACTCAAGAGTGAAAAACTGAAAGCATTTCTTCTAAGATCAGGAACAAAACACTTTTATTTGACATAGTTTTGAAAGTCCTAGCCATGGCACTCAGAGATGGAAAAAGAAGAAATCCAGATTGGAAAAGAAGTAAAACTGTCACTGTTTGCAGATGACATGGTACTATATATAAAAATCCTGAAGATGCTACCAGAAAACTACTAGAGCTTATCAGTGAATTTGGTGAAGTTGCAGGATACAGAATTAATATACAGAAATCTCTTGCGTTTCTATGCACTAAGAACAAAAAGATCAGCAAGAGAAACTAAAGAAACAAGTTCATTTACTACTGTATCAAAAAGAGGAAAATACTTAGGAATAAAGCTACATAAGGAGGCAAAAGACCTGTACTCTGAAAAGCATAAAATGCTGATGAAAGAAGTTGAAGTGATACCAACAGTTGGAAAGGTACACCATGTTCTTAGATTTGGAGAATAGTATTGTCAAAACAACTACTACCCAAGGTACTCTACAGATTTAATGCAATCCTATCAAAAGTGCAATCTCAAATTACCAATGACATTTTTCACAGAACTAGAACAAATAGTTTTAAATTTTATTTGGAAACAGAAAGACCCCAAATAGCCAAAGCAATCCTGAAAAAAAAAACAGAGCTGGAGGAATCAGGCTCCCTGGCTTTAGACCATACTACAAAGCTACCGTCCTCAAAACAGTATGGTACTGGCAAAAAAACAGAAATAATAGGTCAATGGAACAGAACAGAAAACTCCAAAATAGACCCACACACCTTTCGTCAGTTAATGTATGACAAATGAGGCAAGAATATACAGTGGAGAAAAGACAACTTCAATAAATGGTTCTGGGGATACTGGACAACTATATGTTAGTATAAACTGAATTTTAAATCATAACTAGGCTCAGACACATGTTTATTAGGAACCATTAACAGTCAGCACATTCTTGCCAACAAGATGTTTCTTTGTTCCTATAGCATAAAAATCCATGCTTTAGGATGGAACTCTTGGAAAGCATTTTCTGCCTGCAGTTGGTTTTGGAAATGTTTTCTCTGCAAACTTGTCAAGAACCTTGAAGAAGTGGTAGTTGGTTGGCTAGAGGTCACATGAATATGGCAGATTAGGCAAAACTTTGTAGCACAACTTTTGAAGTGTTAATTGTCTCATATGTACTTAGGTTTTCTTGTGGAGAAGAATTGGGCCCATTCTGTTGACCAATAACGGCTGTAGGCATTGCAGTTTTTGGTGCATCTCATTGATTTGCTGAGCATACTTCTCAGATGCTCAGCAGACCACCAAACAGTGACCATGACTTTTTGGTGCAAGTTTGGCTTTGGGAAGTGCTTTGGAGCTTCCTTTTGATTAAGCCACTGAGCTGGTCATCTCTTGTATATGATCCACTTTTTGTCACACATCACAGTCTGATCAAGAAATATGTTGTCATTGTTGTGTAGGAAAAGAGAAGACAACACTTCAGAACAATGGTTTTTTAATTTCAAGTCAGCTCATGAAGCACCCACTTGTCAGACTTTTTCACTTTCCGTTAACCATAGACTGGTCAGTGTTGAGTTCCTCAGCAATTTCTCATGAAGTTGTAAGAGGATCAGCTTCAATGATTACTCTCAGTTGTCGTTGTCAACTTCTGGTAGCCTGCCACTATGCTTCTCATCTTCAAGGCTCTCATCTCCTCCACAAAACTTCATAACCACCACTCCTTTGTACATTTGTTAGCAGTTCCTGGGCCAAATGCGTTGTTGATGTTGTGAGTTGTCTCTTCTGCTTTATGAGCCATTTTGAACTCAAATAAGAAAATTGCTCGGATTTGTTTTTTTGTCTAACATCATTTCCATAGTCTAAAATAAATATAAACTTTTATATAAGTATAAAATTTTTATATAATATAAAAATTTAAAATAAAAATATAAATATATTATTTAAAATTTAAAAATTAAAAAATATAAATATATTATTTAAAATTTAAAAATCTAAATTATTTTAAAAATATATTTTTATATTTTTTAAAATATAAACTTTTATATAAATATAAACTTTTTTAAGTCTAAAAAAATTAAAAAAAAAATAAAGTAATAAGTCATTAGCCCAAAAAACATAAAGCAAGAAATGCACATTAGAATTATATGTAACATCCACATTTATATAGAATGTATTAATGTCAGATGGCAAATTCAAAAACTGCAGTTACTTTTGCACCAGCTAATATAAAAGAATGAAATTAGGACATTCTCTAACACCATACACAAAATAAACTAAAAATGGATTAAAGATCTAAATTAAGACCAGATACTATAAAACTTTTAGAGGAAACTTAGGCAGAACACTCTGTGATATAAATCACAGCAATTTTTTTTTTTTTTGCATACTGCTTGGCCTGTGGGATCTTAGTTTCCCAGTTAGGGGTTGAACCTGGGCTATGGCAGTGAAAGCACAAAGTTCTAACCACTGGATTGCCAGGGAATTCCCACAGCACTACTTTTTGCATCTACCTCCTAGAGTAATGCAAATAAAATAAAAAATAAACAAATGAGATCTAGTTAAACTAAAAGGCTTTGCACAGCAAAGGAAACCATAAACAAAACAAAAAGGCAACCCACAGGATGGAAGAAAATATTTGCAAATGAAGCGGCCAAGAGGGGATTAATCTCCAAAATGAGCAAACAGCTTGTGCATCTCAGTATCAAAAAACAAACAGCCTAGTCAGAAAATGGGCAGAATACATAAATAGATATTTCTCCAAAGAAGACATACAAATGGCCAGAAAGCATATAAAAAGATGCTCAGACATCACCAATTATTAGAGAAATGCAGAGGGAAACTACAATGAGTTATCGCCTTAACACCAGTCAGAATGGCCATCATCAAAAAGTCTTCAAACAGTGAATCTTGGAGAGAGTGTGGAGAAGAGGGAACCCTCCTAAACTGTTGATGGGAATGGAAATTGGTGTAACTACTATGGAGAACAGTATGGAGGTTCCTTAAAAAACTATCATATGATCTAGCAATCCCACTTGAAGCATATATATTGGGAAAAAAAACATAATCCGAAAAGATAAGTGCATCCCAGTGTTCATTGCAGCACTATTTACAATAGTCAAGATATGGAAGCACCCTAAATGTCTCATTCCTTGATAGAGGAATGCCTGAAGATGTGGTACACACACACACACACACACACACACACTCACACACACACACACTCAGTGTGGAATGGCTGAAGATGAGGTAAACACACACACACACACACACACCCACTGTGGAATGGCTGAAGATGTGGTATACACACACACACTGGAATGGCTGAAGATGAGGTACACACACACACACACGCTCACTGTGGAATGGCTGAAGATGAGGTATACATACACTGTGGAATGGCTGAAGATGAGGTACACACACACACACACATGCTCACTGTGGAATGGCTAAAGATGAGGTATACACACACACACACTGGAATGGCTGAAGATGAGGTACACACACACACACACATGCTCATTGTGGAATGGCTGAAGATGAGGTACACACACACACTGTGGAGTATTACTCTGCCATAAAAAGAATGAATAATGCCATTTGCCGCATCATGGTTAGTCTGAGAGATTACAATACTAAAGTGAAGTAAGTCAGACAAAGACAAATATATGTTATCACTTGCATGTGGAATCTAAAACGGTGACACAGATGAGCTCATGAAACAGAAACAGACTCACAGACTGAAAACAAACCTCTGTTTATCAGAGGAAACGTGGTAGGGAGGGTTATACTAAGAGTTTGGGATTAACAGATACACACTACTATATATAAAACAGATGTCAACAAGGACCCACTCTAACTAGAGCACAGTGATCTCAATGTTGTGTAATAACCCATGTCGAAAAACAGTCTGAACTAGAGTAGATATATGTATGTGTGTAACTGAATCACATTGCTGTACCCCTAAAACTGACATTGTCAATCAGCTATGCCCCAGTATAAAATAGAAGATTAAAAAAAAGTAAAAGCAGGACAGATTTGAAAACATCGACTCCTACTGTGTCCCTGTCCCTCAATCCAATGTTTGAAGTGAAAAATACCTTTTCTAATATGAAACTGAGGGGAATGTAGACTGAGAAGCCAGGCTTTGGCTTGGGAATCATGTCAATGAGCAGTCATGTCCCTCCTCGCTCTGTTTCACTTGCACCTGGGTTAAATAGCTCCAGGAAGGCTGTACAGTTACTAACCCTCCCTCTGAAATCTCCAGTGCCAATGGCCTCTCTCAAAGGTAAGCAGCAGTGACATGCTGTCGTTTTTTGTGTGTCCCAGGTGTGAGCCTCAGCAGTGATTTCATTGCTGGCTTTTGTGGTGAGACGGAGGAGGATCACCTTCAGACAGTGTCTTTGCTTCGGGAAGTTCAGTACAACATAGGCTTCCTCTTTGCCTATAGCATGAGACAGGTGAGTCCTGGACTTGGGGGAAGAGCTGTTTCTAATTCTGAGACCATTCCTGACCAGTTTCTGATTGATTGTGAACTGCTGGAAGAAAAGAAAGTGACAGCAAGGCTTTTCTTGAGAAACCACAGGGATCTTAACATTCATTATTTTTTTTTGTAATAAACCTATTTACTCTTTTACACAGTTCAGCAGTTTGAGATGAAAAACAGCTGCTTCTGCTAGTATTCCTCTTTATTAGAATATTTTAAAGAATTAATTGGTTAATTAATTTTTGGCTGTGCTATGTCTTCGTCGCTGCACAGGCTTTTCTGTAATTGTGGCGAGCAGAGTCTACCCTCTCGTTGCTGTGCACAGGCTTCTCACTGTATAGTATGGACTCTAGAGGGTTTGGGCTTCAGTAGTTGCAGCTCCCGGGTTCCAGAGCACAGGCTCAGTAGCTGTGACACATGGGCTTATTTGTCTTGTGTCCTGGGGGATCTTTTGGATCAGGGATTGAACCTGTGTCTCTTGTATTTAGCAGGCAGATTATTTACCACTGAGTCCACCCTTTATTAGAGTATTTAAAATTATTGTTTAGAATTTGAAAGTGTAAGGAGGGACACTGTTCTCTTTAAAAGAAACTGCAAATTCTTTACTAACATGCAGAACTTCTTTTTTGGCTTACAGATGTGATTTGTTTTATGGAAGCTCCTTGTTGCTCTCCCAGCCATATTCAACCATTAAAAAAATATTTATTAGTGTTTATGTACTTGGTTGCATTAGGTCTTGGCTGTGGCACATGGGATCTTTGTTGTGGAACATGGACTCTTCTAGGTGTGGCTCACGTGCTCAGTAGTTGTGGCACTCAGGCTTAGTTGCTCTGCGGTGTGTGGGATCGTAATTCTCTGACCAGGGATTGAACCCATGTCCCTTGCATTGCAGGGAGGATTCTTAACCACTGGATCACCAGGGAAGTCTCATCCTCAGCCATTTTTAATTTCCATTTTTCTAGGCCAAGTGAACCCACTGATAACCTGCTTTAGAGTTTCTCTTGTAAAACAATTCCCAGGAAAACAAAGCAGAAGGAGATGAGAAAGAAAAGGGCGAGTAATGCGTATTTCTTGCACAGAGGAATAGTCTTGTTGCCTGCTGTTTTCTTGATAGCAGGAATGAATTGCTTGGGTCACTTATCATCTTCCAGTCACCTCGGGGGTCACTTGGTTTGTGTTTGGACTGGAGACTCAGGGGCTTCCATGGCCAGGGAAAAGCTGTCTGATGAATGATCGAGCTATGAATGTCACTCAGCTGTCTCTCATCAACCAAGCTGCTGCTGCTGCTGCTGCTGCTGCTAAGTCGCTTTGGTCATGTCTGACTGTAAAGCCCACTGCCAAGTGTTCTATAGACAGTGTAAGTGGGCAGTGTGTGTATTGATGCCTCTTACAGAATTGTTTCAGGGATAAAGCATCGGAGGAGCTGTTGGCTTCCAATTTGCTTCATTTCTGTGGATGTCACAAATATGCAAGATAAATTTCTCTTTAACTCTAGAGTTGGAAATGAGTTTTCAGTGTGGTGGAAGCATGTCCTATGGGCACTGCTTATGAATGTTGATTTAGGAATCTATTTAATAATTCCTAGATTAGAGTGAAAGTCATAGAGACTTCATCAAGTAGCATAGTGGGTAAGAACAAACAGTCAAATTGTGCCTCTCCCATTTAACAGCTATGTGACCTTGGAAAAAGTCTTTGCTTTCTTCATCTGTGAAAGGGAATAACATTAACACTAACCTTATCAGATTATTTTGAAGTAATACATTAGCTCAATTAAATATATATAAAGCACTTAAAATAGTGCTATATACTAGTTGGGTACACAACAGAGGTAAATTGTTATTGTTCGTAATAAGACAGAATTAGAGTAAGCTTTGTAAAATAATTCTGTTTTAGAATTCTCTACCTGTTCTTCCCTGGTGGCTCAGAGGTTAAAGTGTCTGCCTCCAAAGCGGGAGACCTGGGTTCAATCCCTGGGTCGGGAAGATCCTCTGGAGAAGGAAATGGCAATCCACTCCAGTATTCTTGCCTGGAGAATCCCATGGACGGAGAACCTTGTAGGTTACAGTCCACGGGGTTGCAAAGAGTCGGACACGACTGAGCGACTTCACCTTCACCTGTTCTTCATTTCCCTCTGGATTTGCCAGTTCTCTTAGAGGATTAGAGTTAGGCGATTGGTTTGAATGTCCAGACTCTGGTGTATAGACTTTCCTCTTTTGTTTAGTTCTGTGGTTCTCCAGCTCTATTATGAGCTTGTGTTAATAAAGATATGTATAGGCATGTGTATGTATATATTTATATATAAAGATGTATGTACACCATAATTTTGAATGATTTAAAAGTTTCAGAGATAAATTTTATTTTTTGACTAGGTAATACATGTGCATGGTATAGAATTCAAAACATCAAAATGATGTGCAGTGCAAAGTAGTTGTTTTTTCTTCCTAGATTGCCTGGTTTTTTAGTTCCTTTTCTGAAGGCAGCTGCTCTTAGCAACTTATTGTGTAACCTTCCAGAGATACTTCATGTATTTATATTTATATGTATCCTTTCTATAGCAAACTTGCTATACATGATGCTCTGTACCTTGCTTATTTCTGTTCAGAGTACATTTTGGAGAGCAATCATATCTATCTATACAGAGCTATCTCATTCTTTTTCACAGCTGTGTAATATTCCATTGTGTAGATAAACCATGGTTTATTTCACAGGTTCAGTTCAGTTCAGTCACTCAGTTGTGTCCAACTCTTTGTGACCCCATGAATTGCAGTACACCAGGCCTCCCTGTCCATCACCAACTCCTGGAGTTCACTCAGACTCATGTCCATTGAGTCAGTGATGCCATCCAGCCATCTCGTCCTCTGTCGTCCCCTTCTCCTGCCCCCAATCCCTCCCAGCATGAGAGTCTTTTCCAATGAGTCAGCTCTTTGCATGAGGTGGCCAAAGTACTGGAGTTTCAGCTTTAGCATCATTCCTTCCAAAGAACACCCAGGGCTGATCTCCTTCAGAATGGACTGGTTGGATCTCCTTACAGTCCAAGGGACTCTCAAGAGTCTTCTCCAACACCACAGTTCAAAAGCATCAATTCTTCGGCACTCAAGCTTTCTTCACAGACCAACTCTCACATCCATACATGATCACTGGAAAAACCATAGCCTTGACTAGACGGACCTTTGTTGGCAAAGTAATGTCTCGCTTCTCAATATGCCATTTAGGTTGGTCATAACTTTTACTTACTGATAAACATTTACTTGCTTTGCGTCTTGTGTCTTTATGAAACTGCTGCTCAGAAACCTGTACATGAATTATTTAATATATGTGTGCTATAAATGCATCAAGAACAATTTTGAGTCTGTGATTTTCATGTGCTAAATTTAGAGTTTAACCCTTGTAAAAGTGTGACTCTATCGCACAGTTACCTTTTTCTCTTAGAAGGTCTCTGAACTAGAGAACTGTTGTGGTGTGGCTTGAGTTCCTGTACATGTATCTGTAAATTGCAGATTGGATGAGCATGTCTGTCTTAAAAATGGATTCTACAAGTCCTTGGTGACCTCCATCTCTCTTTTTTCAAATAGAAGACGCGGGCATATCACAGGCTGAAGGATGATATTCCAGAAGAGGTAAAATTAAGGCGTTTGGAGGAACTTATCACTGTCTTCAGAGAAGAAGCAACAAAAGCCAACAAATCCTTTGTGGGTTGTACCCAGCTGGTGCTGGTGGAGGGGGTGAGGCTATGTGTATATGTGTTGTTTGTTTGTCTTTTTGTTTTTCAGAGCACAGTGTATCTCCCTTTATTTAGCTCTTTGATTTATCCTATCAGTTTTTAAAGTTTTCAGCATATAGGTCCTGTACGTGTTTTGTTAGACTTATACTTTTTTTTTTTTAGCTATTGTAATTGCTATTGTATTTTTCATTTTGGGGGTCCATGTGTTCACTGTTAGTATGTAGAAATAATTGATTTTTTGTTTTGAAATAATTGATTTTTATATTACAGCCCATGATCTTGTTGAACTCAGTAGTCCTAGGAGTTTTTTGGGTAGGTTCCTTGGGATTTTCTTAGCAAGTTATCATATTGTTGGTTTTTTGTTTCTTCCTATTGTTCCAGGTTCCTTCTTTTATTGTTTCCTTTTTGTTTAGAGAACTTCCTTTAGACATTCTGGTAGTAGATTCTCTTTGTTTTCCTTCATCTTAGAATGTTGATTTCTTCTTCATTCCTAAGGATATTTTTGTATTTAGTGGAAGGATTGGGGAAAAGTTTTTCTGCTGCATCTTTCTGGAAGCAGTAGCGTGTGTATTTTGAGAACCAATTTTATTGTCTGTTTTCAGTCCTTTAAAAAAATCGCACTGTCTTAGAAATATACTGTGTTTCAGAAAGTTTGGGCTTCTGTAGTCTTCCATGGTGAAGCTTGGGAATCTAGCCATCATTTCGAGCACTAAACGATTACGATAAGGGGTGTTAGGGAACCTGACCTTCTGTGAAGCTGCATGTTTCAGCTCTTGAAGAGAAGGGGAAGAAGAGAGGCAGCACCCTTTCTGTGACACCTCACAAGTCTTGAGTTGAGAGAGTCCTGCTCCATACCTTAGGTTATGGCAGCTTCAGAATCACCAATTGCTTGGTATTTGTGTTTGTTAAGACTCTCCAGTAATGAGTAACCATGGAAAATTTGTTCAAGCCAGAAGTAATTCTGCTTTGTGTAAGACTTCAGGCTTATATTGTGGAGCCCAAGGGTATGAATACTGCCAGGTGTCTGGAGGGGACCGTACTGGGAAGCCCCTGAGGCTCAGACTTTGTTCTCTTCTCCTCAGGTCAGCTTTTCCTGATTCTTCATCTGTGTGGTAGAGTACAGCAGCCCTGCAGTTCCTGTGTTTCATGGTATATAGTTCCAGCTGTTCACAGACTAATGTTGTGTTTTTCAGCTCCAATTCAAATTTCCGGGAGAGGGAGTCTGATCCGCTCAGCTTGGGCTAGGAATCTTCCTATGGTCTGGTCCAGCAGTTGCTATTGGTTGATGATACTGAGCTGGTGAAATATCCCAAAAGTGTTTGCCTTGATAAGTGCTTTGCTATTTAGGGTATCACCTGTGATTCTTGANCGCTGGGAGGGATTGAGGGCAGGAGAAGAAGGGGACGATCGAGGATGAGATGGCTGGATTGCAACACGGACTCAATGGACGTGAGTCTGAGTGAACTCCCCGAGTTGGTGATGGACAGGGAGGCCTGGCGTATTGCAATTCATGGGGTTGCAAAGAGTCAGACACGACTGAGGGACTGAACTGAACTGAAGGGAGAAGCAAAAGTGACATACAAGGCAAACCTCATAGGCTCACAGCTGATTTTTCAGCAGAAACTCTGTAGGCCAGAAGGGAATGGCAGGATATATTTAAAGTATTGAAAAGGAAAAATACACAACCAAGACTGCAATAACTGGCAAAGGTCTCATTCAAAATTGAAGGAGAAATAAAAAGCTTTTCAGACAAGCAAAAGTTAAGAGAATTCAATACGATTAAACAAGACATACAACAAATTTTAAAAGGGCTTCCATAATCAAGAAATACAACAGAAGAAAAAAGATCTACTAAATCAACCCTAAACAGTTAGGAAAATGGCAATAGGAACAAATATATCAGTAATTACTTTAAAAGTAAATGGACTAAATGCTCCAACTAAAGGCACAGATTGGATAAATGGATTAAAGAAAAAAAAAAGATACATATATATGCTGTGACAAGAAACCCAGTTCAGACTTCAAGACACATATAGACTGAAAGGGAGAAGATGGAAAAATATATTCCATGAAAGTGGGAAGCAAAAGAAAGCTGGAGTAGCAATCCTCATATCAGACAAAGTAGACCTTAAAATAAAAAAAGATTACAAGAGATAAGGAAGGGCATTACATAATGATCAAGAGATCAATCCAACAGGAAGACATAAAAATTATAAATATCTATTTACCCAACATAGGAACACCTCAATACATAAGGCAAACACTAACAAGCATAAAAGAAATTGGCAGAAACACAATAATAAATTTAATAAATTTAAGAAAATTGAAATTATATCAAGCATCTTAGAAAAATATATTCCATGAAAGTGGGAAGCAAAAGAAAGCTGGAGTAGCAATCCTCATATCAGACAAAGTAGACCTTAAAATAAAAAAAGATTACAAGAGATAAGGAAGGGCATTACATAATGATCAAGAGATCAATCCAACAGGAAGACATAAAAATTATAAATATCTATTTACCCAACATAGGAACACCTCAATACATAAGGCAAACACTAACAAGCATAAAAGAAATTGGCAGAAACACAATAATAAATTTAATAAATTTAAGAAAATTGAATTATATCAAGCATCTTCTCTGACCACAACACTATGAGGCGAGATATCAATTACAAGGAAGAAAAGAAAAAAACTGTGAGAAACACAAACAGGTGGAGATTAAACACGTTTTTAAATAACCAATAAGTTACTGAAGATGTCAAAAGGGAAATCAAAATATTTCTAGAAACAAATGACAATGAAAACACAACTCAAAACCTATGAGAAGCAGTGAAAGCAGTTCTAAGAGGGAAGTTTATAATTCTACCTTAAGAAACAAGTAACACATGGAATATGCAACCTTAAAAACCTGGAAAAAGAACAACAACAACAGCAAACAAACAAACAAACAAACAAAAACACCAAAAGTAGTAGAAGGAAAGAAATCATAGAAAACACCTTCCACGAACAAAAGAGAAGACTCTACATATGGACATCACCAGATGGTCAATACTGAATTCAGATTGATTTTATTCTTTGCAACCACGGATGGAAAAGCTCTATACAGTCAGCAAAAACAAGACCGGGAGCTGACTGTGGCTCAGATAGTGACTCATTACTGCCAAATTCAGACTTAAATTGAAGAAAGTAGGGAAAACCACTAGACCATTAAGATATGACCTAAACCAAATTAATTACAATTGTACAGTGGAAAAGACAAATAGATTCAAGGGATTATATCTGATAGAGTGCCTGAAGAATTAGAGACACAGCTTCGTGAGAATGCGCAGTTGGCAGTGATCAAGACCATCTCCAGGAAAAAGAAATGGAAAAACAAAATGGTTCTCTGAGGAGGTCTTACAAATGTCTGAGAAAATAAAAGACAGGAAAAGCAAAGTAGAAAAGGGAAGATAAACCCAATTGAATGCAGATTTCCAAAGAATAACAAGAAGAGATAAGAAAGTCTTCCTCAGTGATCAGCGCAAAGAAATAGAGGAAAACAATAGAATGAGAAAGACTGGAGATCTCTTCGAGAAAATTAGAGGTACCAAGGGAACATTTCATGTAAAGATAGGCACAATAAAGACAGAAATGGTATGGATTAAGAGAAGTAGACAATACTAAGAAGACATGGTAAGAATGCACAGAACTATACAAAAAAGATCTTCATGACTCAAATAATCACGATGGTGTGATCAATTACACAGGGCCAGACAGCTAAGAATGTGAACTCTAGTGAGCTTTAGGAAACATCACTATGAACAAACCTAGTGGAGGTGATGAAATTCCAGTTGAACTATTTCAAGTCCTAAAAGATGATTCTGTGGAAGTGCTGCACTCAATATGCCAGCAAATTTGGAAGACTCAGCAGTGGCCACAGGACTGGAAAAGGTCACTTTTCATTCCAATCCCAAAGAAAGGCAATGCCAAAGAATGTTCAAACTACTGCACAATTGCGCTTATCTCACATGCTAGTAAAATAATGCTCAAAATTCTCTAAGCCAGGCTTCAGCAGTACATGAACCATGAACTTTCAGATGTTCAAGCTGGTTTTAGAAAAGGCAGAGGAACCAGAGATTAAATTGCCAACATCCGCTGGATCATGGAAAAAAGCAAGAGAGTTCCAGAAAAAACATCTATGTCTGCTTTATTGACTATGCCAAAGCCTTTAACTGTGTCGGTCACAATAAACTATGGAAAATTCTTCAAAAGATGGGAATACCAGACCACCAGACCTGCCTCTTGAGAAACATATATGCAAGTCAGGAAGCAACAGTTAGAACTGGGCATGGAAAAACAGACTGGTTGCAAATAGGGAAAGGAGTATGTCAGGGCTGTATATTGTCATACTGCTTATTTAACTTATATGTAGAGTACCTCATGAGAAACACTGGGCTGGAAGAAGCACAAGCTGGAATCAAGATTGCCAGGGAAAATAGCAATAACCTCAGATATGCAGATTGCATCACCTTTATGGCAGAAAGTGGAGAGGAACGAAGGAGCCTCTTGATGAAAGTGAAAGAATAGAGTGAAAAGGTAGCTTAAAGCTCAGCACTCTAAAAACGAAGATCATGGTGTGTGATCTCATCACTACATGGGAAATAAAGGGAAATAGTGGAAACATGTCAGACTTCATTTTTTGGAGCTCCAAAATCACTGCAGATGGTGACTGCAGCCATGAAATTAAAAGACACTTACTCCTTGGAAGAAAATTTATGACCAAACTAGATAGCATATTGAAAAGCAGAAACATTACTTTGCCAACAAATGTCTACCTAGTCAAGTCTATTGTTTTTCCAGTGGTCATGTATGGATGTAACAGTTGGACTGTGAAGAAAACAGAGCACCAAAAAATTGATGCTTTTGAACTGTGGTGTTGGAGAAGACTCTTGAAAGTCCCTTGGACTGCAAGGAGATCCAGCCAGTCAATTCTAAAGGAGATCAGCCCTGAGTACTTTGGAAGGAATGATGCTAAAGCTGAAGCTCCAGTACTTTGGCCACCTGATACAAAGAGTTGACTCATTGGAAAAGACTCTGATGTTGGGAGGGATTGGGGGCAGGAGGAGAAGGGAATGACAGAGGATGAGATGGCTGTATCGCATCACTGACTAGATGGACGCGAGTTTGAGTGAACTCTGGGAGATGGTGATGGACAGGGAGTCCTGGCTGCTGTGATTCATGGGGTCATGGACAGTCAGACACAACTGTGCGACTGAACTGAACTGACTGATTTATCATCTATGCAGAGTAAATCTAAAGAAATACCAGGATGGATGTACCACAAGCTGGAGTCATGTTTACCAGGAGAAATATCAATAATCTCATATATGCAGATGACACCACCCTTATGGCAGAAAGCAAAGAAGAACTAAAGAGCCTCTTGATGAAAGTGAAAAAAGAGAGTGAAAAAGTTGGCTTAAGGCTCAACCTTCAGAAAACTCACATCAAGGTATCTGGTACCATTACTTCATGGCAAATAGTTGGGGAAAAAATGGAAACACAGATACTTTCTTTTCGTGTGCTCCAAAATAGCTTCAGATTGTGACTGCAGCCGCAAATTAAAGGACACTTGCCCCATGAAAGAAAATCTATGACCAATCTAGACAGCATATTAAAAAGCAGAGACATTACTTTGACAACAAAGGCTGTCTAGTCAAAGTTCTAGTTTTTCCAGTAATTACGTATGGATAAGAGAGTTGGACTATAGAGAAAGCTAAGCACTGAAGAACTGTTGCTTTCGAGCTGTGGTGTTAAAGAAGACTTTTGAGAGTCCCTTAGATAGAAGGGAGATCAAACCAGTCTATCCTAAAGGAAATCAGTCCTGAATATTCATTGGAAGGACTGATGCTGAAGCTAAAATCCCAATACTTTGGCCATCTGATACAAAGAACTGACTCATTTGAAAAGACCTTGATGCTGGGAAAGATGGAAGGCAAGAGGAGTAGGCGATGATAGAGGATGAGATTGTTGGATGGTATCACTCACTCTATGGAAGTGAGTTTGATTAAGCTCTGGGATTTGGTGATGGGCAGAGAAGGCTGGCATGCTGCAGCCCATGGGGTCGCAAAGGGTCAGACATGATTGAACAACTGGACTGAACTGAAGAAATGATAAAGATCCAAGCAGTAATGAAAATGAAATGGAAGAAACAATAGTAAAGATTAAAAAACTAAAAGATGTTTCTTTTAGATTATAAAGAAAATTGATATGCTTTTAGCCAGACTCATCAAGAAAAAAAAAAAAAAGAGAAGAATCAAATCAACAAAATTAGAAATGAAAAAGAAGTTACAACAGTGTAGAAATATAAGGGATTATAAGAACTATTAAGAAAAACACTATGGTAATAATGGATAAACTGAAAGTAATAGACAGATTCTTAGAAATGTTCAATCTTATAAGACTGAACCAGGATGAAATAGAAATTTGAACAACCCAATTACAAGCACTGAAATTGAAGTTGTGATAAAAAATCTCCCAAAAAACAAAAACTCAGGACCAGATGGCTTCACAGGAGAATTCTATCAAACATTTAGAGAGGAGCTAATGCCTATCTTTCCAACACTCTTTCAAAAAATTGCAGAGGAAAGGACACTTCAAAATTCATTCTATGAGGCCACCATCACCCTGATAACAAATCTAGACAAAACCACCATAAAAGATAATTATAGCCAATATCACTGATCAATATTGATGCAAAAATCCTCAAAAAAATTTTAGCAAAGAGAAGTCAGCAATACATCAAAAAGTTCATATACCACGAACAAGTTGGGTTTCTATAGGAATGCACGGATTCTTCAGCATATACAAATCAATCAATGTGATACTCTGCATTAACAAAGTGAAAGAAAAAAACATATGATCATCTCAATAGATACAGAATAAGTCTTTGACAAAATTTAACATCTCTTTATGTTTACGGTCAGTTAAGTTCAGTCGCTCAGTCGTGTCTAACTCTTTACGACCCCATGAATCACAGCACGCCAGGCCTCCCTGTCCATCACCAACTCACAGAGTTCACTCAAACTCATGTCCATCGAGTCAGTGATGCCATCCAGCCATCTCATCCTTTGTCATCCCCTTTCCTCCTGCTCCCAATCCCTCCGAGCATCAGTCTTTTCCAATGAGTCAGCTCTTCGCATGAGGTGGCCAAAGTATTGAGTTTCAGCTTTAGCATCAGTCCTTCCAATGAACACCCAGGACTGATATCCTTTAGAATGGACTGGTTGGATCTCCCGGCAGTCCAAGGGACTCTCAAGAGTCTTCAGCAACACCACAGTTCAAAAACATCTATTCTTTGGTGCTCAGCTTGCTTCACGGTCCAACTCTCACATCCATACATGACCACAGGAAAAACCAATGCCTTGACTTGACGGACCTTTGTTGGCAAACAAATGTCTGTGCTTTTGAATATGCTATCTATGTTGGTCATAACTTTCCTTCCAAGGAGTAAGCGTCTTTTAGTTTCATGGCTGCAATCACCATATGCAGTGATATTGGAGCCCAAAAAAATAAAGTCAGCCACTCTTTCCACTGTTTCTCCATCTATTTCCCATGAAGTGATGGTACCAGTTGCAATTATCTTAGTTTTCTGAATATTGAGCTTTAAGCCAACTTTTTCACTCTCCTTTTTCACTTTCAACAAGAGTCTCTTTATTTCCTCTTCACTTTCTTCTATAAGGATGGTGTCATTGCATATCTGAGGTGACTGATGTTTCTCCCGGAAATCTTGATTCCAGCTTGTGCTTCTTCCAGCCCAGCGTTTCTTATGATATACTCTGCATGAAATTAAATAATCAGGGTGTCAATATACAGCCTTGATGTTTTCATTTTCCTATTTGGAACCAGTCTGTTGTTCCATTTACAGTTCTAACTGTTGCCTCCTGACCTGCATATATGTTTCTCAAGAGGCAGGTCAGGTGGTCTGGTATTCCCATCTCTTCAGAATTTTTCACAGTTTATTGTGATCCACACAGTCAAAGGCTTTGACACAGTCAATAAAGCAGAAATAGATGTATTTCCAGAAGTCTGTTGGTTTTTTGATGATACAATGGATGTTGACAATTTGATCTCTCGTTCCTCTGCCTTTTCTAAAACCAGCTTGAACATCTGGAAGTTCATGGTTCATGTATTGCTGAAGCCTGGCTTGGAGAATTTTAAGCATTATTTTACAAGTATGTGAGATGAGTGCAATTGTGCAGTAGTTTGAGCATTCTTCAGCATTGCCTTTCTTTGGGACTGGAGTGAAAATTGACCTTTTCCAGTCCTCTGGCCACTGCTGAGTTTTCCAAATTTGCTAGCATATTGAATGTAGCACTTTCACAGCATCATCTTTCAGGATTTGAAATAGCTCAGCTGGAAATCTTTATATTTAAAACTCTTCAAAAAATGGGCATAGAAGGAGCCTACCTCAACTTAGTAAAGCCATATATGTAAATCTACAGCAAACTATTCTCAATATTGAAAAACTGAAAGCATTCCCCCTAAGATAAGGAAAAAGACAAGGTTTCAACACTTTATTTCATCACTATTATTCAACAATATTCTGGAAGTCCTAGCCTCTGAAATCAGAGAAGGAAAAAAAAAATAAATAAAAGGGATCCAGATTGGAAAAGAAGAAGTAAAGTTCTCACTGTTTGAAGATAACATGATCCTGTACATAGAAAATCCTAAAGATAGTATCAGAAAATTACTAGAGCTAATCAGTGAATTTATAAGCTCAACATTCAGAAAACGAAGATCATGGCATCTGGCCCCATCACTTCATGGGAAATAGATGGGGAAACAGTAGAAACAGTGTCAGACTTTGTTTTTTTGGGCTCCAAAATCACTGCAGATGGTGACTGCAGCCATGAAATTAAAAGGCGCTTACTCCTTGGAAGAAAAGTTATGACCAACCTAGATAGTATATTCAAAAGCAGAGACATTACTTTGCCGACTAAGGTCTGTCTAGTCAAGGCTATGGTTTTTCCAGTGGTCATGTATGGATGTGAGAGTTGGACTGTGAAGAAGGCTGAGCGCTGAAGAGTTGATGCTTTTGAACTGGGGTGTTGGAGAAGACTCTTGAGAGTCCCTTGCAAGAAGATCCAACCAGTCCATTCTGAAGGAGATCAACCCTGGGATTTCTTTGGAAGGAATGATGCTAAAACTGAAGCTCCAGTACTTTGGCCACCTCATGCGAAGAGTTGACTCATTGGAAAAGACCCTGATGCTGGGAGGGATTGGGGGCAGGAGGAGAAGGGGACGACCGAGGATGAGATGACTGGATGGCATCACAGACTCAATGGACGTGAGTCTGAGTGAACTCCGGGAGTTGGTGATGGACAGGGAGGCCTGGCGTGCTGTGATTCATGGGGTTGCAAAGAGTCAGACATGACTGAGTGACTGAACTGAACCGAACTGAACTCTTTTCATGAAATCCTTTAGATTTCTAGAAAAGACTGTACCTATGATAGACATTCAACCCACCCTGCTGCCTATAAATAAGAAACTCCTGGAATAATCTTGGCCCCAAATCATTTGACCTTTGGTCTCATCTTCTGTTTCCATAGTAATAATGTGGAAACATGAGAAGGAAGAATAGACTGGTTATGATTATATTTAACTAAGGAATAGCATTAACTATCTATATTAGGCAGTGGATAGTAATGTGTATGTAACCAACTCCTCTAATCTTTCTCTTCTTTGATTATCTGGTTATATTGCCCCTCTTGACTTTGCTCTACACTGCTTTCCTTTGTATTAAGAACATAAAGGCTTTGATTAGAAAGTAAAACTTTCCAGAAAGAGGTAAAAATGACATTATTTGTAGATATGAACACCCTGAAATGATTTATCTATCAGATCTAGCCAGTCACTTAGCAAAGCCTTGAGAGAAGGGGATGCAAAATGGGTTGCTGGGGGAAAGAACATTCCCCAGCACAACAAACATCTGGGAGAGTAGACCTGGAGAGAAAGAGCTGAGAAGATACTAGGAGGTGATGAGTAAGGCCCTAGGCTTGGGAGAGGAGTGGAAGTGAAGTCGCTCAGTTGTATCTGACTCTTTGCGACCCCGTGGACTGTAGCCTACCAGGCTCCCCTGTCCATGGGATTTTCCAGGCAAGAATACTGGAGTAGGGTGCCATTTCCTTCTCCAGGAGATCTTCCCGACCCAGGGATTGAATCTGGGTCTCCCACACTATAGGCAGATGCTTTACTGTCTGAGCCACCAGGGAAGAGGAGTGGAAGGGTGGCTCCAAAGAGAAATGAAAGGACAGATGCCCACCTTGCAATCCTGCATAGACAGCAGCAGGTGTAACCATAAGAGCTACAACAAGCACTGGAAGACCAAACTCACGAGATAAGAGTTCTCTACAAGTCCTTTCTCCTTCCCCGCACTTATTTTCTTATCTCTAAACTGGAAACAACACTACTTTCCCTGACTAACACCACTGGATTGCTACGGGGACAAAATCTTCATTTGAAAACTGCTTTGTAAACTGTAAAGGGATTTATTATTATTACTACTATTTACTTTAATGAAGGAAATGTGGAATTTTGCTCAATTCATGCAGAAAATAAAAGAATGAAAAAATTCCATTCACATTTGCATCATGTGACAAATCAGTTTGGGAAGGGTGAATGCATCTAAGCTTAGTGTTTTCAATACTGGAATTACATGCAAATAAAATGAGATCGCATTTGTGAAGTGAGGCCTTCTCTCTAACATTTAATGGCAAAGTTTCCTGAACTATCTCTTTCTCTTTTTAGGTGTGTGTGCCTTTTTTAAATTAATTTTTTTAATTTATCTTTAATTGGGGGGAAATTGCTTGGCAATGTTGTTTTGGTTCCTGCTGTACAACAGTGCAAATCAGCCATAATTATACATACATGCCCTCCCTCCCTAGCCTCACTCCCTTCCCCCATCCCACTCTTCCAGGTCATCACAGACTGCTAGACTAGATTCCCTGTGCTACACAGTAACTTCTCACCAGCTATCTATTTTACACATGGCACTGTATATAGCTTGATGCTACTTTCTCCATTAGTCTCACACTCTCCTTCCCCTAATGTGTCCACAAGTCCTCTATATCTGAGTCTCCATTCCTTCCCTGCAAATAGGTTCATCAATACCATTTTTCTAGATTCCATATATATGCATTAATATATGATATTTGTTTTTCTCTTTCTGACTTACTTCACTCTGTTCAAGATGCAAGGTTCATCCACTTCACTGGAACTGACTCAAACGTGTTCTTTTTATGGCTGAGTAATATTCCACTGTGTATATGCACCAATCTCCTTTACCCATTCATCTGTCGATGTGCATTTAGGCTGCTTCCATGTCCCAGCTATTGTAAACAGCACTCCTATGAGCACTGGGGTACATACGTCTTTTTCAAGCACAGTTTTCCCAGGGTATATGCCCACTAGAGGGATTGTTGGAGCATACGGTAGTTTTATTCCTAGTTAAGGAATCTCCAAACTGTTCTTGGAGAAGGAAATGGCAACCCACTCCAGTATTCTTGCCTGGAACAGCCCATGGACAGAGGAGCCTGGCAGGCTACAGTCCAAGGGGTTGCAAAGAGTCAGACACAGCTGAGCGACTAACACACATACAGATACTGTTCTCCATAGTGGCTGTGTCAATCTACACACCCACCAACAGTGCAAGAGGGTTCTCTTTCTCCACATTCTCTCCAGCATTTGCTGTTTGTAGATTTTTTGATGATGGCCATTCTGACTGGTGTGAGGTGCCTCTTTCCCTTTTGTAGCTTCTCAACTTGGTGAACCATGTTCAGAAGCTGAGGATGGACAAGGATAGGTGTAACACATATACTTCTTCCACAGGGTTTTTTTTTTTTTTTGGCAGGGGAATTGAGGGGTGGAGAGGAAGATGGGCGCTCTGCCATTCTAGCAATATTCTGTAAATTATTTCCTTACCATTCAACTGTGCAGCTAGAAAGGATGTTATACATCTGCCCCAACTTCCAGACTTACATATTTCCAAATACACGTATATGAGGAACCAAATATTCTCAGGTTATGACACGAAAAGCTAGTGGCAGAGCTAAGACTCTGAGCCAGGCTTTGTAAGTCCTAGTCAAAACGTCCTAGACTATAGCATACTCACCCCTCCAGTAGAATTCAGGCAAAGACATTAAAAACTTAAATTAGGGTTTGGGAAGAAAGGCTTTGTAGAATATCACCCCAAGCTCCTCTACAACTTCACCTGTCATTGCTTTACTCATGTTCTTTCTTAGGCACAGAACCTCTCCTAAGCCTCATGTCCCCAGTCTTCACCTCCCCTGAGGAAATCTCAGCCTTTCGTCTTCAAGACAGGTGAGATCATTGGCAACCTATTATGTCTGCTTCATGTTCAGATCTGGTCTGCTCTACTGGGAATGGATGGTGGTGAGTCTGCCCTTGGGACTGGCATTCCTCTCCCTCTTTGTCCTTCACAGCCTGTCTCATCAGGCATTTTGTTCAACAGGAAGCTTGGCTCTGCTTCTGGTCACATGCAAAATCCAGATAACACTGGCAGCCAGAGTTAGTCCTGGAGGCTTAATAAAGAGATAATAAGATAAAGAGGCAATTCCCATCAGCATATCTGCCACTGCACTAGCAGAATGAGTTCCATGCCAATCATAGAGCATAATCTCACATACCTAGTTTCAGTAAGGTAGGTGGGCATGCTCACATCTAATTTTCTGGTTATTGATTTTTAGCATGGAGGAAGGTAGCTAAGATGATGTCAAGCAATATAACAACTAGAGAGCACGTATATTTGACCTGAGGCTCTAAGCTGGAAAGACTGAATGCCCATAACTACACAACTACACACACACACACACACACACACACACACACACAACTACATCCTCATCAATCCATTCAGATGTCCATGATAACATGCTCCAACACAAACTAGAACAGACATTCAGACGCTGAGGCATATACATTAATACAGTAAAGCATTCTCTCAGTCGCACATCCAGACATTATCATGTAGACTCATTAACTTCTGCCATAAACATGCAGGCACCCCACTTCAAGCCCATCTCTAATACCACTCTGCTCAGCTTTACTGTTGCAAGTATAGGACTCCCTTATTTGGAGAGAGAAGGTCACCTCACTGCTTCACAATAAATAAACAAGAACCTATTTATCTTTGAAGGCAAAAAAATCCAGCTCCCCAAACACCGAAGCACCTTAGTTCCCCATGTTCATGAAAAAGAAAAAAGACGCAATCCCCAGGTGCCTATTCATCTAATATATTACTGCAAATGGCTGAAACCTGTTTTACTTATTAAAATTAAACAGTAGGATTAACAACTAAAGTATTTTCACTCCCAAAATCCACACATCCAGATTTTTTAATGTATAAAAATTAATTTGAAGAACTCATTGAGAAATATTGACATGCAACTGCAACCAAGATTTTTTATATATATATATAATGAACGTGACAGCATTTTCTTTTAGCCACAGGAAAGGGGGAAAAAATACTTTGTAATTAGCAGGAAACGGGAGGAAGGGTAGGAAAACCACCAAGGGGGGGTGGGGGTGGGAATAAAGCATCAGAGGAATAGGGAGGCCTTTTGCCAATCTCAAAATCCTAGCTCTCATGGAATTCCTCTGGATCCCATGTCTGGCAGACATGTACAGAGGGAAGCCAACCAGGGCTCCTTGTTGTCACCAACGATATCAATGTGTTATTATTGTTAACATATTACTGTTATCTGCATCTGCATGGCAGGGTGCTGGTACTTACCCCACAAGATGAGCAGAAGGGAAGCCAGGAGAAACAATCTGTTGAAGGCAGGCATCTTTTTTTCAGCGGGTGGCTTCCGGGGCTAAACAGAGATTCTCTGGGTCAACAACTGCTCGCTCTCAGAGACTTTCGAGGAAACCCTCTGGGATGAACTGGCCCAAGGAGGCGACTTTCTGACTGAAATAAAGGCCAAGCGCCCGTGACTGGGGAGGCTTTGCGGGGTTCTGGAGCCAAGCGGGGGTTTCAGCTCCAAGCCACCCTAGCGGACCGCCCCAGTTCGAGGGAGCGGATAGGCAGCTCGGCGCGCTCTCCCCAGAGCCCGTTGCTGGGATCCGGATCAGCACCGCGGACAGTGCCTTCCCCGCCCACCCCGGAACTTCCAGTCTCCTGTTTGCTCGTCGCGGAAAGCTTGGCTCGGAACCGAGCAGCCGGCAGGCTCTAGGCGGCTGGGCTGTCGAAGGGGTCCATGTTAATCCACCTCTCACCTCCTTACGAACAGTTACGCTCCAACCAGGATCCACACAGACCCGGGAGCGCCGGCTTCATCCGCCCTGGCGGCTTCTCCAACTGGGCGTGCCCATACACCCGAAACCAACACGGAGCTGCCGTCTGAGCTACAAAATTCGCTCCACCTCGGTACCGTCCACACCCGCCGAGGCTCCCCGGGGAGATCAGAGGGGCCAGGAAGGAGAAGGCGGAACCTTCTGTTTGGCCGGCGATCTCAGAGGTGGGGCGGCAGGGAAGGGGGATGGACCCCTTCCCGGGAGCTCGCCCACAAGATCGTGCAAGGGCCCCGACCCTGGGTGGCAGGTGACCAGCTGCCCTTCTCCAAGGCCCCCTAGACCGTGTGTGCTCAGTCAGCCTTGACATGCGCAGGCGGCTCTCCACCCTCACTGCCACCACAGACCCACCCCCTCGTGCAACACTCCCCACCCCCAAACAGGCGTGCCCCTCCCAGGGCCGATCGCGGCTCCCGAGGCGGGGGCGGAGCTCGGAGCTGCGCAAACACCTCAGCCCCCGCGATTTCCCTGCTGGTCGGCTGTCTCCAGGTTTCCCTTTCACATCTCCACATGTCTCCCCAGCAGGGGCACGCCTCCTCCCACCCATTCACACCCGCCAGGCAAACCCACTCCGGCTTCCTGCACAGACGTGCTAGCCTCCAGCTCCGGGAAGAGGAGGGCCAAATCTCTTGCAGGCAATGATCAGTGACGTCATCTGCAATGTACACGGTACATGGCTCCTGGCTTCTCTCTCGCGACCCCATCCCCTCCTTCTTCCCGGTGTGTTCTTTGTCTAGCCTTGATCAGTTGGTTCCGGACACACTGAACGCAGCAAAATAATCGCTGCTTAGAAATGTGGTAAGAGTGAGGCGCACCTGTTCCCATGTTCACCTCCTCACCCAGGGAGGTGATCCAGATGTCGGTTCAACAGTGCTGTTGAGGGTGGGGCAACTCCCTCTCGCTCTAATCACGCCCCCCTCCCCAGTTTAAAAGCAGATAGATCATGGCTTGGAGTCTTCCGACTATTAGCCTTACCCTAGTCCTAGCAGCTGTTTCAATGCCCCGCCCCATCTCTGGAAGGGAAACCTGAACCTTCAAATGTAGTTATAAACTCAAATCGACATAATAGATTAGGAATGCTTGGAACCGAGTGAAAGGTTAATCCAAGAACCGTCCGCCCCACCCCACTTCTCATTCCCTATTACTCCCTTTCCAAAAGGGGAAGCTTGAAATTGATATTCCAAAACAGAATGGCAGGGTAACAGCTGACTGTAAGTGAACCACATGCAGGAAATTCTCCCTCCTAACATATCACAGAGCAACAGTGTCCTTCTTCCTGGGCAGGGAGCCACCGGGCCATAAACTCTATGTTGCTTTGAAGATGTGCCCTGAATCAGTGTGTTAGACTTGGATGAGGAGTTAAGTTCAGTTCAGTTCAGTCGCGCAGTCGTGTCCGACTCTTTGCGACCCCATGAATCGCAGTACGCCAGGTCTCCCTGTCCATCACCAACTCCCTGAGTTCACTCAGACTCACGTCCATTGAGTCCATGATGCCATCCAGCCATCTCATCCTTGGTCGTCCCTTTCTCCTCCTGCCCCCAATCCCTCCCAGCATCAGGGTCTTTTCTGTTCAGTTCAGTTCAGTCGCGCAGTCGTGTCCGACTCTTTGCGACCCCATGAATCGCAGCACGCCAGGCCTCCCTGTCCATCACCAACTCCCGGAGTTCACTCAGACTCACGTCCATTGAGTCTGTGATGCCATCCAGCCATCTCATCCTCGGTCGTCCCTTTCTCCTCCTGCCCCCAATCCCTCCCAGCATCAGGGTCTTTTCCAATGAGTCAACTCTTCGCATAAGGTGCCCAAAGTACTGGAGCTTCAGTTTTAGCATCATTCCTTCCAAAGAAATCCCAGGGTTGATCTCCTTCAGAATGGACTGGTTGGATCTCCTTGCAGTCCAAGGACTCTCAAGAGTCTTCTCCAACACCACAGTTCAAAAGCATCAATTCTTCGGCGCTCAGCCTTCTTCACAGTCCAACTCTCACATCCATACATGACTACAGTCCTGTAAAACTAAATATAAATAATTCATACACTTGTGCAACCAGCATCACCATTCATTTACAGAACTTTGTCATCTTCCCAAAATGAATTCTATGCCCATCGAATACTAACTCCCCATTTCTCCTCCCCTGGTAACCACCATTCTATTTTCTGCCTTCATGAATGTGACTATTCTAGGAACCCCATGTAAATGGAATCATACAATATTTACCTTTAAGTGGAATAAGCCAGAGGCAAATATTGTATGATTCCAACCTATATGGGGTACCTAGAATAGTCTTCAAGTTTCATTCATGTTGTAGTATACATCAATATTCCTTCCATTTCAAGACTTAGTGATATTACATTGTATGCATATACCCTGGTCTGCTTTGTTTGTATAAGTGTATATACTTAGATAAATGTTATCTGTCAGTAATGGCTTTCCTGGTGGCTCAGTGGTAAAGAATCCACCTGCCAATGCAGGAGACTTGGGTTCGATCCCTGCGTTGGGAAGATCCCCTGGAGATGGAAATGCCAACACACTCCAGTATTCTTGCCTGAGAAGTCCCACGAAGAGAGGAGACTGGTGGGCAATAGTCCATGGCGTTGCAAAAGAGTCAGACACGACTTAGCAACTAAGCAACATCTGTCAATGGACACTTGGGGCGCTGCCACCTGTTTCAGTTCTTTTGGATGAATACCAGAAGTGGAATAGCTGCAGCATAGGCTAATTCTATTAAAATTTTGAGGAACCATCCTATTGTTTCTCAGTCTAATCATTTTATTGGCTGTATGATATTCCATTTTGTTTCTATGCCCTAATACTAAACCACTCCAGAAGTGTTTCCTGAGGAATCTCAAGTTTTCATTTTCTCTGTTGGATGGAAATTAGTTCTGGCTTAGACAATGCTTCAGGTTTTTTTTGCCGCAGTTTAAAAAAACTCATATACATACATTATTACTGAAACGGAGCAGGACCCTATGGTTCTTGCCCCGACCCCCCAGCTGCCAGTGTCCTCTGCCTGTCTTTCATCTGTGGAAACTTTACTCAAAGAATATGTTTGATCAGAGAAATGAGAACATGCTAAACAAAACCAAAAAAACAGAATAACTGTCAAAGACCAAATAATAACAGCATAGTCATTTTTCAGTAGCTCAGTCGTGTCTGACTCTTTGCGACTCCATGGACTGCAGCACGCCAGGCCTCCCTGTCCATCACCAACTCCCCGAGTTTACTCAAACTCACGCCCCTTGAGTTGGTAATGCCATCCAACCATCTCACCCTCTGTCGTCCCCTTCTCCTCCCACCTTCAATCTTTCCCAGCATCAGGGTGTTTTAGCATAGGCAAAGACCTTTGGTTCCTTCTCAAGGGCTATCAATAATATTCTGAGCCATATCCAGTGAGCTGTCTTAAAAGCGATCCCCGTCCCCACCCTGCAAGGGTGAAGAAGTTGACTACGTGATGATCAGACTGTACCTGAGACATAAGTTGCCATAGCTCCAAGAACTGGCCTCAAAGACATGGAAACAAACTGACCCTGGAACTGAAGAATTAACTGTACAATCAAGACGAGGCTGGTCAGATCATCAGTGATCAATCTAAAGATGACTGTCAGAGCTGACTGTGCTGTTTCTGCATGTAGCCCACCCCACCCCCGGCTAGAAAAGCTCTTGGGCAATTGATTGTCAATGGAGAGAGCTGGCCTTTGAACAAATGTCTGCCCTCCCTACTGGTTGCCGATATCTGAAATAAAGTGCATCTTTATTTCTACCAGCCTGGCCTGCTTATTGGCTTTAGAGTGGCAAGCAGCTGCCCCCCACCTTCTGGTAACATCACCTCGGATAGCTGATAACTGCCACCTCAAAATGACTCCCCTTCTCAAGGACATGCCCCATTGATGGGAGTGAATCCTGTCTAGCTTGATTTCTGCTTTCCCATGTGGGGGCCGCTAGCATATATTAAACTTGAGTCAATTAGAGTGAAATAAAATTAAAAACTCATTTTCTCAGTTGTGCCTGACATATTTCAAGTCACAAGGAGCTTGTGCTACTGAATTGGGTGTCACGGATACAGAACATTTCCATAATCTCAGAAAGCTCTATGGTGAGCGCTGCTCTAGACTGTTTTTGACTCTGACCACTTTGTTACGGCTGAATTAGAGCCTATGAGTTACTCCGCCAAATGATTAAATCCTAGGAGAAAGGCCAATGAGAAACACATTCAGAAGAGAGCGCCATAAACTCTGGAATGTGAGTTTCAAAATTCACCATTGGGAATATCTCTTCCAGTGGCTGGACTACCCCTGCCCGCTGTTTCTCACATCAAATCTTCAGATTATGAATTCTCGGTCTTAAATTTGTTACTGATGGTCACCTAATCCAAGCTGGGTCAATCCAGTTCCTTACTTTTCCCCTAAAATATTTGGAACTGGGAGAGATTGTCAGCCAGGTGGTCCTCTAGCTGTTTAGAACTATAAATTTAGGAGAAACAGTCATATCTCACTATGTAAAACTGAGCTGGATATAGCAATGGAAAGAAAGCTCAAGCAGGTAAGCGGAGATTAAACTGCTTCGGGCTTTCTAAATTCTGGGTTCAGGTTCCTTCCTTAGGGCCATCAGCATCCATAACTTTGCGTTACAGGAGAAAAGTCTGCCTCCTAACAGTAAATTCTTTAATGCTTAAGCTAGCTCCAATTGGCTTATTATCTGGGACTCAAGAGTCCTAATGTACATGCATACGTAAACCACACACAGAGGCATCAACATACAACACAGAGGTGCACGTAGTTGTACACAAACTTTGCATTAAGTCATCACACTGGGCTCCCAGACTACTTTTCCGACTTTTAACCTCTTTCCCACTAAAAATGTGCTTAGGTTGTCCTCTGCTTTAATTCTTTCCCTTCCCTTGATCAAAATATGCCTTCTGCAATTCTAGCTATGGAAGCTTTAGGAAATCAAGTCCTGTACTACTGTTAACAGTCCCAGACTACTTTTCCGACTTTTAACCTCTTTCCCACTAAAAATGTGCTTAGGTTGTCCTCTGCTTTAATTCTTTCCCTTCCCTTGATCAAAATATGCCTTCTGCAATTCTAGCTATGGAAGCTTTAGGAAATCAAGTCCTGTACTACTGTTAACAGTGGATTTAAATATTTTTTAATGTAATTCTTCAGCTTGTATAGCACCTTAATCTCTCAGGCCTAAGTAATTCAGTCAACATTCATCAATCGATAATCAACCGAATCAATAATCCTGCATAGGCCAGAGCAGCAAATGGTGTTAGGATCCCGAAGGACCAGAACTGAGTGGGTACCTCCGCAAGTCCCAGCATGCTACTGCAGATGAACTGATTAGGAGAAACCTCCTCTGGCAGGAGGAAAGAGGATGAGGAGTCAGCTGGGAAAGAACAGAGCAACAAAACCCCAGAAGGCAAAGGCACACCCCGAGTCCTCCATAGGAAAGCGCTCAGTGTGGTCAGGGAACAAAGGAGAGCAGAGTGGCCAGAGTAAAGAGGGTCGGGATTGGGAGTTCATGTACACTCGTGGCTGATTCATGTCGATGTGTAGCAAAACGAATTCAGTATTGTAAAGCAAAACAAACTAAAAAAATAAAAATTAATTAAAAAAAATAAAGACTTATTGATCAATCATCCTGAAAATATATATGCCCTGTTTTCTTGGGGCTTCCCTGGTGGCTCAGAGGTTAAAGCATCTGCCTGCAATGTGGGAGACCTGGGTTCGATCCCTGGGTCAGGAAGATTCCCTGGAGAAGGAAATGGCAACCCACTCCAGTATTCTTGCCTGGAAAATCCCATGGACGGAGGAGCCTGGTGTACTATAGTCCATGGGGTTGCAAAGAGTAGGACATGACTGAGTGACTTCATTTTCACTTTCCTGTTTTCTTATTTGTTTATTTTGTCTCTTTGGAAATTTCAAATATCTTATTCAGTCCCAGTTTCTTAAAATTCACATTGATGTGCTTTGTTATTGGTTTATNGTACATAGTCCATGGGGTTGCAAAGAGTAGGACATGACTGAGTGACTTCATTTTCACTTTCCTGTTTTCTTATTTGTTTATTTTGTCTCTTTGGAAATTTCAAATATCTTATTCAGTCCCAGTTTCTTAAAATTCACATTGATGTGCTTTGTTATTGGTTTATCCCCTGTGCTGGATATTCTTGGAGCCTTTGGAGTTCGAAAGCTATTTTCCTATTTGGAACATTTTTATAAATTATCTCTGTACTTATTTCTGTTCTCTCTCTTCTGGAATATTGATCAAATTTTACATTTTTATAAATATCTCTCCAAGTTTTCTTTTTATTTCCTTTCTTTACTCTCTAGGAGCTTTCCACAACTTTATTTCCAGTTCTTCTTTGAATATTTTGTTTCTGTTACCCTCTATTTAATATCCAAAAATCAGTTTATGTTCTCTGACATTTCCTTTAAAAATAGCATTTTTTTCCCAGTGGCTTAATATATTCTATTATCAATCTAAGGATATTAATGATATATGTATATTTGGAGTTTTCTTTTCACTACATATTCATTGTTTTCCCCAAGGTAGTTTTATTCCTACTTATTTCTACTTTTTAAAGAAGTTTTCCTCATATATCTAGTGATTTTTAATTGTCTATTCATATTTCAAATTGGTGGACTAATAAGTTAATTGGAATTTTCAAATCATCAATATATCTGAAAGTGAATCTTAAAAGTATGAAAGCTAATAAGGCATTATTGTAGAGGGATCATCAATCTTTGTCTCTTTGGAAGTAACCCATAATGTCAATACCTTGAGCTGATCAAGTCCTGAGAAATCTGTTTAATTACTTGCAGGGAGAATAAAACCCTGGACGCCAGCCTTCCAGAGCCAAATGTGGGAAGAGGTAGCCAGTATTTATGATCCTTTGCTTTCAAATGATAAGTAGCTCTGCTTTCACTTGGGGCTCTTCCCCAGACCCTCTGTTTTCTTGTCTCCAATAAGTGCACGCGTGCACATGCTTTGTCTCTCAGTTTTATTTGACTCTTGAGGCACCATGGACTGTAGGCTGCCAGGTTCCTCTGTTCACAGAATTTTTCAGGCAAGTTCAGGGAGTTCTGATTATTCCTTAAACAGCTGTCAACAGATACTCCTTATTTTAGACTATGGCTCTAAACCCAAGTCAGAGGAAATTAACATGATCAATTTCTGAGACTTTTAAGGTTTTCACAGAATAACTTAGGTTGGTCCCCAAAGTCTCACACGGTAACCTATGATCAGTTTTCTCAGATATGATATAGCTAGAAACCTATATGTAGCTGCCAAAATTATGAGGTTATGGTCTCTTATCCTATGATTATTTCCACCCTTGCTCAATTATGCCTTAAAATATCTCTTTTAATGCAATTTTCATGTAGTTTTAAGAGAGAATTTAATTATATGAATATGTCTAGAGCATTCTATTTATCCTGATGTTCCATGATTTTTCTACTAGACTGCAAAATTTTGCTAATTAAGTGTAAAAAGTTAGATTTCATATGCTTTGTTCTTTAATTCTACTATTTTTAGGCAAAAAGAAATAAAATGAGAGAAACTGAAGGCTTTCTGTCACAGACCTACTTTACCTAGCCAGGGGTTCATAATGAATCTCCTTGGTTTTCTTTAATTCATATATTTTTGGTGAAAAGTATGCAGTGATTCATATCACCACAGATAGCATTGTATGGATAATTTGTCAGCCATATTTTCCATGCTGTATCTTTTCCCAGGTTGGAGGTCAGTCACAAAGGCAGCCTGAGCTCCCAGGTACTTATCAGGTGGGAGTATTTAACAGGTGAGATATTTCCTTTCTTCTAAGACCCTCTTAACCTTTTCCAAAACAGGTGGCAACAAAGCATTATAACTTTGTCTCAGGGAATGGAGGGACAGAGGAGAAGGGAAACTAAAGAATACCTTTTCTATTTGGTTCTGAGGATACTTTCTTGGGTTCCTTGTCCCAGAGTCTAGGGGAGATCCCAAGTCCTGAAGAGAGAAGCTTATGGCTCCTTTCCCCAGAGATGCTCCAGAAATTCCAAGCCCTCATATTCCCCAGCAGCTGGAAAAGCAGAAGAGTTGTATTTTATTTTTTGGCCCTTTGGCATGGCGGTAATCTAGTTCCCAGGGCAGAGATTGAACCTGCACCCCCTGTACTGGAAGTATGGAGTCTTAACCACTGAACCACAGGAAAGTTTTATCTTTATTCTTTCCCTCTGCCTAGCCCCAGAGGGAAGCACTTTTCAGACAGCATTAAATGTCTAAAACCATGAAAATAGAAGCAGGGGACTAAAATAATTCACAATAGGGTAAGTCAATCTTCAAACAATATAAGAGTTGATTGTCCTGCCTGACACTGACATAAGTTACCTGCTCTATTAATACTTTCTCCTCCTAACTTCTTTGATCAGGATTGTTAGAATTTCTTTTGAAATTCACAAGTAAGAAGTTCATTTGAAAAAAATCCATAGGCCCTTGTCTTCTACCCAGAAGTTTATAAAAGTGGCTTTCAGTGATGTTAGATAACAAAAGCTGATGGTCCTCCTTGAACTGATGAGGAGGCTGATGGCAAGTCTGTAGCACCAGCCTCACTCATGATACTTTACATGGGCTCTCTGACCAGGAGGGCAAAGGACAGCAGGGAATGGTTGTAAGCTAATCTCTAAACAGAATTTGTGATTCAGTACTAAGGTGCCTTGTTTTGAAAGTTCCCGGTCAGGTTCTTTCCTGTTCAGTGGATGTGTTTTACTGGGATGGTTACCTTGGAAATGACCTCATCATGGCATCAAGGTAGCAACATGGGACTGCTGCTGAGTTCATCCAGAAAGCAGACATAAGGGAACAGTGGCACAGTGCTAAAGTAAAAAACAATGATAAGCTGTGAAGGGCTAAAAAAAGACGATATGGCTGTCTATGTTTAAAAAAAAATAAAAAAACGCTAAAAAAAAGAATGTATTCTGACTTGAAAGGAAATGTACTATATATATGCAAGCAAGATGGTAAGAAAAAGAGAACCAGCTTTTGAAGAGTTTAGTTAATTTAGTCTATCTCCTGTATATTACTTGCTGCTGCTGCTGCTGCTAAGTCGCTTCAGTCGTGTCCGACTCTGTGCGACCCCATAGACAGCAGCCCACCAGGCTCCCCTGTCTCTGGGATTCTCCAGGCAAGAACACTGGAGTGGGTTGCCATTTCCTTCTCCAATGCATGAAAGTGAAAAGTGAAAGGGAAGTCGCTCAGTCGTGTCCGACTCTTAGCAACCCCATGGACCACAGACTACCAGACTCCTCCATCCATGGGATTTTAAAAAAAAATAAAAAAACGCTAAAAAAAAGAATGTATTCTGACTTGAAAGGAAATGTACTATATATATGCAAGCAAGATGGTAAGAAAAAGAGAACCAGCTTTTGAAGAGTTTAGTTAATTTAGTCTATCTCCTGTATATTACTTGCTGCTGCTGCTGCTGCTAAGTCGCTTCAGTCGTGTCCGACTCTGTGCGACCCCATAGACAGCAGCCCACCAGGCTCCCCTGTCTCTGGGATTCTCCAGGCAAGAACACTGGAGTGGGTTGCCATTTCCTTCTCCAATGCATGAAAGTGAAAAGTGAAAGGGAAGTCGCTCAGTCGTGTCCGACTCTTAGCAACCCCATGGACCACAGACTACCAGACTCCTCCATCCATGGGATTTTCCAGGCAAGAGTACTGGAGTGGGGTGCCATTGCCTTCTCCATATATTACTTAACAAATCTTTATATAGCGTTTGTGTGCTTAGTTGCTTAGTCGTGTCCAGCTCTTTGTGACCCCATGGATTGTAGCTTGCTAGGCTCCTCTGTCCATGGAATTCTCCAGGCAAGAATACTGGAGTGGATTGCCATTCCCTTCTCCAGGGGATTTTCCTGACCCAGGGACTGAACCCAGGTCTCCTGCATTTCCAGCAGATTCTTTACAGTCTGAGCTACCAGGGAAGCCCATACCCTGTTTACTATAAGCAAATATTCATTCCATCCTCACAGTAACTCTATGGAGTGGGTACTATTTTTATGCTTATTTTATGAATAAGAAACTCCAGGCAAGTAGCTTGCTCAAGGTCACATGGCTTACAAGTAATAAAATGAGATTTGAATGCAAAGCCAGGTTTTGTGTTCCGTCCCATTAACTACTATGCTATCCTGCTGGAGAGCACATTCTCTAGTACTGGAAAAAGGCATCAATAAATCACCACCATCATCATCCCAACAGGAAGGGCGAGCATTACCTGGGCAGTGATCATGTGCCAGGCACAGAAATCCTATAAGAAAGGTACCTTTTAATTACCATTTTCAGCTGAGCAAACTGAGGCTTCGAGAGGTTAGCAACTTGCCTAAGGTCACGGGGGTACTCAATGTGAGTGCTGGAGGCAGTGCCAGGGCAGCAGAAAAGCAGATGGTAGTGAGTGTGACTGACGATGTTCAATCTCCATAACTTTCCCAGCACTGGCCTGGATGAGAAACAAGGATGATGAAAAGGAGAGAACTCTGCCTCTGTAGCAGTTGGCTTCAATCTGGGCACCACAGATTAGTCCTAAAAATAGCCCCAAATGTGACCAAGGAAGCATTTTTTCCCATGATTTACTTATCTCTCCAAAACGTGTGACTTTAATCTTTCTGTTAAAAGAATAGCTGGGCTCAGGCAGGACAAATGACCCATCTGGCAGAGGCATAAGGAAGGATTAGCTCTTTGATTTGGCTTTGTCTATCAAGGTCTAAAATTCTTTTCCAGACTTAATTTACTTTCTATTCTCTGCAAGTAATTTAGAGGCACTCACTAGCATTTTTATTCTCCCACTCACGACTCTAACTCTTAGAAAGAAAAATAAAACACAACAAAAACATGTTGTGCCAAGGTAAGCACAGCAGAAGTGCTAAACAGAGGCTGTGTATTGCTTTGTGGGTTTTGAAAAAAATATGCAGGTTACCTTTTAAAAGAAATAGCCAAATGCATGCAAATATTATCTTTCAAGGCTGGAAGCACAGAGAAATCTCTACAAATTATGCTTTGGAAGACAGATGGCCTAAGAATCCTCACAGCATTATCACACAGTTGAGATGGGCAAACTGGACAATATGTCTGCCAGCTAGCGTGGCCACCGCCTCACTTTTTTGAGTCAAATGCCAATTGGGCAGGATCTGGCACTGATATGTTTGGATGTCACTGAGATTAGGCAGTTGAAAATTCATTCATTATCATTCAACCCTTGCTCTCACTGTAATGATACCAGAGCGTGTTGGAAAGTTACTGGTCCAACGGCTTAGCACCTCCTAAAACCATTTCCAAGCAGAGCCCTCAGAAGTAATTTCCTTGGCTCATATTGGTTCTCAGTGCTGTGACTGTGATATGTGTTCTGCTAGACCAGCTAGGAGAAAGAAAGTGCAGATGGTTCAATATCCCAGGGCTCACCAAAATCTATTTGTCTGATTTCAGAAATAATCTATTAAGCGCTCCCTTTTTCATTATCTTTTCTCAGGCACACACTTTTCTATTATGTTTGCCAACTAGCTGTGTTTTTGTGTAGTACGTGAACTTTGCTAGCTTCTTTGTCTATTTTACCCATTTCTTTCCAATCCTGGAGTTTCTATACTCTATAAATGTCCTCACATGTTATTATTTTATCTTAGGTTGGAAAGTGTCATGCATTCTTAATCTATCTTGATGGCAAAAACTGCTCGCTCTCTCTCTTTAGTCGCTCAGTCGTGTCCGACTCTTCTGACCCCATGGACTGTAGCCCGCCAGGTTCCCCTGTCCATGGTATTCTCCAGGCAAGAATACTGGAGCAGGTTGTCATTTCCTTCTCTATATAACCATAACTATATAAAAATACAAGCCCAAGATACCAATGATAATATCCATTAAATGGATATGCGTTCTGCAGATCAACCTCATGACCCAGCTGTCATGGCTTCTATGCCCCTGTATGTAGTTCTACTTGCATTCAGTTGAATTTATTAATGTGGTTGTATTAAAGTTCTTAATAATAAATAACACCTCGCTTTGAATTAGCACTTTCCCTTTTTCAAAGTATTCTCACATCTGCAATTTCTTTGCATCTCACTCTTCTACTTGTAGGTAAGACGGCATTTTATTATTTAACAGGACAGATAAACTTTGACTGATGAGATTAAACAGTTCTTTTAAGTTGACACGATTAGATAAGAACAAAATCCAGATTAAAACTCCACATTCTTAAAGATGGGTTTGGAGTGGTTTTTTTTTTCAACAAATTTATGTAAGGGCTGATTGATCATTTAAAGCTAGAGGTACACAGAGGGTATCTATCACATTTTATTAGTGCACCGTCACACTGCTCAATCAGAGGAGACCCTTCACAATGAATCTCAGTCATGTCCAACTCTTTGCAGCCCCATGGACTGTAGCCTGCCGTGCTTCTCCATCCACGGGATTCTTCAGGCAAGAATACTGGAGTGGGTAGCTGTTTCCTTCTCCAGGGGATCTTCCTGACTCAGGGGTCGAGCCTGGGTCTCCTGCATTGCAGGCAAATTCTTTACCATCTGAGCCACCAGGGAAGCCCACTGACAACAACACAAAGGAAATCAAAATGTTCTAGATCCTCCACCAGGACATCATGTTCCTTGGTTAGGATGGACATTGGTTTTGCCCAGGACTGAGATGATGATGCAATATTAATGGTTGCCTACTCTCTTCATTCTCACTTCCTATATTACTCGATTTGTGCTATCTGGGATCACATCGCAAATAAACTCTTTCGATTCTTTTCCCAGAGTCAGCTTCTGGAAGAATCTAAACAAAGAGAAGTAGCAACATGAATAGGAAGCATTTTAGGGTCCTTTTCTACATTTAAGGTAGAGTGTTAGGTGAGGAGTTTGATTTTTTTCACACATCCTCATTTGTCTTAAAATTGTGCTATCCCTACCCTGCAGGTAATTTTGCTTCTGTAACTGGAGTCCTACAGATGGCACTGGTTCAGAGAGACAGGCCTCCTACCATCTCTACAATGAATGAATGAAATTATTGGTCAGTCTCAGCTTTCCGACATTAATTCACCCTTTGCCATGGCATATATTTCAGCTTTTTTTGTGAAGCATTAGGGTAGACAGCCCACATCTCACTTCATCTGGCTTCCTTGTGGTCATCATATATTTTCCATGGAGTTAATCCCTTTGCATTCAATTTCCTTCCCACTTATTTGGTATAAAATCAACTATCAGCCAAACTCAGCTCTGGCACACACTGGGGCCAAGTGCCTGTGGCTTCAAGGCTTTTGTATAGCACAGTGCAACTGCTAAGCTGTTTCTTCTAACTGAGTCACTGGCCTCCATCCCTACCCCTGCTGAGAAGGGAAAAGGTGTAATACTGACTGCTAATGCTTTTTTTGTGATGGGAGCTCTAGAGATCTAGAGGAAAACAGCCATTATCTGCTTTGTCCCAATAGTTCTCACATGCAATGGCAACATATCTTGGGAAGGCATAATCTGATGAGGGAAAGAGGATTTTAAAAAGACTTGGCAGGCTGGGGTGGAATACACTACCAGTTCCCTCCCCCACCTCTTAAAACTTGCAATTGTTTTTGTCTTTTATCATATAAACAACCAGACTGGTTGTTTTCTGAACAGAGGCCATTTCAGCTGTGAATGAACCCAGTTGTGGCTTTCTGGCTAGAGTTGTGATTCTTAGCAGACACTGAGGTTACTGAGAGAAAAAGACCAGGACTCCTGGACCAGGCATCTGCCTTCCTCAAGCCCACTTCCTGCCTCCTGAGAAACGAGGAAATGCAATCAGAAAAGGAAATCCAAGGAAGTTACCAAGTCAACGAACAAACAATGGACTCATACTGGCTCTCTAGAAAAAAATATTTTTTTTTCATTTCTGCCAATCGCAAATATTTCAGAGAAGTCTATGAACAGATGAAACACAGAGTTAAGAGGAGCTTGGAATATACTCACAGAAGCTAATGTCATTCTTCTATGACCTTCCACAGAGGCTAGAAAGTCAATAGGTGGGATTTAAAGGGGATCATAGTCATCAGTAAGATACTAGAGTGGCTTTTCAGCAGCTTTCTCAGCATAGGAACTTAATTAAGGCATGAAAAAACTGGCTTTGTCACACAGCTTTTATCTGTCTTTGTCTTTTGGGAAGAAAACGTATCATCTTATTTGAGTTGACTTTGTTCATTGATTTTGTTCTTTTATTTCTTGTATTGCTGCACAGATCATCCATATAAAAATATTTAAGTGAATGCCACCTTAACCGTGAGACAGATCATTAGGCCAGTCAATATCCCCTCCAGATGAGTGGTTTTAAACTGAGCATCTTGAATCCCCTGGGGTTTGGCAGAAGTGCCTTCTGAGAAAGGTATGGAGCAGAAGAGGAAACAGGAGTAGGGCAGCTGTCTTCAGCTGCAATGTGTGATCCCCAATTCAACCAAATAGTGCTTCTACTGGTTGGAAAAACCGAAAGGGTTTTTTTACATGAGTGAGCCATTGTTAGAAGAAACAGACACAAATAAAAGTATGCTGTGTCAATGGCGGTCTGAAAACTACTGCTATGGATGCAAATTGCTAACTTCTAAATAGATGACACTTCCTTTTCTGAGCAAGTCCTAACAGAGGGCTCCACATGAAGTCCAGAGTAGGGCAGAGAACTCTTCACTGAAACACAGAAAATACAGTTTTACTCTCAACATTGTTACTTCCTTAGCTGCCTCTTCTACCACCTGTGAGATGGGGCTAAAAGGATAACTTGCTTGTAGACAAGAGATTCTATAATTTTGAGGCTTCCAGCCAGGACTTCAGGAGTGATAACAGCTAAGACCTTAGTGACAGGTGAGAAAGGATGAGCCGTGAGCACAGCCCTTTATTTATTTTTCTTCCTCTCAGTGTTCAGCTACACTGACCTTACCCATCTTTCATTTTAGATTCTGTTAAGGCCATTTGGAGAAAAGTGTTTGCCTTAGTTTAGGTTCTTCTAAAAGTAGGCTTTGAGATAAGGATTTGAGTGCAATAGTGGAAGGTAACCTAGGAACTAACAGGGGAGTGGAGAAACAAGAAGGGAAGAAAAGACAGCTAATGAAGGGAATGTTATAAAGTAGGTTAAGTTGTTGGTAACTGGATTTCAAACCTACTTGAGAGCTTTGGAGGATATGGAGACTACTTATTCAACTGTCCCACACAGTGGGCAAAGAAGAGAGGTACTACTTCCTGGGGAAATTTACTCCTGGGGACACGAAGTCCTGGACACTTGGAGGCTGGCTGCAGTTGAGCTGAGAGAAAGACCTGGAGAGTTGCAGAAGATGCTGTGGACTAAATTGGAACCGTGAATGCCAAGGGATATGGGAAAAGCACTGATGTTTACTAGTGTTGGTATCATCCCATTTTACAGATGAGGAACCTGAAGTTCAACAAGACAAATCAAAGTCACTTAACTGGCTTAACCATAACACAGCATCAGCTTCTTTTTTAAATTATGGCATGTTTCACTTCTTGAGGATAAATAATACACATTTATAAAAATAATCATCATTTTGATAATTTCTACCTAGTAAAGAGAAATGGAGCTGGGGAAAAAAATGATTTTTAAAATTCTAGTAGGAAAATTAAGTGTTAAAGTAAATAGTAAGATTCCAGTATAAATCCTTATACTTTAAAATATAATTATAATTCAACTTTAATAAAAATATAGATAAAATATTTATTGAGTCAGAAATGAACATTTCTGTACAGAAACGACTTGCCGTATTTTTTCAGGTTTCATCATCAAATGAGTCTAATTTATTATTAATTACAATAAGTTAAATAAGCCTGTTAGCCAAGACACAGCAGCATTCTGGAAAGTCTTGCCCAGCGCTCTGAATCTCACTTTCAGACCCATAAATGGGTTGAAATTATTTGGCATAAATACTAATTCTTATTTTTCATTAGTTTAGACCAACAAGAGTTCAATGGGCAACAGTTAAGATATGCAACCTTCTTATCATTAGCAACTTATTTAATTCTTCCAGTAAATCTCTCAGAATATTTTCAAAGATGAGCAAACCAGGGGGTGGAAATGGTCAAAGGTTTTAATGGCTTCCTAAGGTATCATGATAGGTGGATAAACAGTGATGATAAGTTGTTGATTTCTGACCAGTTTCAGTGAGACCTGCTGTTTTATCTGCCTGGTGACTAGTCTTTTTTCCAGGTAGCACACCCAGGCTGAATTTCAGGGAACCACCTTTCTCCTACTCCAGTCCACGTAGTTTAGGTATCTGACTCTTTACTGGCTCTAGGGGGAGTCATGTGACCAGTGTTTGTCCAGTTGGTGTACTCCATCCTCCAGGCCACAGGGGTCCTAGTTCAGGAGTGGTCCTGGGTGGCTGTTAAACCATGCTCTGGTTTCTGGATTTTGATGGAACTATGAGTAAGAGGAGTTTCTGAATACTGAGACTGGCAGGCCTGGAGCTGCTGGTAGGCAGGGGAGTCTGCCCAAGAATTACAGTCAGTACAGAGAACGTCACTGGGAGATGAAAGACGGGTCTTGAGGACATCATTTGAGCCGCTGGATATAGTTATGCTGCAAGTCATTACACATTCGCTTTTTCCCTTTATGCACCAATTATAAGCATATATGTTTATATGCATCAATTTCTTTCTGTGCTTCAGCTTCAGTTAAGTTTGTCATTTTTCAGCTAAAGGAGTTCCACCTAATACTGCAGGCTGCAAGACTCCCAAACCCAGTGCCCAATCTAGCACAATCTGAGTGCTTCTTGCTGCTGATAATAATGACACAATATAGTTCACTTGCAGGAGTTTCTTAAAATGATATTGAAAATACAATGAATTTTTTTTCTAATAAGTGTAGGTGGATTTGGAACAAAAATGCTTTCTATACCTGAACTTCTATTTGCTTGGTTTAAAACAAAATAGCTTTGCTATTATTCATTTTGAGTTCACCTATTAAACTATTAACTCACAGTATTTTAATAATTTAATTGCAACAAAGCAGGGAAACTTTCATATGCCACACCTTGTAAAAATTTAAGAGAAAGAAAAGAAAATTACCTTGAAACATTTGCTAATATTATAATCTACTATATTAATTCAATTGCTTAATAAATACTTATGAACACCTGCTTTTCACAGAGGAATAAAAGTATGAACAAATTAAACTGTTTTCTTTTGGTTTGGCAGCTTAAACAGTATTTGGTCTTCTTTCACAGACATAACTGCTGAATCTAGAGGTCTGTAGTCTGTTACCTAAGGCACCAATCAAATATTTCATTTTTCATATGAATTTTACTCACTGCCTTCCTTCTAAAGAGTTTAAGTGATAAAAAAAATTAACAGTTTAAGAAACATTAGTCTTCAAACTTACATTCATGACCGTTCAATAGAGGCAGGGGTCATTGTGTAGCCCTATGTTAAGCATAGTTAGGCCTCAAGTGCAAACAACATGGTAAGGAAGAAACATTTGCTGACTTGGAGTCGCATGAATTTTTTAGTGTGTGATTTTAAATTGTAGAAATAAATCTAACTCCCTTGAGAACAGTAGCTTCTGCAACAAGATTCCAACTCTGTGCAACCCAAACACATGAACGTTTGGCCTTAGACAGCACAGAAACCTTCCAATTATTTATAACCAGTGCATATCCACAGAGACCGAAACTCCAGCGTGGAATGTGGATAACACACTGATGACAGCAGCACAGAGCATCACCGATGGTCAGCTCTTCCGGGTTTTCATTTCATGCTTCCAGGTGCTGTGCCATCAGTCAGCTTACCTATGCTCAGTCTTAGCCATTAGGCTTTTAGTTACATTTAAAATTTTTCATTTAAATGAAAATTACCTTCTATGTTGAAATTATATAAAATGCACATAATACTAAACATTAGCATATGTCAAGTTTCTGTGTTGCCTATTTGCTTTACACCTAACTTTAGAATACATTTCTTGATATCAGAGAGTATAAGTGTATTTTTGTTATTACATATGTATATTTTGGCTTCTCAGTTGGTGCTAGTGGTAAAGAACCAACCCGCCAATGCACGATTCGCAGGAGGTGTGGGTTCGATCGCTGGGTGGGAAAAATCCCCTGGAGGAGGGCATGGCCGCTCACTCCAGTATTCTTGCCTGGAGAATCACATGGACAGAGGAGCCTGATGGGCTGCAGTCCATAGGGTCACAAAGAGTCGGACATGACTGAAGCAACTTAGCATGCATGCTTGTATATTCTGTATGTATCTTATTCTCATCATTTTATATCAAATATAGGCAAATATAGAAGTGTTTTTTTTTTCAGATTAATGAGACTGAGTTTGGGGGTCATTTTAATTAATGCTTGAACACATTTGAAGAACTAGGCAAAATGTGAAGTACAACAGAAAAAATATAATATTAAATTTCACTACTTATTCTCTTAGGTGTTTATTGATTAAAATGGAAACTTACATTACCATATGTAAAATATACAGCCAATGAGAATTTGCTGTATGGCTCAGGAAACTCAAACAGGGGCTCTGTATGAACCTAGAGGGATGGGATGAGGTGGGAGATGGGAGGGAGGTTCAAAAGGGAGGAGATAAATGTATACCTGGGGCTGATTCATGTTGAGGTTTGACAGAAAACAGCAAAATTCTGTGAAGTAATTATCCTTCAATAAAAAATAAATAAAATTTAAAAAGATATTAGCTCATTGACTGAAAATTAAAAACTGCTTTTTTGAAGAGTATGAGATCTTAAGTAAGTCATTTGATCTCAAAGACTTGGTTTCCTTCTTTGCAAAATGATCATGTATATTTTGAAAGTCATATAATAAATGAAAGCTAATTTCCTTGCATATCAATCAGTGAAGCCATTATAATAAATACTTTATTAAATTGTACTTTGTTGGACATATAAAGGAGTTCCTAAAAATATGTTAAAAGTCAAACATCAAATAATATGAACTGCAAAGTCAAATAGAACTTTGAAAAAATTTGGAAAAAATATCTCAAAGTTTTGGTTACTAAAAAATTGAGGACGACTGAGCAACTGAACTGAACTGAACTGAATCCAACTATTTCTTATTACTACAAACACATATTTCAAAATTGTTATCCTTTTGACAATGTTACAACAGTTGCTAGAAAAACGAAACAATCTTTTCTAATCTTTGTTGTTCACATAAACAGAGCCAAAGCAGCAAACAAAATGACTTGGTGTGAGACATTACAAGTTCCTCTTCCTACTGAAGTTTTGGGATTGATAATGAATACTGTGGTTATGAAAAATAATTTATTGTCTGTATTTTAGAAAAGTGTGTTTACTAATCACTTGTAAAGCATAAATTTTCATTTAGATCAAATGACTCTTCTATTAATATATTAAATTTCCCTTTTCTACTTGAAAAAAAAAGTCACATCAAGGCTGAAATGGAGACTTCACAATCAATTACCATATTAAGGTGTAGAAAAAATAAAGTTGTAGAAAAATTAATTAAATTGCTATTTTATTTCCTAAATTTTATTTATTTATTTATTGGTTTTATTTTGTGAGATCGTAATTCCCTCACCAGAGACTGAACACAAACCCCCTGCAGTGGAAGCATGGAGTTTTAACCGCTGGACCACCAGCTAAGTCCCCAGAGTTGCTGTATTAAATATACCTGAATTATATATGTCTGCATGATTATGGAATTTATATCTAGTATGGCTGTAAAACAGGACTAAACACTCTTGCATCTGCAAGAGTCTAATCTTAATTTCCATTAGAATCAAAATTGGTTTCTCCAGGATGACAGAGTTTTACAACAACTTATCAGAATGTTTTCCTTTGTATCCTCTCCTTTGTCTGAGTCATGAATGGGGGTGTCACACATTAGATGAAGTATGGACCATCAGCACTGTGGTGTGAGGGGATGAAAAAAGGGCCCAGTTTAGTTTCTGAAGTGTCTCATTGGTTTCACAAAAGCTTTTTGTTTTCCTGGTGTCATGGGCTGTTTTTAGAAGTCTTGTCGGACTTGTTAAAACACTGTTAGTTATTTTTGGCGAAGTTTGGATTTCAGAGGGGAACTGTCAAGCTATCCATGAGAAATTTCCAAGGGGTCTCTGGTTTAATGATAGGGAGAAATCCCAACTCTATGGCACCAGGGAAGAAAGAGCATCAGGTCTGAGGAGGCGGGAGGGCTGGCCTGGCAACACCAGCATGTGCTGTTGGGTCAGTCATTTCCTTCGCCGTCAGCAACGGTAAGAATGATGTTACAACAAAGGTGAAGTGCCTGACAAACTTAGACTAGAATGAAAGCATGTAAAGTAATAAAACTAAAAGCTAAAGTAAAGCATCTCTAAATGCTCAACTATAACATGTAGAATGGAATCAATGATAAGATATTCCTTTGATATTAACAAATACTTCCATTTCTCATTTAGAGGACTAGTTCCAGAAAAAAATGCAATATGCTAAAATAACTTTTTAATCTCCTTTTATGATAACTATTCTTACTAATGACCATAAGCTTGCCAGAGCTGTTACTTATGAAGTACTTGCATATTAACAGGCAATCTATTTCTTGATAATTATTTAATTGCACTTTGTTTTCTTTACTCCTTATGGAATATTGTCCAAGTTGGACAATATCTAGGAAATGTACAGTAACATCAGTAATAACATACTAATTTTCTCAGTAAAGGAATTTCAATCCAGATGAGACTTGGTCACTAGTGATAAAGGGAGAATTGATGATCCAGAGATAATGATGCCACATATTAATACAATTAGAAACTCCTTGAAACTGAATTTTCATGATCTTATTTTTGCAAGTCTTTTCTCCAGAATCAAAGATATAAATATCTCAATAACTTTCAGGCAATTTAGTTCATCTATCTGATACCAATTTTTTCCCCTTACAAACACTAATTTTTTAAGCACAAGACAAAGTTTAAAATATTTTTTCAAGTGGAAAAATTCAATAGTGTAAGCTAGAAAAAGATAAGGTTCTAATGGATTGAATATTCTCTTCAGTTTTAGTGATTTAGAAATATCTGTGGGTCATGTCACAGAACTAGAAACAGAACCAAAAGGGTAATTTTTAAGATAGTGAGTTTCCTGTCTGAAGAAAGATGCATTCAGTCATGGGGAAAATTTAAAACAAAACAAATGATTAGACATTTAAAAAACAATGCTGCATGCACGCTAAGTCACTTGAGTTGTGTCTGACTCTTTGCGAACCCATGGACTATTGCCCACCAGGCTCCTCTGTCCAGGGGATTCTCTAGGTAAAAATACTGGAGTTGGTTGTCGTGCCTTCCTCCAGGGGATCTTCCCAGCCCAGGGATTGAACCTGTACCTCTTAAGTCTCCTGCATTGGCAGGTGGGTTCTTACCATGAGCACCACCTGGGAAGTCCCCCAAATAATGTTACAGACACATATATACATAACAACAACGCAAACATCACATAGTGATGGTGACGGCTTTGTCGTTCAGTCATGGCTGACTCTTTGTGACCCCATGGACTGTAGTCTACCAGGCTCCTCTGTCCATGGGATTTCCCATGCAGGAATACTGGAGTAGGTTGCCATTTCCTTCTCTAGGGGATCTTCCCAAGCCAGGGATCAAACCCAGGTCTCCTGTAGTGCAGGCAGATTCTTTACCAAATGAGCCACCAGATAAACATCACATACCAAACTTAAAAAAAAAAAAAACCCTAAATGACCCTTGATGTCCGTGATTATGAAGAGTGGCCCACTCACAATTAGAACTTGAGCCTCATTCTGGTGTGGGAAAAAGTGAACTGACCTTTTCTGGCGAGGCTGTTGTTAGGTTCATACTTCTCAATCAACACTTGGACTTGCTCTTGCTTTAAAGGTGGGTAAAGTATTTCATTTAGCCGGGGATCTCGCTGCTTGAGGTTGATAAAATCCATCATCTGATCAACTGTAAGGTATGGTTTGCTTTTGGCACCACTAAAAACAGTTAAACACCAGGAAATTAGCAGGTTTTTCTATCAAGTCTCATGCATGTATTTGCATTTAGCAGCGCTGTAGAAATAAACGTCTGCCATACCTGGCAAGTTCATGCTATACTGGAATTCCTATCTTGCCCTAAACACATTCTGTTGCTCCATCACAACTGTATCTCTGTGGGATGCAAACACTTTGCAAGGACTGCCACCAAATCCCAATGCCCTTGAACTATACCAGATACAAAGGAAAATCACAGTAGGGAACATGCGTTCTGTGTGTGAAGGTGCAAAAGGGAACACAGGTTATGGGTTGCTGTTTTGATTATGATGCTAAATTGGTTTAGTCATCAATTTCTCATATTCTGCTTAATCAACCTAAAGATATATTTATTACTCATTACTAAAAAGAACCAATATGATTGGGCACGTTTTCCTTTTCTTAACATTATGCTTCAGCAAGAGTCTATAACTGCAATGTCGTGTGATTCAAACTTCCCATTTCAATCCTGTTGACAACCCAAAGACAAGTTCAGTGGTACACATGTTGCCGATGTCCTATCAATAACTGATGGCAGTGAACTCAGCAAAGTACTGTGCTTGATTTCCATATGAAACAAATCTTTCTTTAGCTTATCAAGTTTGGATTGGTCTGTCAGCATGTAGATTTCACTATATCAAGAAGGTTAAATTGCTGCTTCCCCATATTTGCCTTGGTGTTTTGATTTGTTTCTTAAAAAAAAATCATTTACAAAAAGTAATGTCTGTATAATTTCTAATATAAAAGCAAATAGTTTTCAGCTGGGGGGTGGTTTTAGTGATCTGAAATTCTCATTTCACTGATGAATTGCTGAGAAGTATGATGACAGGTTCCCGGTTCAGCATCCTTTCTACAACATGGGTCTATTTCTGCAAAGACTCTTGTCTACATGCCACTCAGTTCTAGCCATAGTCTTCAAACTATGTAGAGACCCCCGAGAGTATTAAGACAATGACACCCTGCAACAAGTCACAGCACATTTCACTCATTACAAGCAGTGTTTGAACCTCAGAGGTAGGAATGTGTGATTGTCTCCAACAAATGATGCAGAAACACTGCTGTTGCTCATTGTACACAGAATTTCTGACATCTCCGTCTACCACTTTGCTACAGCCACACTGAGGACCACTGAGTACCACTGTAAGCAGGAACAAATGGGTTAAAATGCATTCTCTTACAATTCGGAAAAGATGTTATCAATTTCAGGTCGAGGACAAAGGTTGTTCAGGAAAACTCTGTACACTTCAGGAGTGAAATCTTCTTGAGGTATCGAATCATTCTGGGGAATAAAACAAGAGGGTCAGTAAATGGTCTTTTTCTTCATTATCTTTCCTCCCTGTTTTGTCTCTCTTTCTTCCTTCCCTCCTTCTTTCCTCTTAGTTTTCTTTTAAGAGCCTCAGGGTAAGCATTCAAAAAGCATCTATGGGCTAGCATTACAGGGACACTAGTTTCTGAGGTATCAAAAGCTCATTTTCTGTTTTCTCATTATATTTTAAGCTTAAGAATTTTCTCCTTCTGAAGGGATGTTAAGGCAATTTCTAAGGTAAGTTAGACCTAGTGAAACATGGTCTGTTCAGCAATTTTTTTCTTTTAGGTTGCTTTTCCTGGTGACTTTAATCTCATGTTTAATTGTGATAAAATATACAGAACATAAATATGTCATTTTCACCACTTTTAAGCGTACAGATCAGTGGCATGAAGAACATTCACGCTGTTTATGTGCTGTTTAGCAGACTTTTGAATGAATGTATTTTTCTTTCAAGAACCTGGAGAAAGATATTTTCGAAATGAAAACATAAGATTCCAATTTTGTGTTTTTTTTTTTTTTCAAACAGTGTTCTTTTTTTTTTGAAGTAAACTGATAAGTTGCAACACAGTTTTCATAAGTAGGACACCAGTTATTATTTGTCACTGATTCCTCTTGGTTCTACTGTTTAGAAAGCAAGTCACTGATATAAAAACTGACTTCTGTGACTTAACTTTCTGTTTAGTGCGGCTGCCATGGAAACTGGAAGCATGTATTCCAGCATTTGTTAACAGGAAGGACACTCTTCATACTGCTTTTCCTATTTCGGGTATGTGTTTATATGATTATTTTTATTTTTAAGCCCTTAAAAGAAACACCCTTCCTTTGACCATATTCATATTTTTGTAAATATACTTTTATAGAAGTATCTAAAAATTATTGTCTGAGCCTGCACTGCTTGCTAACAGATAAGAAAACTTAGCTCACCACTTGGCAAACAGCAGGAGTCCTATATTTGAGAAATGAACAAATAAAATAACATTTTCTTTACTAAATTGATTTATAGAGCAGGAAAAAAAATCCATTTTGCAAAATAGCATTTTGAGACAACCAAACAATGCATATCATTTATATCTAGCAAGAAGCATTAAGTGGTTAAGCTCAGTTACCTGGACACTAACTCTGAAATCACGAGTACAACAGCCAGTTCCAAGAAAGAAATTCCAGCATATTGTTGCATGATGTTTTGCCACTCATAAAATGGGGAAAAGCTTAACCTATGAACAGGCTTCCAAAATTCCATTTAATTTACAAAATGAGAGAAATCCTTCTGACTGGAGACTGTACATTTTTTTAATTGCCACACTCTCTGAGTTAGACACCCATGTCTCTTATACGTAGCTTTGAAAATAGCCAACAATTGCAAATAGAACTGCCTTATCACCCAGCAATCTCACTGCTGGGCACACACACTGAGGAAACCAGAATTGAAAGAGACACGTGTACCCCAATGTTCATTGCAGCACTGTTTATGATAGCCAGGACATGGAAGCAACCTAGATGTCCATCAGCAGATGAATGGATAAGAAAGCTGTGGTACATATACACAATGGAGTATTACGCAGCCATTAAAAAGAATACATTTGAATCAGTTCTACTGAGGTGGATGAAGCTGGAGCCGATTATACAGAGTGAAGTAACCCAGAAAGTAAAACACCAATTCAGTATACTTACACATATATATGGAATTTAGAAAGATGGTAATGATAAACCTGCACGCGAGACAGCAAAAGAGACATAGATGTATAGAACAGCCTTTTGGACTCTGTGGGAGAGGGAGAGGGTGGGATGATTTGGGAGAGTGGCAGTGTAACATGTATGATATCATAAGTGAAATGAATCACCGGTCTAGGTTCGATGCAGGATGTAGGATGCTTGGGACTGATGCACAGGGATAATCCAGAGAGATGGTGTGTGTGTGGGGCGGGGGGAGGTGGGGATCGGGATTGGGAGTTCATGTACACATGTGCTGATTCATGTCAATGTATAGCAAAACGAATACAGTATTGTAAAGCAAGACAAACTAAAAATTAAAATTATTAAAAAAAAAAAGAAAATAGCCTACAATGAGCATTGCTATCATATTCTCTGGCTGAGAGATACAGGGAAGAGAGATTTAAAAACAAATCTCAAGGAAATACTCAGTGCCTCGTTTGGCCAACCAAGCATCAGACTTTATTGGAGCTGATGAACCTCAAATTTGTTCTCTTATACTCCCCACTGTTTAGTTACTATTTAGAACTCATTCTACTTCCCTTCCTCCTGATCTCACTAAAAGCATACAAGCAGATTTTTGTCTAAGGTATCAATCATTGTCTTCCTTTTCTTACCGACTTCCTTTATTTTTCTCCCTTCTTGTCTTAGCTTAAAACCTCTTCCTCCTACACCAGGTTTTAATTTCCAGGCTGTGCTACTATCACACCATGCTTGTCTCCTGTTTCAGTTCTTATGTAACTGTTTTGGGCTTCCAGCTGTGCAGTTTTCTGTGTTACTTGCTAACCTGCAGACCGACCCAAACTGGGACCTGTAAGTTGCTTGTTAACTGCTCAGTCTCTGTAACATATAGCAGGTCCACAGTAAATATTTACTAAATGAATGAATGTAATTTATGAAAAAGGTGGAAGTTGATAGCAAATATGCTTCCCACAAGACATCAGATTCAACTAAAGCCATTTACAAAAGAGTCCATACACATCACTTCATCACAAGACATCAGATTCAACTAAAGCCATTTACAAAAGAGTCCATACACATCACTTCATAAAATGACATGCTTTACTAAAATTCTATTTTTTTATTTATTAGTATAAATTAGAACTTCTTATTAGAGGGGACACATTGATGAAATACTCTGAATAAACACAATATGACTTTTATTACCAGTCGGATGTTAGCACCTAGAAAATGGAAAATGTTTCAATACAGTTTCATTTTTCTTTTGCCCAGCTTGACTGATGAGGATACCCTTTTGGGTCAGTGGGTGAAAATGAGGGAAAATCATTTTGGAGAAATAAGTTGAAATGAGCATGGCTGAAAGCTAAAGTGAAAGAATATGGAGGCGATATTGAGGGAAAAGCTATGGTCAGTTAATAAGTCCTTACATTTTAAATAAGGCTGGAATGTGCAAAGACCATTCACATATTTTCCTGGATCTCATGATTTGGTAAAGTGGATAGAACAGACTATTGTGCGAAGTTTGAGCAGGACGAAACCCAAGGACGATGCTCAAGAGCATACCAAAACGTCAAATACTCCGCTGTGAACACTTCTTAACCAACCAGGTAGAGATTACACATTCTTCATATACCTTCTCTATAGCATACACCACACAGTTTTCCTTTAGTTGTTATATTTCTGATCATCGACTAGACTGTGTGTTTTTGAATAAAGTGCACTATCTCTTATTTAATTCCTTTGTGTCTCCAGAATAATGCCTGGCAGATAATATGCACCTAATGAATGTTTGTTGAATTCACTCAGGATATGGCACCAGACCTCAGATCTGTCTTGTGGTCCAGGACTTCATTTACCTCATCATGCCTCCAACACAAAACAGATTATCAATGATTATTTGTTGCCATTACTATCAAACTTTTTAGGAGGAAGGATTAAGAAGGCCAATACAGTCTGAATCAGGCCCATTTATTTCAGAAACTGCAAAGTATTTTCATTAAAAATGAAGTTCCTTCAATTCTATGGTTGAATACAAAGAATCTACCTTCAGTACAACTTGAAGGTAGTACTGGTGGTGTTTACATTTCCAGATTCCAAAAACAGGTTATGAAATATCTACATGCCAAATTAAAAATAACAAAATGAAGTAAGCCAGACAAAGACAAATATTATATCATTTATATGTAGAATCTTAACAAATGATACAAATGAAGTTACATACAAAACAGAAATAAACCTGGAGGCATAGAAAACAAGCTTATGGTCACCAAAGGAGAAAGGCGAGGAGGGGTAAACTAGGAGCGTGGGATTAATAGACACACACTTATGTATGTAAAATAGATAACTAACAAGGACCTACTGCATAGCATAAGGAACTATACTCAATATTTCATGATGATCTATAAGGGAAAAAAAGAATCTGGAAAAAAATACATGTACATAAAAAAGAGAGAGAAAGTCATGTATATGCATATAAATAATTCTCAGAGGATAATAAGAATAAATATTTATTGAGCACTTACTATATGCCAACATACAGTTCCAGGAGCTTTACTTGAAAGCTTTCATTTAACTCCTTGTCAGTTCTATGAGGTTGGAATGGTTAGGGATCCCTTTTACAGATACAAACACTAAGGAGATGGGAGTTTACAAAACTTGTCTATGACATCAAGATGGTGGAGACAGGTTTGCTATGTTTTAAATTAAGGTTTCTTGATTCCTCAACTCATGCTATAATCCAGAAAACTAAATTTCATCCCAGTTTTTGGATATTGTTTGTATTTTCTTATTTATATATTTATAGATTTAAAAGACTCTATAATAAATAAGTATTTAACATTCAAAAGTGTTATTCTAAAACATATTAATTTCAGTGGACTCTAATGAATAAGGAGTCCAAATGCACATTTTATCTTGCCTAATAAATGAATTATTTTCCAGTAAATTCAGGATTTCAACCTGCTCTTAATATTTTTGTTCTAAAGAGATAAAACAAAAGCTATAGCCAGAGAAGACATGAAATAATTACAAGTAAGCTACTGATAATGAACCAAATACTTAATGTGGTTCTAAAATGGAATTGTGTATTAGTGATTTTAAGATTCATAGCTGAATAGGTAACTATATTTCTGATTTACATTCTGGGTATAAGGTATAGAAGAAAGGCAACATATTGCAGTTATTCTGGGAGAAGTTCTTTTGTGAATTTCATTCATATTATTCTTTACTAAAATATACCAAATTCTATAAATCCAAAATAATCACTTTTTTTGGGGGTAGTATTACATGTATGTTGATAGCTATAGTAAAATTTATTATTTTAAAAAACACATAGATTTATTCATATTTTCTTCATTAAAAGGCCAGTGCTATGCAAAGATTATAATGTGATTCCAAATGTCACTGAGCTTTTTTTCAAGTTAAAAAAGCCTTAAATCAAAGGGAATTTAGTGCAAGTAAATTAAGTAATTTAGTACAAGTAAATTATTTTCTGTTCTCAGAAAGCGTGTGGGCAAAGTAGCAATTTTATGAATATGGAAAGGTCTCAAAGTTTTACTGAAGTATATATTTGGGTTATTAATAGAAGATAGTCATTGTTGTACCTCTCTTTTTACATACAGTACTACTTTTTAACAATTAAGGTAACTTTAACAAGCAGTTGAAATAGCTAAAGGAGTGCCCATTAAGGAGTGTGTTATTTCAATGGATCATGTTGGTCAGGATACGAGTTCAAGCACATTAATTATCCCTAACAATGTGCACAAAGATAATGCTTAAAAAATCACAACAGGATGCCCACAGTATTTCTGGTAATGTATCTATTTACAGAACACAATTAAACCTAGTTGAACAGTTCAGTTCAGTTCAGTCACTCAGTCGTGTCTGACTCTGCGACTGCAGCACGCCAGGCCTCCCTGTCCATCACCAATTCCCAGAGTTTACCCAGACTCATGTCCATTGAGTCGGTGATGCCATCCAACCAATCTCATCCTCTGTCATCCCCTTCTCCTCCCACCTCAACCTTTCCCAGCATCAGGGTCCTTTCAAATGAGTTTGCACAACCACTGGCTATATGAGGCTCCCAATATGTACTGTAATGAATACAATCTACCATTTGTGTAACCTTTTCTTCTGTGAAGTGTTTAAAACACCTCTTGTCAGTATACCTTCGGTAATTAGTGGATATTTTCTAGAGCTACTGTTCTATAGATATGAAATTACAGCAAAGATTCAAAATATATAGCCATTTCCAGGAAACATGTGTTTCCTAGCTCTGAAACTGTCTTTGGTTTATAGATTGTTTCACAGCATCTAATTCTACCATTCCTCCAAGTAGAGTATACTTTACTGTGAATAATGAGCTTTAAAAACTTTATGATGGAGGTTGATTTTTTTTAAATCTCCAATTTATTTTCAGAAAATTGTCATAACATTTAATTTACTAAAGATAAATATTGTTTAAATTTAACCCCAACTCCTGCTATTTGAATCTTATTTTCCTTTAAAAATGTCTCCAGTTGACACTGTTTGAAAGTGCAAACCTATAAATAAAAGACACAGTGGATTATAAGGACTCATTTGTAATTATTGACTGAATTCTCAGAATCTAATTGTTTAGAAAGTTGTAATTTACAGAGAACTGATTGATGGATTTGATTTTCTATTCAGCTTCTTCTATTCCTTTTTTCCCTTAGCTAGATTTATAGTAACAAGTTAACATTTTTTATCTTCTCCCCCACCACAAGATGTTAGGTCAAATCAGGTAAAGGTCAAATCGGGAGCAACTGTAGAGGAAACAAATTCTTTGCACCTCTTTCTAAATTCATGTTTCACGCTTTTTTTTTTTCATGCTTAAATACAATGATATTTTTACAGTTACTTAAACTGGTAAACTTTTTCCAGCCTCAGGGTGCTGCACACAGTTTTCTTTTTCTGGAATGAATTTCTCTTATTCTCAGTAGCAATGCTCCATTCCATTTGTTCATGGCGTTTCCCCCCAGTTTACATGTGTCAGTTGAAGTTTTAAACTGGCACCCTCAGAGAATGTAGAGTCCTTGAATCCTGGGACTGGAATTTCATTTTTCTCACTACCATATTCTCAGGGATGGAGGGCACACAGTAAGAGCTCAAGAGATACTCCTTGAGTCTGAATGGATAAAGATGTGGATAAAAATATAGTGGAATATATGCGGAGTAAATAGTGGAATACCATTCATCCTTAAAGAAGAATGAAATAATGCTATTTGCAGCAACATGGATAGCCTTGGAAAGCATCATGCTAAGTGAAATAAAACAGAGAAAGAACACTATATGATTTTTCTTATATATGGAATATAAAATATGGCACAAATGAGTCTACCTATGAAATAGAAACAGATTCAGAGACATAGAAAGCAAATTTAGGATTACCAAAGGGAAAAGGTGAGGTGAGGGGGAGAAGAGGGGAAGGGTGGATTAGTGGTTTGGGATTAGCAGATCATTACTTTGCCGACTAAGGTCCGTCTAGTCAAGGCTATGGCTTTTCCAGTGGTCATGTATGGATGTGACAGTTGGACTGTGAAGAAGGCTGAGCGCCGAAGAATTGATGCTTTTGAACTGTATATTAATATATAGGATAAATAAATAACAAGGTTCTACCTATAGCATAGGAAAAAACTATATTCATAGTGGAATCATTTTGCTGTAGAGCATAATCAACACACATAAATCAATGATTTTTCAATTAAAAAAATAAGAAACAATACTACAGGTCAAATTTTAAAAAAGAAATATTTATTGAGCCAAGGACAGGATCTTAACTGTTACATCTTTCTGGCTCCAAAGCATGAAACAAAAGAGCAATAATAACAAGCTTGAGCATTTTCTTTTGCTTATTAAAGTGATGCTGAAACGTTTGGGGAGCCCTTCCATAGTTCTGTCATTTGCAGCATCAGCAACTTTTTCCACAGACAGCAAGAAACTGACAGCAGTCACTCTTTTCGTTTCTGTTACCTACAAAAGTCTTTAATATGTATGTTTTTTTTTTTTTTTTTTATTGAGCCAAGGACAGGATCTTAACTGTTACATCTTTCTGGCTCCAAAGCATGAAACAAAAGAGCAATAATAACAAGCTTGAGCATTTTCTTTTGCTTATTAAAGTGATGCTGAAACGTTTGGGGAGCCCTTCCATAGTTCTGTCATTTGCAGCATCAGCAACTTTTTCCACAGACAGCAAGAAACTGACAGCAGTCACTCTTTTCGTTTCTGTTACCTACAAAAGTCTTTAATATGTATGTTTTTTTTTTTTTTCAAAAATATTCTCAATAAGAACTGGCCAATGCAACAGCTCTCAACACTTTTCATAACTTATTCACCATTTAAGAATGTTTTCTCAACTTCATTCAGGGCAACTTCAGTGTTGCCAGTATATTTCAAGAGACTCAGAGGTTCTTCCTTGGGTATAAGTGTTATTTTTGCTTACTTGTTGCTTAGATACCAGGATAAAAATAATTTGTAACAGAAAGGAGTGTTCTGCATAGAGGACAAAAAAAAGGTTTTATGCAATATATCCAGTTACCCCAGAAACAACAGTAAATTGTTTTAGAACCAGGTATGTAGAAATTCATTTAAATGAAGGCAAATTACTTTTTTTAGGAGGTTAATGTATACTAAGTGCCTCAAATGCACTAGGCCAAAAACCCAAAGCATCTCACATCTTTGTCCTCTCATCTATCTGTTACTTAAGTGCAAAGTAGGCAATACCAAAATGTTTTGATTCTGCACCCTTCCCAGACAAAGTCTTTTGAGCACTGCCCTGCATAGTACGTAAATAACATTTATTTATAAAAATATACTGCCATTCTGTTTATTAACTTATCAGTCTTAAACCTAGACTTTTAAAAGGGGGATAAAATGAAATTAATATTTTAAAATCCTCCTAATCATAATTGTTAATCATCAGTTAATATCTCAAGGAACATCAAGAAAGGATTTGTTATTAATGAGCAGCTTAAATTCTTGATAATGTTAATATTTTTTTGCCAATAAATTTTTGGCATTAATTGGTTATTTTTTTAAAAATTTACAAAGAACAAGGGGATTTCTTATTGAAAATACTGGGATTACAGAATTGAAAAAGATATGAGACCCATATATTATAAATATTAACAAATAAGTCATATTCTTAACTTTAAAAATGTTTGGATAATATCGGGGCATGATATATTTTAGTCTGATTATCCAGAGCTATTAAGCAGTGGTAATTTTAGGAAGGCATCATGCTCACCCTTGAAGATGGAAGACTACAAGCCTCTAAAGCTGTCTCGACTCGCTTCCGGTCTGCTGAGAACAGGCGGTATATGCTGTGAAGGGAAAGCAGGCCAGGTGAGAGAGCTGCAGATGCCAGCCGCAACACCCCACTCACTCAAACCTCGGCATCCCTCATCTGTAAAGACTTAAAATATAACACTTGCTTCAGTATCAGCATCTGTGCTCTGAAAGATATATGTGTGTGCTTTTCAAAATCAAAGTGTCCAATAGAAAATTAATATTTTGTGACAATGATGACCTGATTAAAAAACATTGCATTAAAAATGCTTCTAGTATTAAGCTTTAATATCTTAACAATTTTGTTTCCTTGCTGCTACCCACTGCTCTGAAAGTGTATATTGCTAATATTACTATTAATAAATAACTTTTTATGAGCAGAAGCTCACTGGTAGCTGTCAAAAGTTGAAGGCTTTTGACTGAATACAGTCTAGAAATGCATTTTTTTTGGTCAATGTTTTGCTCTAAAATATATAACTTAAATAATGGACAGTTTAATAATTTGGATTTATGGGTTCTATGGAAACATTAGGAAATCTATCACCCGGAAACTACCAGCCCCATGGGGAATCTGGTAGAGCTGAGTTATCTTTGTCTCTGAGACAGATTTCATTGTTCAGTTTTCCTTCTTGCCCCTGGCCTGCTTTGTCATGGATGTTCCCTGCCTAACTTCTGTTGACATTTGAGTTTGCAACCCTTTTTTCAAGGCTAGTGTCATCTTGGAAGAAAGAGGCATCACGGTTGCCTAATTCCCATTCCTAGACTAGATCTGGGGTTCAGGTGTTCTTTTAGGTTTAACAGCAAAGGACTCCCACCCCCTCCACCCCCATCCTGCTTTGGTGTTCCTTGAAGGTGATGCCACAGGGCAGGAGGAAGCCCAGGAAGCCTCTGTGAGGAAGGCAGCTGCAACGACGCGCACACGGTGCATGTGGGGCCTGGCGACCACACAGCTCCGGGCTCCCCTGCACCAGGGCAGAGCCACGGCACAGATTCAGGTCTCTGAGGAAACAGAAACAGAAAATAATGGGAACTCCTCGCACAGCTTACTTTTTGAGAGGAATGCGTCCTTCTGGAGTGACTTGCAGCTTAAGTTTAGTATACCTGTTGGAGAAGCAGAGAACAGTGTTTAATTTAAAAAAAAAAAGCTTTATATTGAAGAATCAAATGTATAGAAAAAGGCTTTTTCATGTATACAGTTGGCTGAATTTTCACCTATTGTCCAAGTTTCTGCAATTAGCACCCATACCAAGATAGAATCCCAGGAGCCCCTCTCATGCCCCTTCCAGAGCTGGTCCCCCAAGAGCAAACCATTATCCTGCTTTTAAACATCCAGATTAATTTTGCACTTTACATAATAGAATCACACTCTTTTATGGCTTCTTTCACTCAATATTATCTTTTCAAGATCCATCCATACATTTGCTTTTCACTGTGAATCTTTCACTCTCATTGCTGTATGGTATTCCATTGTGTGAATATAAACTGCACTTATCTCTTTCGCTGCTTCTGGGTGTGTAGACAAAGAGAAGGCACAGGAGAGCTTCATTTAGGTTCAGTTCAGTTCAGTCACTCAGTCGTGTCCAACTCTTTGTGACCCCATGAATTGCAGCACGCCAGGCCACCCTGTCCATCACCAATTCCTGGAGTTTACTCAAACTCATGTCCATCGAGTTGGTGATGCCATCCAGCCATCTCATCCTCTGTTGATCCCTTCTCCTCCTGCCTCCAATCCCTCCCAGCATCAGGGTCTTTTCCAATGAGTCAACTCTTCACATGAGGTGGCCAAAGTACTGGAGTTTCAGCTTTAGCATCAGTCCTTCCAAAGAACACCCAGGACTGATCTCCTTTAGGATGGACTGGTTGGATCTCCTTGCAGTCCAAGGGACTCTCAAGAGTCTTCTCCAACACCACACTTCAAAAGCATCAATTCTTTGGTTCTCAGCTTTCTTCACTGTCCAACTCTCACATCCATACATGACCACTGGAAAAACCATAGCCTTGACTAGATGGACCTTTGTTGGCAAAGTCATGTCTCTGCTTTTGAATATGCTTACAAACTCTATTGATGAATATATAACTGGGACCACCAACTGCTCATGCACACAGCCATTCCATTCCTAGGTGTAGATGCACCAGAAATGCTTACAGTGTGTTCCCCAAAAGGCATGCTCTAGAATGACCACAGCAGCTACTCATAGGGAGCTGCCTGTTGGAAGTGGACATCCACAATAGGTATGATGAGCCAACTAGCTGTTTTACTAGCTGTAACGCGCTATGTCTACGTGTCACTTTCCACCAACCTTCTGTGTGGCACAGCAGATTTTCCAGAAGTCTGTTAGATGAAGAATGGTAAGAAGACAATTGAAACAACAACAAAAAAAGTGGAATAAAGGGAGGAGGAGAGGGGAAGGCATGTAGGAAGGGTCCTGAAGGTGACAAAGTAATGAAATGAGGGGATGACATGAAAGAGCATTTGGGTAAACCGTGAAGTCCTAGTTAACGCAGAAGAAATTCATGGAAGAGTATGAAAGAAATGTGGACTGGAGTTTTTGGTTTGGAATGATGAGTATGTTTTACAGAAGAGGGAAGACAGAAAGTTATTAAATAAAAATAGAGGACCACCTAGCAATGTTTCCATTTGTGGTTTTGATTTCAAGGCTTTCCAACCTCTTGGACATTCAGTGTCCAAGCTGATCACAACCAGCTTTCCTACTTGGTCATCTGGCAGAAATCATTATTTTCCTTGGTCAAATAAATTTCAGAAAGACTATGTAATTCAAGAGTGACTAGGTACTCCTGATTTGCTTTTTTCTCCTTTTTCTTTTCATTCTGCTTTTTCCTGTACATTCTTTTCCTCCTTTCTTACTAACAGTTGCTATGATTGTCTAGAAGGACAGGAATCAGGACATCAGCTTACTGATTTAAGTTGCATCTATCAGAGATCTTAGACTCTGGAGAATTGAGTCCCATATATTGTTCATTCTCTTCCTCAGATTAATAATTGATACAATGCAGGCAGATGTAGGGCTGAAGACTCTCTGAGATGAATAATTTTTGATTCTGGGCATAGTTGCCAGGATTTAGAAGTATCTCCCTACTGCGTGTCAAAGGCATTGACATTCAGGCAAGCTCAGTGTAACACAGATGTAGAGCTCAGAGGAAAGAGCAGTCTTTACTGGAAGCATTCCAATTCCAAGCAGTGAACCTATCAGTTCTCTAACAAGGAATTTTCCCAGAGGGAAATTTATGTTTATCAATGTAAGAAACCAGTGCAGCATAAACAAAAGACTCACAAAGGAGAAAGGAAACTGACTCAGATGAAGCAACACCCTTTGCAATAAAATTAGAGCTACTTACGCCTTTTCCAGAAATGCGTCCCTGGACATGTTTTGGGCCAGCAGGTTTGTTGCCAAACTGAAAACCTCATTTGTCCATTCCTGAAAAATGTGAATCACACTTTCATCAGCTTAAATACTGTGCAGTTATTAGACATATGTTTTTAGCGAGGCTACTAGGAAGACAATTAGTTCAATTTGTATGCCTAAGGGTTTTTTCCCTTTTTTACCCTCTGTTAAAATGACATAATTAAATTCAAATCACTGAATGACTACTCTTTTCCTAAGGAAATGTTCTTTACTCATGAACAAAATTTTATCTGCTTTTTAAAATACCTACAGATAAGAGAACTGATATATTGCCTTTAATTAACCAAGTATGTCTCACTTTTTTTCTTGCCTTATAAACACATAGAGAATTTTAAACTGTAGTCAATTATATTTCCGACAGGGCTTCCCAGGTGGCATTAGTAGTAAACAAGCCACCTGCCTATGCAGGTTTGATCCCTGGGTTGGGCAGATCCCCTGGAGGAGGAAATGGCACCCCACTCCAGTATTCCTGCCTGGAGAATCCCATGGACTGAGGAGCCTGGCAGGCTACAATCCATACAGTAGCAAAGAGTCGGATATGACCGAAGCGACTTAGCACATATGCATATTTTCAACACATCTGGAAATAAGATCTTCCTATTATACTACTCAAGTCAAAACAGCTACACCAGGGAATCTTTAAATGCTAATTACAGTTCTAGAAGTCTCTCAACTAGCTGCAGTCCCAGGGTCACACAATACTCAGTACTGTTCCCTCCCTTCAGCTCTGTCCATTCCTTACTGCTGCCCTAATCCCAATCCCTACCTCACAGCATCCACCTCTGATTTCTTTTGGCATCCAAAAAAACAAAATGCAAAAGAACAAATCTACAGAAAAAGTTGAAGTTCCATTACGGGTGATGATTTGGAACACTCAACATTCTAGGCTGGAAAAAAAGTCTCTAAGAGAAGATGAGATAAGAGCTAAGTAATGTAATCATCTGATGTTGTAATTGACTTGGCTCCCTCTTCAATGTTCAACAGCTTTTCCATCTAATTTTGTAACTTCTACTATAGTTTTTATTGTTATTTTGTGTTTTGCCTCCTGGTTTATAATATGCAAATAATAGGCCATCATGTAATACAGAAATAATTGAGATAAAACTTGGGGTACCAAGTGTGGGGGAGGGAAAGGGACACTCTAAGCAGAGTTTTGTGTGTTTGTTTTTATTTTTAAATATTGAGTTTATTTAGAAAAATCAGCACAATATAAACTGCCACACAAATAGTCATCAATGACAGATGCTCCTATCCATTCAAATATAGATATGTAACGCCTTAAATTAAAGATCTTTCATTTTCTTGAAGGTCCCTTGGACTGCAAGGAGATCCAACCAGTCAATCCTAAAGGAAATCAGTCCTGGATATTCATTTGAAGGACTGATGCTGAAGCTGAAACTCCAATACTTGGGCTACCTGATGCGAAGAACTGGCACATTGGAAAAGACCCTGATGCTGGGAAAGATTAAAGGTGGGAGGAGAAGGGGATGACAGAGGATGAGATGGTTGGATGACATCACTGAATCCAATGGACATGAGTTTGAGTAAACTCCGGGAGTTGGTGATGGACAGGGAAGCCTGGTGTGCTGCAGTCCATGAGGTTGCAAAGAATCGGATACAACTGAGCTACTGAACTTAACTGAACTGAATTTTCCTTGACCATAAAGAAAGCTGAGCACCAAAGAATTGATGCTTTTCAACTGTGGTGTTGGAGAAGACTCCTGAGAGTCCCCTGGACTGTAAGGAGATCCAACTAGTCAATGCTAAAGGAAATCAGTCCTGAATATTCACTGAAGGACTGATGCTGAATCTGAAGCTCTGATTCAGATACTTTGGCTCCATGATGTGAAGAACTAACTGACTGGAAAAGAACTGACTGCAGCGTGTGCTGCAGTCCAAGAGTTGGTTATGACTGATCAACTGAACTGAACTGAATGTTCCCTGAAGACTTTTAAATTCTGGGGTTATATAAAATTAAGCAAAATACATTCACATTAAGCACAGATCAATTTTGCATAAATAAGTGTGATCAAGGCACTTAAATTATCACCTGAAATAACTTGGACTTCAAAGAAAAATCTCAGATAACAACACTATATGTTCTGTAAAAAGATTCACATTATTCTGTGGGTTATAACTTACGGCAGAATTTAGTGAGAATGGGGAGTAGCCTAAAATGAATTGGAAAAAAGAAGGGAAGTTGTAACAAGAAAAGTAGAGTTGGGGAAAAATAAAAAAGAAAAGAGTAGAGTTTGGGGACTTCTGTGGTGGTCCACTGGTTAAGACTCCATGCTCAATTACGGGGGCTCAATTATGAAGTGGTCACAGTCCAGGTGAAAAGTATTGACACTCTACAGATTGTTGGTGGAGGGCTTGGGGAAGACAGTACATTGGAGAGCTGTCATTGAAGTAAACTTGATGGACACAGAGGAAAACTTTGGAATAAATATTAATAGCTTTAAAATAAAATGTCCTCAGATTAGAGTATTTTAAACCAAGAGTAATAACTACTGGCACTGATTTTCAAAATATGTTTCTGGTATAATACTCAATATTTTTCAGGTTAGGGCTCAAACTGTAGAGTTTTCCAACTCCAAGGCAACCTTTAGTGTGTTTGTGTGTCTTAGTTGCTCAGTCATGTCTGACTCTTTGCAACCCCATGAACTGTAGCCCGCCAATTGCTCTGTCCATGGAATTATCCAGGTAAGAATACTAGAGTAGGTTGCCATGTCCTTCTCCAGGGGAACTTCCCAACACAGGAATCAAACCCAGGTCTCCCACATTGCAGGCAGATTCTTTTTCACCATATGAACCACCAGGGAAGTCCATGGCAAGCTTATGCATTGGTAAAAGTATTTATAATTGAGGGCAGTGTACCATTTTGTATATTTACTGGGGGCCAATTCCACACCAGAAATAGGTACAGTGAAGGTATTATGAAGAACTAGGGAGATTTAATTTGGTCTGACATTTAAGGTTGAAAGCTAAGACCTCTATTACATTCAGTTCAATAGAAATATAATGGGAGGTACACAAATAATTTAAAATTTCCAGTAGCCACTGTTTTAAAAGGTAGAAATAAACAGGTGAAATAAATTAAATAATTTTTATTTAACCCAATATTTCAAACATATTATTTGCCATATAATCAACATAAGATTACTGGCTATTTTCTTTCTTTCTTTTTTTTTTTTTTAGGGCTATTTTCTTTTCTTCTTATGCACTTGATCTTTGAAATGAGGTGTGCATTCTGCACTTACAGCCTATTGTAATTTGCCCTGGCAACCTTTCAAGGGTTCAACAGCCGCACATAGTTGGGAGTTGTTACTGCATTATTTGTCAGGACGTGTCTTCTAGGTCCTTTGTCTTTCTGTGGGTTCTTTATAAAGCCCACTGAAGGGCTACATCATCACCACACCCACTGAACAGCCACAGCTCATTCAGAAAGTGAGGCATAGCTTATGTCACCGCATTCTTAGAATGTGAGCATCTAAATTTCCAAGTACGGGATTCCTAGGATCCACTGATTTCCTGTAGCCTTTTGAGGTACGCAGAAGATCTGATGCAGCCTGAATCAAAGACTCAAGGTCTCAAGCAGTGACCAAGACCACCTTAGGAACAACACAATTCTTGGCTATGGACTGGTGTCAGTTCACACTATATGGAGGCAAAACAGCATGGTGTGTTGCAGTCCATGGGGTCACAAAGAGTGGGACATGACTTAACAACTGCACAGCAAAAAACCCAGCATGTGTTTACTTTGGGCTCCCCAGACCCTGAGACAGGATTTAGGAGAAATGCATTTATTATGAAGTGTTCTTGGGCCACAATATCAGGAAGTGAGCAGGACTGGGAAGGGAAGAACGGTGAAGTACCAAGCAAACTCTGCAGATGGTAATTTTGGTGCAGTTCTTCCCTGTGCAGAACACGATCAAAACTTGAACTTGCTGATGAGCAGAAAGGGAGCTGGAGTTTGAAGATCCCTGTGCCTAACCCTTTTGGAGGGCACAAACAAAATTTTGTGCACACCAAGACCCAGGAGAAAGGAGCAGTGACCACACAAGAGACTGACCCAGGCTTGTCCGTGAGTGTCCAAAAGTCTCTGGCGGAGGCGTGGGTCAGTGGTCGCCTGCTGCAGTGTCAGGAGCAGAGTGCAGCAGTGCCTGCACTCCTTTTGAAGGAGGTCCCATTACCTTCATTACCACCACCATAGTTTGGCCTCAGGTCAAATTACAGGGAGTGGACACAGCCCCACCCACCAACAGAAAGTTGGATTACAGATTTACTGAGCATGGCCCCACCCATCAAAACAACACCCAGTTCCCCCCTCAGTCAGTCTCTCCCATCAGGAAGCTTTTATACACTTCTTATCCTTCTCCATCAGAGAGCAGACAGACTGAAAACCACAATGACAGAAAACTAACCAATCTGATCACATGGACCACAGCCCTGTCTAACTCAATGAAACTATGAGCCATGCCATGTAGGGCCACCCAAGACAGATGGATCACGGTGGAGAGTTCTGACAAAACGTGGTCCACTGGAGAAGGGGATGGCAAATTACTTCAGTATTCTTGCCTTGAGAACCCCATGAACATCATGAAAAGGAATGCTACTGGAGAAGAATGGAGAAATAACACCGGAAAGAATGAAGAGATGGAGCCAAAGCAAAAACAACAGCCAGCTGTGGATGTGACCGGTGATGGAAGCAAGGTCCGATGGTGTAAAGAGCAGTATTGCATAGGAACCTGGAATGTCAGGTCCATGAATCAAGGCAAATCGGAAGTGGTCAAACAGGAGATGGCAAGAGTGAACATCGACATTTTAGGAATCAGTGAACTAAAATGGACTGGAATGGGTGAATTTAACTCAGATGACATTTACATATACTACTGTGGGCAAAATCCCTTAGAAGAAATGGTGTAGCCATCATAGTCAACAAGAGTCCTAAATGCAGTACTTGGGTGCAATCTCAAAAATGACAGAATGATCTCTGTTCATTTCCAAGGCAAACAATTCAATATCACAGTAATCCAAGTCTATACCCTGACCAGTAATACTGAAGAAGCTGAAGCTGAACAGTTCTATGAAGACATACAATACCTACTAGACCAATACCCAAAAAAGATGTCCTTTTCATCATAGGGAAATGGAATGCAAAGTAGGAAGTCAAGAAATACTAGAGTAACAAGCAAATTTGGCCTTGAATACAGAAAGAAGCAGGGCAAAGGCTAATAGAGTTTTGCCAAGAGAACACACTGGTCATAGCAAACACCCTCTTCCAACAACACAACAAAAGACAACCATGGACATCACCACATGGTCAACACCAAAATCAGATTGATTATATTCTTTGGAGCCAAAGATGGAGAAGCTCTATACAGTCAACAAAAACAAGACCAGGAGCTGACTGTGGCTCAGATCATGAGCCAAATTTAGACTAAAATTAAGGAAAGTAGGGAAAACTACTAGACCAGTCAGGTATGACCTAAATCAAATCCCTTATGATTATACAGTGGAGGTGACAAATAGATTCAAGGGAATAGATCTGATAGACAAGAGTGCCTAAAGAACTATGAATGGAGGTTTGTGACATTGTACAGAGGTAGTAATCAAGACTATCCCCAAGAAAAAGAAATGCAAAAAGGCAAAATGGTTGTCTGAGGAGGCCTTACAAATAGCTGAAAAAAGAAGAGAAGTGAAAGGCAAAGGAGAAAAGGAAAGATATACCCTTTTGAATGCAGAGTTCCAAAGAATAGCAAGGAGAGATAAGAAAGCCTTCTTCAGTGATCAGTGCAAAGAAATAGAGAAAAACAACAGAATGGGAAAGACTAGAGATGGCTTCAAGAAAATTAGAGATACCAAGGGAACATTTCATGCAAAGATGGGCACAATAAAGGACAGAAATGGTATGGACCTAACAGAAGCAGAAGATATTAAGAAGAGGTGACAAGAATACATAGAAGAGCTATACAAAAAGATCTTCACAACCCAGATAATCACGATGGTGTGATCACTCACCTAGAGCCAGACATCATAGAATGTGAAGTCAAGTGGGTCTTAGGAAGAATCACTGTGAACAAAGCTACTGGAGGTGATGGAATTCCCATTGAGCTATTTCAAATCCTAAAAGATGACGCTGTGAAAGTGCTGCACTCAATATGCCAGCAAGTTTGGAAAACTCAGCAGTCACAACAGGACTGGAAAAGTTCAGTTTTCATTCCAATCCCAAGAAAGGCAATGCCAAAGAATGCTCAAACTACCACACAATTGCACTCATCTCAAGCTAGCAAAGTAATGCTCAAAATTCTCCAAGCCAGGCTTCAAGAGTATGTGAACCATGAACTTCCAGATGTTCAGGCTGGATTTAGAAAAGGCAGAGGAACCAGAGATCAAATTGCCAATATCCACTGGATCATCAAAAGAGCAAGAGAGTTCCAGAAAAACATCTAATTCTGCTTTATTGACTATACCAAAGCCTTTGACTGTGTGGATCACAACAAACTGTGGAAAATTCTTAAATAGATGGGAATACCAGACCACTTGTCCTGCCTCCTGAGAAATCTATATGCAGGTCTAGAAGCAACAGTTAGAACTGGACATGGAACAACAGACTGGTTCTCAACTGGGAAAGGAATATGTCAAGGCTGTATATTGTCACCCTGCTTATTTAACTTATATGCAGAGTACATCATGAGAAATGCTAGGCTGGATGAAGCACAAGCTGGAATCAAGATTGCTTGGAGTAATATCAATAACCTCAGATATGCAGATGGTACCACCCTTATGGCAGAAAGTGAAGAAGAACTAAAGAGCCTTTTGATGTAAGTGAAAGAGGAGAGTGAAAAAGTTGGCCTAAAACTCAACATTCAGAAAACTAAGATCATGGCATCTGGTCCCATCACTTCATGGCAAAGAGATGGGGAGACAATGGAAACAGTGTCAGACTTTATTTTTAGGGGGCTCCAAATCACTGCAGATGTTGACTATAGCCATGAAATTAAAAGACATTTGCTTCTTGGAAGGAATGCTATGACCAACATAGACAGCATATTTAAAAATCAGAGATATTAGTTTGTCAGCAAAGGTCAATCTAGTTAAAGCTATGGTTTTTCCAGTAGTCATGTATGGATGTGAGAGTTGGACTATAAAGAAAGCTGAGTGCCAAAGAATTGATGCTTTTGAACTGTGGTGTTGGAGAAGACTCTTGAGAGTCCCTTGGGCTGCAAGGAGATCCAACCAGTCCATCCTAAGGAAATTAGTCCTGAATATTCATTCAAAGGACTGATGCTGAAGCTGAAGCTCCAATACTTTGGCCACCTGATGGGAGGAACTGACTCACTGGAAAAGACTGATGCTGGGAAAGATTGAAGGCAGGAGGAGAAGGGGATGACAGAGGATGAGGTGGCTGGATGGCATCAACGACTCGATGATGGACATGAGCTTGAGTAGGCTCCAGGAGTTGGTGATGGACAGGGAAGCCTGGCATGCTGCAGTCCTTGGGGTCGCAAAGTCAGACACAACTGAGTGACTGAACTGAACTGAACTGTGCCTGTCAGTCTTGGGTCAGGGCTGCTGAAGGGGATGGCAATCCCCAGGCCTTTCCTGCTTTCCTTGATAGCAAAGGGGGTTCTGGCATCCAGAGGGCACAGCCAACAAAGAGAGACATGGTACAGGTTGTTGAAAGTTAAAGCCAGTCCCCACAGAGCTGTTGTGTGTGAATCAGTGAAACAGTTGGAGGGGATCTGGGCAGAGCACTGCTATGGGCAGCAGCAGGATAACAAATTCCAGGATGTTTGTTTGTGTACCAGAAGTAACTGCACTGTGTAAATGGGAGATGGGTAACCACAGGATCGGAGAGCTGGTCCACACAGGTTCTGGAACCAGGCTTCTCAGACTTCCATGTGCATACAGATCACTTAAACAATGATTCTTGCTGTTGTGTAGATAGATGCTGATGCGGATGCTGGGGACTGGAGGAAAAGAATCCTTATCCCAGGGGAGGGCCATGCTGGAAGCAGGAGGATTTATGGCCCCGACCGAAAACTTGATAGAAGTGTTGGACTTTAAGCTCCACACCAAATCATCTGACTGAAACTCCGCATTTTCCCAAGATACCTGTATATATTTCATGCATGTTAAAGTTTAAGCATTCTTCTGGGCCAGGGGCAGCACTTTGAGGAGCAACCTGCTCCAGGACCTGACTTAGGAAGCATTACTCTAATCTTTGTCTACTTGCTTCCCAAGCAAAGAAGGAAATTATTTTGGCTATTACTTTAGAATAACCCAAAAGCCCTTCCAGCTGTATTAAGAACAATGTGGCTAAGAAGTGTGGCCAAAGCAGCTTAGAGTAGCCTTCGCTTATCATGAGATGATGACATAGTCTTTGCCTCAGGGTAGTTGGATCCTACACTGGCAGTGTTCTCATAAATCCAGTGCTGGGCCCTAGTTAGTATAGCTTTGGAAGGATGGCTTCTTATTTAATCTGGAGGATTTGCATTTCAACTTTCAAAGGCAAAGTTCTGATGATTACCACTAAGCTGGCTTCAGCCCCTGCTGGCAGCAAGCTCTTTAAGTTTTCTGCCTTAGGATCAATCTCTTTTCCTGATGAGGACTACAGAGGCCTGAACTAGAGAAAACAGATCTGAAAATCACCTGTCATGGAGTTTCTTCTGGAGCTTAAACGCATGGATTCTGTGAGATGACTTCTGCAGTTCCCTCACCCAGGGTTGTTACTGAGATCCCAGTCTTGACACTATTAAATTTTCCAAACCTGTCACAAAGTTGCTGCTGCTCAGTTGATCCGTCACGTCCAACTCTGCCACATGGACTGTAGTGTACCGGACTCCTCTGGCCTCCACTGTCTCCCGGCGTTTGCTCAGATTTCTGTCCATCGAATCAGTGATGCTATCTGACCATCTCATCCTCTGCTGCCCCTTTCTCCTTTTGCCTTCAATCTTTCTAAGCATCAGGGTCTTTTCCAATGAGTTGTAGTCATGCTTCCTAAGGCTACTCGACTTCATACTCTGGGATTCTTGCTCTAGGTGGATGACCACATCATTGTCATCTGGATCATTAAGACCTTTTCTATATCATTCTTCTGTGTATTCTTGCCACCTCTCCTTAATGTCTTCTGCGTCTGTTAGCTCCTTACTGTTTCTATCCTTTATTGTGCCCACCAATGCATGAAATATTTCCTTGACATCTCCAGTTTTCTTGAAGGGATTTTTACTCTTTCTCTTTTTACTGTTTCCCTTTGTTTCTTTGCAGTGCTCACTTAAGAAGGCTCTCTTATCCTCCTTGCTATTCTTTGGAACTCTGCGTTCAGTTTGGTACACCTTTCCCTTTTTTCCTTGCCCTTTGCTTCACAAAGTTACTATATCTTTACTTCTAAAGTTATTTCAGTTCTGTCATTCTTGCCACAGGATTTACATGTTTGCTCAATATTACTAACAATTGTTTCACAATGTTCAGTTACTCTCATTGGTATTGTTTAAGTAGTTACTAGGTACCGAGGCACCTACTATTTACTATTAATAGATACTTCACATCCAACAACTTAACTCTCACAGTAATTCTCTTGGAGGCAGGTACTGCTATTAGCCTCATTTTACAGATGAAAATTGAAAGTTTCAAAGCTCTTATAAGACTTATTTATATGTTTGATACAGGATACAGGATGCTTGGGACTGTTGCACGGGGATGATCCAGAGAGTGGATATAGGGTGGGAGGTGGGGGGGGGGGGGGTTCAGGATTGGGAACTCATGTACACCCGAGACGGATTCATGTCAAGTATGGCAAAACCAATACAGTAATGTAAAGTAAAATAAAGTAAAAATAAAAATTAAAAAAATAAATAAAGACTTATTTATATCCTCAGAGCTAATAAAACAAGTTTGGGGTTAGATCACTGGTTTCTCAGGATCCAAATCCTATACTTTTAGATACTATGCTTTTTATCGTTTTGTCCTAGATAATTTTAGGGTGGCTGAACATACAGTTGAACAAGATAAAAAAAGATAAGTCCACTTTACTGTATTTAAAACACTGATTTAGCAGTTGCTGTGAGCTAGACACTATTCTAACATTTTTGTAAGTAGCTAATTCATTTAATCCTCACAATCACACAGTGAGATATTTAATGTTATTATCAGTCCATTTTTACCAATGAGAGAGCTGAGACACAGAGGCATTCAATTCAAGTGTAAAGTCCTACATCTAGTTACAGGCACACTTGAGACTTGAAACCAAGAACTATGACAGTGATGAAACCAACTGCAAAGTTTATAAATACCTTACCCCTATGTCATAATGATGCAGAGCGGAAGCATAAGAGGGGTGAGGTTGATCACAAAATGTCAGTCAAAAGCCTTAGAACTTTGATAGAGGAAGTCGCAGATTCAAGTTAAACTTGACTGAACCAACATGAAGAGAGAGATTCAGTCCAAACTTTTGGATCCAGTCATGCCACAGCTACCAGTCATGCTGTTGTTCAACAAGTGTTCACAGTTCAGAGAACAGAGAGACATTTCTCCTATTGGCAATTCACACTTCTTAACTTTTTGGCTCAACTTATGAACACAAGTTGATATTTCTGTTTGAAATACAGATATTTCTGTTTCCCATTGTTCTGATGCATACTATCTTTAATATTTTAATGTATTTTTAATCTTCCCTTTTTTCAGCATTGTATATCTCTGTTATAGCTGAAAATGCAGAGAACAGTGTAACTAACACATATCCAAATTTAACAAATGGTACCATTTTGCGATATTTGCTTTAGTGCTTTTTAACTGTTATATACTTAAGACACTGGTGCAGACTTATTCTGTGTTGTTCTTCTGCTTGATTCCATTCTTCTTGCTTTCCCAGGAGCAAGCTCTATTTTGAAAAGTAGACATTAAAGCATATCTATTTTCATATGATATTCTGAGGACAATGGTCTTTATCAGTGTTCAACAACCCCCTGAAGGCTAACTCCAACCTGCCATCTGTTTTTGTAAATAAAGTTTTACTGCAACACAGCCATGCTCATTCATTTACATATTGTCCATGGCTGCTTTTGTTCCACATGGGCCAAGTTGAATAGCTGCCAACAAAGACTCCCAAAGGGCAAAGTATTTACTGACTGGCCCTTAACAGAAAAACATTTTGCCAGTCCTGGTATGGCTATATAAAGTATTACATAAATCATATCAAACTGGATGCATCCTTTGGCCAGCTGCTATTTGCAATCAACATCATGTCTTTAAAATGTGTCCCTACTTCTCATTCAGATAAGTTATTAATTTTAACTACTAAGCTATTCCTCTATAAGAATGTGTGCTCAGTCACTTCAATTTGACTCTACAACCCCATGGACTGTAGCCCACCAGGCTCCTCTGTCCATGGGATTCTCCAGGCAAGAATACTGGAGTGGGTTGCCATGCCCTGCTCCAGAGGATCTTCCCGACCCAGGAATCGAACCCGTATCTCTGGCCTCTCCTGCATTGCAGGCAGGTTCTTTACCCACTGAGCCACCTGAGAAACCCCCCAGTTGCTTCTTATATATTTTATATATGTAAGAATATAAAATTTATTAATCCTTTCTTTTGTTGATGGACACACATGGTTTATTTGCACAAATCAACTTCCTGCTGCCTCAAGCCACATCCAGAAGTTTCTCTCGGGTAACTACTATCATGATGTTTTCTCTGGATGAAGCATCTTCAGCAGTAAAAGATGCCGCTGCTTGCTCACCAAAGCAGAAAGGACCTTCTATGTTCCTTTCGGCAGTGTAGGAGAGCTTGTATTTTGCTACATTTGAAAAAACACTTGCTATTATCAGCCTTTCAGAAAGTGTTTGCCAATCTGACAGATGCAATGTGGGACCTTGGATTGGCCTGAATTGTCATCACTGATTTACCTGTCTGGTTGACTTTGTTTAATTCCTGTCAGGGCTCTTCCACTTTATCTTTTCTGCAAATTTCCTGTTCACATTCATTTTTCTTTTGGTTATTTGTGCTCATTGTCTTTAAAAAGAGGACAGTTTTGTTTGTTTGAGGTTTGTGCTCAAACACAAGGTGACAGTCTCAGTCTTACTGACAAAAACAGAGACACACAGTGACGATCTTGTAAATGCCACCTACGACCGTGTCATGCCAGGTACCCAGTTACGGCGGTGACCTGATACCAAGCAGCTGGAGTCACAAAGAAAAGGCAGAGTGTGAACTCTGTCCTCAGAAGCATGTATTTGTTCAGTGAGATCTTTGGGGAAATAAAAACGTTCTAAAAGGAATACTGAATCAATGTCTCTGTATATACTGAATATAACCAATTATGAGCCAGTGGTTACCCTAATGAAATAAAAGGAGTCAGAAATATCATCTAAAAGCAAGTATTTTCAAAATACCTTATTTGGAAACATCAATCTATGTTTTTTTCTAAATAAAAGATTCTTGGGATAAATAATAATTTAAAATGGAATATTTTAATATTGGGGAGATATATGAAAGTCCTAACAATTTTAATAGCTTTCCATTATTTTTTAGTTTGTTGGCAAACTCCTATTGCCATAATTGATAATGGTGTCATTTCCATTACTTCTGCTCATCAGCAGGCAGCAGGTTGGGATTTGAGTAAGAAAGAACAATGCATGGCTCATTCAGGTTTGCATTGCCTGGCTGAGCATCTTTCTCTTACCTGCTAGCAGGTATCAGAATTCATCTTGCCATGCATTTGTCTTAACGGCACAGTAAGGAATGTTTTCATCATGAAAGATGGTATATGAGCTGCAAAGACTTTCATTAAAAGCAGAAAAGACTGTCTGAGTAGTAACCGAGTTTATGGGTCTATAGTGAGTATTTAGAATTTTGGCAAAATTTCTGATACATTTCCCCTGGTTTAGGTGGCAGTGATGATCTTATATCTTACATTCAAAATGTTCACCTGATACAAATATAATTACCAAAACAAAACAAAAACCAGGGAGCATATAACAACCCAATATTATCAGAGTTGGGACACTAGAAAAATCATATTACTCAAATGACATAATATCAAGGAAAGGTGCAGTTATTTTCAGACCATGTGATTCAAATATCTTTAGTCTATAGTTGCCAAAACCACAGCTCAAATTAGCCTAGGAAGTATGAGAATTTGCCAAGGACATTGGATCGTTCCTGTAACTGGAGGAAACATCAGACAAACTGCAGCAAAAAATTGTGTATTTATAAGATTACAAGGAACCAGGGGCCAGAATGGCAGAAAGACTTTCTTCCTTGCTTTTTCACTTCTCTCTCTTCCTGATGTCATTACTTTCTTCCTGATTGACCAGCTTCTTCTCCATGGTCACCAACTGCACCAAGAATTCTCACATATGGTTCCTCTCATCACTAGAGACAGCTGACTGATTTCCTACTTCCAGTATGAAAAATCCTGGGGAAGGTCTCTGACTGGTTGCTTTACCTCTAGAACAATCCATTTGGATGTCCATGAGAATCAGATTATTGGGCCTGGAGGAGAAGCAGTGACCAGAAGCATGAAGAGTATAGGAAATACTGCATATAGCCATTCACGGGAGTCTATGAAAAAGCAGGTGGGAAAAAGGATATGGGTATTCCCACAGCCTGTGTGGGATCTCATAGCTCTGTGACCATTCTTTTTATATCCCAAGAAATAGATATGCCCTTGATGACCTGAGTTGACTGCATGAGTGAATGAATGTGTAAATGAAAGGGAATTACATCCATGCTATATAATCTATGCTTTGTGAAATTAATTTTTATGTCTCCCTTGTTATAAGTATTAAATCACCATGGTTTGCTCTGGTGTTTTGGATAATAGCTTCACACATTTCCTATTGTAATTTGAACTGTGCTAGAATAGGTTATAAGAACTCAGAGTACTGTGTGTAGCGATTTCTAATGAATAAAGTACAGAAGCTTTAGTTTCAGGGCTTAGAGCATCTGCATTGGCTTCATAGATATGCTTCATGCTTTGTTTGGCTTGGGGCTGCTTTCTGAAGACTTGTTGCTCAATTAGTTTTCCCTGGATAAGTGAAGCACGCTGTAATAAATGGTACCCTGACGGTCTAAGGAAGAGTTCAGTGTTCAAGTGCAGTGTTCAGGATATGTCAATGTATAGCAAAACGAATACAGTATTGTCAAGCAAAACAAACTAAAAAATAAAAATTAATTAAAAAAAAAGATATGGATACAAGAATCCACACGTTGAGAGCTAATAGTCTAGGATATCCCTAATCCTGCTCTTATACCTTTTGACGTTCTCCTGAGCAATGGGAAAAGCTTAATGTGGTAACAGCAAATTGAAAAAAATCTTAAGATAATTCTTCAAAGGGGGGAAAAAAACCCAAAGAGCAACATACTTGTTACAGAGTGGAAAAAGAGAAAAATGTTTGGTTTGGTATGTTTTCATGATGAGAGGTTTTCAGCTGTATGACTGTGAGTCTCATGTATTTTTGAGCATTAGCTGAGGAGACATCCACCTCTCCAGCTAGTTCCTGAGTCATTGTTTATTTGTATAACTGAGAAAATGTCCATCAAATGCCTCAGATGAAATTTCCAAAGCTTTGTTTCCATGGTGTTCATGTCACTCCACCATATTCTTGAAATGGTTCTGTCCAAAACACTTATATCACTTTTACAGAAACATTTGCTATTATGAACCCTAAGTCTAGCAGTATCCATGCAAATTACTACTTTGATTGTATTTACCAAGGTATTATGTATTATAGACAATAAAAATGTAAGTAACCAGGTTCTGAAATTATAATTGATACTATATTTTTTAAGCAAGTCTATTTGAGGAGATCAAATGAAAAAAAATTTAAAAGAAAAAAAAACAACAGCTAATTTCTTTAGTAAGATGTATATCAAGGCTGAAAAAAGAGGAGCAATCACAATTTCTTGGGAGTTAAGTGGTGCTGCTTTTCGTTAAATGGAATTAGTTTGGCAAAATCAAAACTGCATTCCATGAAACTGATTAGTAACTACACGCAGGTACTTGCTCATTAAAACTCAGTACACATAATTTAAAAATATAATTTTCTCAATTGGAAACCAATTTGTTTTAAATAAACTTAATTATGCCCACCTCCACATTTATTTTAAAACTTTTTTCAAGCCAGATACTTCTTTTTTTAATGAAGGAGTATTTGGCCCTTGGTAACTGACTCCACCTGTTAGTCCTTTCTCTCTGATAACTAGTCTTTGTCCTTGGTTCTGATGGCCTCACCTTTGGTCAATTCTCACTGCCTATGAAGGCTAAGGAAGGGAGAGTCTTAAACACAATCTGTGCTTGTCTTTCGATTTAAATTTACACTATTGATACCTGTTTATTTAATGCTTCTCATTGACTCTTATATTGTTTATGCTTTTACTAGTTTATTTAACATATATTTCATTGGGTTTCAGAACCCTACTCTGCCCTGTCTAGCTGTGGAACCCCGTGCTGAGAGCTACCTAATTCCATTTTCTCCTTCTGTCCTGAATGAAACCTGACATTATTCAGGCCAGAAAATATAACTGAAAAATCTACGTTTTCCCAGTGTCTCCAGCAGCGAGAGTGGCAAGGCGGCACACGGCGTCTCCCGCCGCCAGGAGTCTACTGGGAGGCTCTGTGCAAGCGTGGCTCCCGGTGCAGGGTCCTGCCGTCTTGCTGCTGGGAGACATTCCTCTTCTTAAATTCCGTGGGGTTTCTTTCATATTTATAAACGATATATTTGCAGTGCTTTTTTTTAATTGACTGGCTTTAGAACTTAACTATTGATTTTCACTCTGGTTGATGAGGTTTTAACTTATTTAACTGGAGGGTATTTACTTTACCACGCTGTGATGATTTTTGCCATGCATCAGGATGAATCAGCCATAGGTATGCGTGTCTCCTCCACCCTGAAGCCTCCTCCCTCCCCACCCCTCCCCCCACACTGTCCCGGAGCACAGGCTCCCGGTGCTCTGCTTCACGCATCGGACTCCCACTGGCCATTTATTTCACATAAAATAGTAATGTATATATTTCAGTGCTATTCTCACCCTCTCCTTCTCTCACCGAGTCCAAAGTCTGTTCTTTACATCTGTGTCTCCTTTGCTGCCCTGCATGTAGGATCATTGGCATCACCTTTGCAGATTCCATATATATGTGTTCATATATAGTATTTGTCTTTCTCTCTTTGACTTACACACTCTGCACTGATGAGGTCGATGAGGCTTTAAATCTGTTAACCATATCTCCCATCTCCCCTTTCTCCTTCCTTCTGATAGAACTGTTATCACCCGTTTTCTTTTGCCCCATCACTATAACTTAAAGCAACATACTCAAACCACTTTGTAATCCACCAATTAAAGACAGTATCATTTGGCTTCTCTGTTTGTGAAAGGGGGCCATTTATCTGCAAATCTTTTCATCTCTGATTCTTGTTTAAATTTACTTTCTAACTTGTTAAAGTTGAAAACATTTGTCTTATCCAGTATCTATAATTGACTTTAATATTTTGCATATAGATTGATTCTAAAAGTTTAAAACTAATAAAAATAAAAATTTACATGACTGTATAAAAAGCAAATATACTTTTCTGTTGGGCCATATATTAGACTTTGATTATTTTACTTGCTGTAGTTATAACACCATGAACCACATGACTTTCAAAAGAGAACATTCTTAATATCAAGACAATATGGATCTTTTTTGACTCCTCCTTCTATTGTTGAAAATCCTGTATAGTTTCAGCATGGCTTGAGTTTAAATAATGCATTTCTTATACATTTATCTCTTTTTCAACCTTAATTTTCTTTTAGGGAGAAGAAACTTAAGCCATTTGCATTTATCTTATATCTTCTAGCTTCCTATTCATATTTCCTGAACCTACTCCAATCCTACACTTTCTATTTCAGCTTCAAGACCAGCACCTTCTTTAGCTCTAACATTTTCTTGTATTATGTTTTTCATATTTTCCTCTCTTCTGCTTTCTCTTTTCATTGGCTACCACCCTAGCTGGACTGATTATACCTGTATTTTTTATATTTTCGCTTTTCTTATCCTTTTTTTTCTTTCACTTTCTAGTTGTTTGTTTGCCCCCTTCATTGTTGCTGTTTTGCTTGGTTCCACATTCTGAGAGATTTCCTTCACCTCCTCTTTCAGTAGTTCAGGAGAATTTTTATTATTGTTCCATTATCTTATATTTTATTTCTAAGAGAAATTTCTTATTTTTGTTACCCATTTTTCATAGCATCTTGTTCTTTTCTTAAGGGTAAAATATATTTAAAATTCTCTCTGAAGATACCTCCAAGTATTTTTTTAAACTGTTTACTTAATTATACTAATGGGACTTTCCTGGTAGCTCAGATGGTAAAGCATCTGCCTACAATGTGGGAGACCTGGGTTTGATCCCTGGGTCAGGAAGATCCCCTGGAGAAGGAAATGGCAACCCACTCCAGTATTCTTGCCTGGAAAATCCCATGGACTGAGGAGCCTGCAGACTAAAGTCCAGGGGGTCGCAAAGAGTTGGACACGACTGAGCAACTTCACTTCATTATTACTTCTATTTTCTGTTCATCTTTGCATCCCTTATCAATCAGTATTATAGCTTTTTTCAATAGCTTGTGGATAATTGGTCAGTTCCTATCTTAGATGGGACAACAGAAGTGCTGGCTGGGAGCCCTGAGCATGGGAGTGGGGTTGACCAGCTAGCAGACTTCTTTTCCAGGGAGCATGTGGGTTCCAGTCACCATGATGTGGTATCCACAAATGTTAGAATGAGAAGAACTTTACCCTGGATCCTGAACTTCAGTGCTACCCACAATGATACTTTTCAATCATTTATTCAATTTCATAAAAGACATACCACTCAAATTTTTGATGCAGAAAGTAATTGGTTATTGATTATTCTATATGATATATGAGGATCAGGAGTAGGGAAAGAAAGGCTATTTTTTTCACTCCCACATCTTACTGCATGTTCTGCTGGGCTGGTAGAACTCAAGCCTGGAGCATCTCTTGATTGTTTCCAAGCAGGTTAGGGGCTTTCTCATCTGTTACTCTCTATATAACCCAGACTGTGGTTTTCTTTACTATGACATCTCTTCACGTTTTCCCCCCTGCAAACTTAGTGAAATATGTCATGTCCTAGTGATCTATCTTGTTCTCTTCATCATTGTGTATTTATGCTCCTTTATTATTATTTTCACAGTACCTCAAAAGAGATAAGATGTCATACTTGTGCTTTTTTTGCTGTTTGGGGCTAATACTATATTAAAATTTGTGTCCAAAACCAAATTTCTGATCTTCCCAGATAGGAATATATGGTTATTTCAGTAAATTAAATTAAAAGAACCCCTGAGATCATTCTTAGCTCTCTCTCTCATGTCATGTATCTGATTCATTCAGTAAATCTTCTGGCTTCATATTCAAATGCATCAGGAACCTAGCCATTTCTCACCACCTCTATTCCAGGCACTCTGCTCTCCCTATCTCTGTTTCTATACCCTTACTTAACAGCTTTCAATGGAGGAACTAGAACAATCCTGTCAAAATATGTCAGCCCAAATCTATCACTTGCTCGAAACAATATAATAGATTCTTGTGTCATTGAGAGTAAAAATCATCCTCACAGTGGCCACCTACCGCTATTTGGGTCGCTTGCCAACACACCCAGACTCTCCCTCTGCTCTCTCCCTGCTCATCACTCCCTCCACCAATGTGCCAGGTCATACCTGCCTCAGCACCACTCTCCTCTGTGATGACCACTCGACACACTCCACCATCTGCAAGGCCTCCCTCATAGACCGTCATATCTTACTGTGACTGTATCTGACCAACTGGTTTAAAATTGGAATATGTATCCCCCCAAATGCTTCCTATCTCCATTCTCTGCTTTATTCCTTCCTAGCTCCTATTACCATCTTATTTATTTTGTTTATCATCACCCTACCCCCACCAGTATGTAAGCTTCATGAAGACAATCATTTTTGTCTGTTTATTTTATCCCCAGCACTTAAAACTGTGGCTGGTACAGAGTAGGCAATGAAGTATCTGTTAAGTGAATGACGGAATGATTATTATTATATAGCCAATACATTAAAATGTAATTTTGAAAAAAATTATTCTTAAGGGCAGCTTATTCCTTGGGAGCATTTGATGCACTGGAAATATAACAACTGATATTAAGGCAGCAGATGAAACAGATCAACCTGCCACTTTCAAAGGCTGTCAGGTATTTTTCCATAGTAATTAAGCATGGAAGCCAAATTTTCTTAGATTTCTTCTTCCTTTCCAAAAATTATAGCTTTTTAAAAAGTATGTTTGTGTCTTCTTTAAGGCTAGATACACAGGAAATACAATCAAGGCTTTCTCAGCTGCCAGAGAGGCAGAGGAATGAGGAAGCAGCTTATTTCTGTGTTATTGGGTGACTGGAAAGAAAGGGAAGATGCTGCTGCTTAATCAGTTTCTTCTTCCCTGGGGAAAAGCAGACTTGCACGCACAGTAGCCCACAGTCTGAAATCATGATTATTTCTGAGTCTTGCATATATATCCTCCCTTAAGTTGGGCATTGATTTCTCTTTGTGGCACCCTTGAACCCTGCCTGGCTCAAAAGAAGCTCTCCTTAAGGAATCGGGAAAGCCACTTGGGGAAGGTGGGTAGGGATGATTTCTGCCACAGTCAACAGGATAGTAATTGGTTGTTCTTATCTGGATGTAAGAAGAGATTAATTTCTGAATTGCCTTTTTTTCTCCCTCCTTTTTTAAAAAGAATGGTTTTTTTTTGGGGGGGGGTGACTTTGAACTTTTAAACCTTTATATGGATGTTCCAGACAGGTGACATTTTCACAATTTAGAGGTTTAAAATATATATCCTTTATCTGCCCCATAATCATCCAAAATTCCAGTGCAGAATGTGGGGTGGATCTCATTTTCCAAAAAAGAACACCCATGACTATCAAACCCTAAGACTAACAGAGCAATATGTGGACCTGGTAAGAACTTGGGCCTTATTTATGATTGGATGCAGGAATATCCTAAGATGACATAGGTATGTTTTATTAATATGAGAAGGTGAGAATGCCAGTGAATGAAAATCTCATGAAACACTATAACCAAGAGGGCTAATTTTTTACCTGTGTAAAAAGCAATATATATTCAATACAGTAATATTTTTGACATGTACATTCTACCTCCAAGGAGATCAGCACAGTTTTCCATTATGTTCCAAAGTATATTGCTGAAAAGAATATATGGTACCTTATTCTCTTTTTCTTCATCATTTTTTGTTTAAAAAGTCAAACTTATAGCCACTGCTCATACACCATAAGTTGGTGCTAAATTCAAAAAGAAAGTGAGATAAACTTAATTGTGTACAAAAAATCTCTTAGTGTTTGAAAATTCTTATCTCAACAAATATGTCCCCAGAATAAAAAGAAATATATGCACTTCATGTCTCTTGAGGTTATTTTTAAATATCTATACTATTAAATTGGAGGGAAGTCTAAGAAAAGAGGAAAGTTTTCGAGGAATCAAGTTCTATATCAGGAGTGGTCAGAGGACTGAGCAGGACCATTCACTAGTTCCTCTTTCCCTTTTCTATTTCATATAGTAGACTATATTTTTCCTAAAAACCGCCCCTTTTGTGGCACAGTCTCTTATTCCTTTCCCTGAACCATCTCAACTTATTTGGCCAGGTGAAGATATTTTTCCTTTTCTTCAGAAAAATGTGGTAGCTGATGGGTAGAGGAGGAGGAGGACAATAACAATGACCCTGAGTTGTGCTTGGGAGGATGAAGAAGGTGGAAGCCATCGGGCATCCAGGCAGACCTTGGAAAAGGCCCGTGTTCAGAGCAAGACATCTGGAACAACTAGTTCAAGGGCCTCAATATTTTCAACTCAAAAACCAGAGGATTAGAGCACATGATGTTCAAAGTCTCTGGAGCTCTATAATATTCCATGAGCTATTAACTGTTTTCAAGGACCCATAAGCTTTTTTCTTCCTCTCTTGGCCCTTCCGTTCCTGCACTCTGTCCTGTTTTCCTTTCTTCTTTCCTTTTTTAAACGCCCTCCTCTGCCCCCACAGAAGACACATTTATTGGGTGCCTATTATCAGTTGAGACGAAGATAGGTCTTGGGAACACAAATGACTAAACTAGACTTTCTGACTTTGATAAGCTCACAAATCCAGGGTAGGGTGTCAGACACAGTGACAGATAATTATAGTGCGATAAATGCAATAGGAAATAGGCCTGGGATGATCAAAGAAAAGGAAGGAACTGTCAGTTATTCATGGAAATCATGGGACAGAGGGGAGACAGGTGAGTTGTCTACACGGTGAGTCCCTAAAGGAGGCTTGGAAATTCTGCTGATGGACAGAGTGAAGAAAGGACATCCAGGAAAGCACGTAAGTCTGAAGGCACTCGGGTTATGAAGGCAGGAGGAATTGCAAGTGGTTAGGAATCCCTGAGGCGGAATGGTGCTGGGGTCCAGGTGGTGATTCGGAAGCTCCTAAGGGCACAGGCTATGTTTGTTTTCACCACTGGTAACTCCCTAGTGCTTGGCACTTCCTAGGTCTTCAAAGAATATTACTCACTAAATGGCATCTGGCCCCATCACTTCATGGGAAATAGATGGGGAAACAGTAGAAACAGTGTCAGACTTTGTTTTTTGGGGCTCCAAAATCACTGCAGATGGTGACTGCAGCCATGAAATTAAAAGACACTCCTTGGAAGAAAAGTTATGACCAACCTAGATAGTATATTGAAAAGCAGAGACATTACTTTGCCGACTAAGGTCCGTCTAGTCAAGGCTATGGTTTTTCCTGTGGTCATGTATGGATGTGAGAGTTGGACTGTGAAGAAGGCTGAGTGCAGAAGAATTGATGCTTTTGAACTATGGTGTTGGAGAAGACTCTTGAGAGTCCCTTGGACTGCAAGGAGATCCAACCAGTCCATTCTGAGGGAGATCAACCCTGGGATTTCTTTGGAAGGAATGATGCTAAAGCTGAAGCTCCAGTACTTTGGCCACCTTATGCGAAGAGTTGACTCATTGGAAAAGACTCTGATGCTGGGAGGGATTGGGGGCAGGAGGAGAAAGGGACGACCGAGGAAGAGATGGCTGGATGGCATCATGGACTCAATGGACGTGAGTCTGAGTGAACTCCGGGAGTTGGTGATGGACAGGGAGGCCTGGCGTACTGCGATTCATGGGGTCACAAAGAGTTTGACACGACTGCGCGACTGAACTGAACTGAACTGAACTGAAATGAATCACAATTAAATAGACAGAAACCTTCATTTCATAGGTAATAATGCCACAGAAATGATTTGAAGTCTGATCAGGTTTGAGGCTTTTCAAGGATCATTGCTAGCAGATAGACAGGCAGAGTTGGAGAAAAAGGAGAAAATTCTAGAAAAGGAGGTAGAAGGTAGTTACAGAGAAGACCTGTCATGGATTTGAACAAGATGGGAGAGGGTAGCAGAATGGGGAAAGAGAGGTGGGAGCTAATTAGGAAATTCAGAGAGCTTGCAACATATTTGGATGGAGGGTAAACAGTGGAAACAGTGTCAGACTTTATTTTTTTGGGCTCCAAAATTACTGCAGATGGGACTGCAGCCATGAAATTAAAAGACACTCCTTGGAAGAAAAGTTATGACCAACCTAGATAGCATATTGAAAAGCAGAGATATTACTTTGCCAACAAAGGTCCATCTAGTCAAGGCTACGGTTTTTCCAGTGGTCATGTATGGATGTGAGAGTTGGACTGTGAAGAAAGCTGAGCACCAAAGAATTGATGCTTTTGAACTGTGGTGTTGGAGAAGACTCCTGAGAGTCCCTTGGACTGCAAGGAGATCCAACCAGTCCATTCTGAAGGAGATCAGTCCTAATTGTTCTTTGGAAGGAATGACGCTAAAGCTGAAACTCCAGTACTTTGGCCGCCTCATGGAAGAGTGGACTCACTGGAAAAGACTCTGATGCTGGGAGGGATTGGGGGCAGGAGGAAAAGGGGACGACAGAGAATGAGATGGCTGGATGGCATCGCCGACTCGATGGACGTGTCTGAGTGAACTCTGAGAGTTGGTGATGGACAGGCAGGCCTGGTGTGCTGTGATTCATGGGGTCGCAAAGAGTCGGACATGACTTGAGTGACTGAACTGAAATGAACTGAACCAACCAGTGTGGATGAAGTTAAGGCAAGCTTCCAGATGACACTTCCCAAATGAGTAAACTAGACTCTCTATGATATTCATACCTGCTCAAGAGACAGATGTTACCCCCAAATTCTAAAATATACCCTGAAGGCTGAGGTCAGTATATAAAACATTTTTTTGGAGAGCTCATTTATTTTGTGACAGCTACTTCAATAGCTAACAATTTAACATAGATCCTTTATTAAACTTTTTTTTTTTTTTTTGCACGAGGGAGTTAACATTTAAAAAAACTGACTCAAACAGTTTGGAAAATTGGCAATATCTGTCTAAGCTTTGGGCTTCCCTGGTGGTTCAGATGGTAAAGAATCTGCCTGTAATGCAGGAGACCCAGGTTTGATCACTGGGTTGAGAAAAATCCCCTGGAGAAGGGAGTGGTTACCCACTCCAGTATTCATGCCAAAGCTGAATCCTGTCTCTTGGCGATGGGCTATCTCGCTATTATAATGCACTGAACAAGGATCTGGGATAGAAACTGGGCAGGTGGATGAGTGTCCAGGGACCCAGCTATGGACAGTGACCTGAACCCAGAGGAAGACATGCAGAAAATAATTTTAGATTTCTTAATCCAAATAAGGAAGGCTTCACCTCTGCTGCCTTTGCACACAGAGATTCTTCTTCTCTAACCATGAGACAGATTCCATTTCTTATTGAAATTTTTAGATGAGGAGAGGATTCCCACTGGATCCTTGAGACTTGATAGCAAACACCAACATATTGCAATCCTGTGAATCCTGCCCCTGGTTCAGAGCAATCTGTTTTCCAACCCACACAATGGTGTTTAGGCTGCATGACTGCAGGAAGAAGTCACAGAATTAGATGCCTCTGTGTCACCTCCACCTCAAAGGAAAGCAGAATACTAGAAAGAGGCACTAGAACTGGGCAGGAAGAAGAAAATTATTATATCTTCAGACTCTTTGACCAATGGAAAAATTTGCATGGACCTAATAAATGATTAACTTGTTCACATGATAGATTTTTGGGTTGATGTAAATGATCTGTCTTTTGCAGTCCATGTTAACCTTATCAGTAAGATCATTTTTATATATACTTTTATTTCAATTATTTATTTTGGCTGCACTGAGTCTTCATTGCAGCACCTGGCTTCTCTAGTTGCAGCGTGCAGACTCAGTAGTTGTGACCCGTGGGCTTAGTTACTCTGCAGGATGTGAGATCTTAGTTGTCTGACCATGGATTCAACTCAGATCCCCTGCACTCGAAGCATGGAGTCTTAACCACTGGACCACTAGCAAAGTCTTCACCAGTCAGCTCTTTAAAGAAAGTCACCAACTGGTGCAGAAAAAGCCTTGAGGATTTAAAAGTTACTTAACGATACTTACTTACTTATGCTTAGCTACTGACTTCTATTCCCTTTGTCACTGAGAAAACAGAGGCAACCAGAAAACCTCTCTCATTCCCTCTGCCACGTGGACCACCCACCAGATCTCTACTGATGGACTCCACTTTTCCTCCTCTTATCAGTCAAGTGTCCTTGCTCCTCTCTGAGCCCAGTCCCTCTATTTGTGAACTAAGACAGATTCCACAATTTTTTTAAACAAAGGACCAGAGAGTAAATATTTTAGGCTTTGTACTCTATATGATTTATGTCATAATGACTCAACCATGTCTAGAGAAAGCAGCCATAGACAGTATGTGAATAAATGGGTTTGTTGTGTTTCAATAAAACTATATAAAAACAAGTGATAGGTCAGGCTTGACCTCAGGCTGTCCTTTCCTGAATCCTATACCAGCTCCTGCCATGCTTGCCTACTTAAGGATATGCTCCAGCAGTTCTCCAACTCTCTTATATTCTTTACCCTGCACAGGATCACTGCCACCAGCATACATGCGTGTTGTGGTTTCTCCCATCTTAAAACTGTCTCTTGATCTTGCTTCCCTCTTACAGCAATCTTCTCATCTTTCCCTGCCTTTTACATCAAAACTTCCCACAAGAACAATCTCTTTTGTCTTCTTCATTTCTCTCCATTGATTCCTGAGCTGCTGCTGCTGCTGCTGCTGCCAAGTCACTTCAGTCGTGTCCGACTCTGTGCGACCCCATAGACGGCAGCCCACCAGGATCCTCCATCCCTGGGATTCTCCAGGCAAGATTACTGGAGTGGGTTGCCATTTCCTTCTCCAAGGCATGCATGCTAAGTCGCTTCAGTCATTTCCGACTCTGTGCGACCCTATGGACAGCAGCCCACCAGGCTCCTCTGTCCACGGGATTCTCTAGGCAAGAATACTGGAGTGGGTTGCCATTTCCTTCTGCATAGCCCACTCCAATAGACTTTTGATTCCATTATTCCACGAAGTTGCTCTAATCAAGGTCACCAGTGACCTCCGTACCCTTGAATCCGACAGTCAGTTGTCAGCCTTCATCTTACTTGACGTGAGAGCAACAGCTGGCCCTGTTGATCACTCTTTTCTTGAAACGCTGTCTTCCCCTAACTTCCAAACTCACAGACTGCCTCACTGCCAGGCCACTGACCACCCCTTGTTAGACTGCTTCTTCTGATTCTCTCTTATCCCCTCAATCTTTTCAAGCTGGAGCATCAGTGACTCAGACCTTGAACATTTCTCTGTCTATAGTTGCTTCCTGGCTGATCTCATCCTGGCTCATTAAATACTATCTATAATCAGATGACTTCCAAATTGATGCATTCAATGCCAGGCTCATATATTTAGCTGCCTACTCAACATATCTGCTTGGGTATCTAATAATAATCTCAAACCAAACATAATCAAAGCTGAACCCTTGCTGTACACCACCAAATGTGCTCTACTTTAAATTCTCCCATGGAGTACGTGGTTCTTCCATCCTTTCTGTCTGTTGGGTCAAAAGTCTAACATCATTCGTGATTCTTCTCTTTCCCTTACATGCAACATACAATCACAACTGTTCATGCTCTCGATGATACCCTTAAGTAGATGGAGATATAGATAATCAGATTATCTACAAGCTATTATCTTATTATCTATTATCTTATCTCTGCTGCTACTGCTGCTGCTAAGTCGCTTCAGCCTTGTCTCTGTGCGACCCCAGAGATGGCAGCCCACCAGGCTCCCCCGTCCCTGGGATTCTCCAGGCAAGAACACTGGAGTGGGGTGCCATTTCCTTCTCCAATGCATGAAAGTGAAAAATGAAAGTGAAGTTGCTGAGTCATGTCCGACTCTTAGCAACCCCATGGACTGCAGCCTATCAGGCTCCCCTGCCCATGGGATTTTCCAGGCAAGAGTACTGGAGTGGAGTGCCATTGCCTTCTCCATATCTTATCTCTACAAGCTCCCTTTTCCTTCAAGACACTAACAATCTAATTAAAATATTCCTATAGCTTCTGAACTGAGCTTCCTGCTTCCTTTTTTGCCTCTTCCCTTGCCGTCAATCACTGACTGAAGAGTTGTCAGATCATGTCTATCACCTGCTCCAAACCCTCCAGTCACTTCTATATCCCTCAGAATAAAAGCCAAAGTCCTTCAGAAGCCTACACACAAAATAAGAAATCAACTTCTATTGCCGTTGCTAATTTCCTCTGCTGGTACCTCCAACTTTGCCAGGAGTCCTGTATTAATACCTGTGTGTGGAGTGGGTGGAGGACTGTTGAGAGTTAACAGTGGAGGGTAAAGGGAAGGATGATGATACCCTCCATCTCTCTGTAGCTCTGAGGAGGAATCAGGGCATCCCAGAGAGGGGTGCTGAAGTTAGGGACAACAAACACGGATGTGCTCATTGGTCCTCAAGGCAGTAGGAGATGCAGCAAGAAGTGTGAGCCTCAGAGGATAGAGGTGAAACAAACCCCCTATTTTCCAGGTCTATTAAAGGGCGGTATCCCTTGACGGAGCAGAGGGATCTGATCCTTAGGACACACAGGGTTGGCAAATTGTGCTGCATATCAAGAAGAATACTGTTGTTTAACTACAAAGGATACCACTTTTGTAGTCCAACCACAGAGGGAAAAATTGAAAGACACACTTTTCTCCCCAATCCATCTTTGAAAGGAGTCACCTGTCTACAAGAATAAATAAACAATTCAATCTCAAGTGATTTATGTAAGAAAGAAAGCATGAAAATCTGGAAAAATATATTTAGGAAAGTTGAAGTCCTGGTTCTGACAAAAAAAATTTTAACTGAACAGATTTCTCAGAAATTGATGATACTGTTGCAGTTGAACAACTTCCTTCAGATTTTTGCCTTCTCTGAGCACTCCATCAAGAAATCATCCCCTTCCTCCACCATCACACACTCTTCTGCTTTATCCGACCCCCCACACCTCCATCTGACCCACAATCAGTATGCTTCATCATCATGATTTCTCTATTTTCTACAGAATGCTGTGTCCCTGACCCTGGCACAGAAAAGGCACCTGGCAAATGTGTGTTGAATGAATGAATGAGTCCGAGTCCCTTTGTCAACAGTTTCTTCTGGAGACATTTGGCTTTCAGAGGAGCTCAGGTTCCTGTTGGGCATTCTACACAATGAGGTAAACTGTCTCCTTTGTAGTGTGGTGCAGCACTACACAAGGTACTATGTATGTTGGCTCCCAAGACTAAATAGAAGGTTTGATGTTATGAGACAGTACTGACAATTAGAAGGGTGGAAATTAAGTTTTCAGAGCACATGGTGTTTGCAAATCTAAACCTTCTGGATGAGCAATTTCAATGGGGGAAAAATACCCTACAGAATATCACAGTCAGGGAAGGCAAAACATATTCTGTAGCTTCATTAATTATACCAGGCAAGTAGCTGCTGGAAAAATGTCTATAGATGCAGTTTTGACAGGGAATACTACAGGGCTTGCTAATCACAATCTCTAAAGGAAATTAATGAGCAGAAGACCACAGAGAGGAGAAAATTAAAATGTTTAAGAACATAAGTGCACAAAGGTTTATTGTGACATAAAATATGCAGAATGGTTTGTAATATGGTATCTATATTCACTCATAGTAAAAGCCTCCCTATAAGTTGCTGTCATTTAGTAAATCCTTCTGATTGAGAGTTAATGAATATTATACATTGGTAATTTTACTAAGAACTGAATATGATTGTATTCAAGCAGTGATATTTAAAAATTATTGTAGAAATATTTAGTATTTATTTATCTATGTTCACTCACCCATGCGATCATACATATATATACTGAGAAGTGAAGCATATGCATTCAACAGATTACCAGCTGGTATCTGAATAAGAATGATTGCAAAGCAAGTACAATGCGGCCACACAGACAGTGTTTCACTGAACTGAAGTCTCTCTAAGCACAAATTATACCATAGATGTAAATGGGTAACTTAGTTCTTGAAGATATAAAATAGATTGAGTTTTTAATACAGCCTTAAAAAGTAGCTTCTCAAGACTTCAGAGTATCAAAACTAGATAGTATTTTATTCATTCCATTGTAAGAATTGAAGTTGCTATTATGCAACTTTTAGAAATAAACCTCTACCAGAATCACTAATTGATGCTTTAGAACTGTGGTGTTGGAAGAGACTCTTGAGAATCCCTTGTACTGCAAGGAGATCAAACCAATCAAACCAAAGGAAATCAACTCTGAATATTCATTGGAAGGACTGATGTTGAAGCTGAAGCTCCAATACTTTGGCCACCTGATGCGAAGAGCTGACTCATTAGAAAAGACTCTGATGCTGGGAAAGATTGAAGGCAGAGAAGAAGAGGATGACAAGGATGAGATGGTTGGATGGCATCATTGACTCAGTGGACATTAGCCTGAGCAATCTCTGGGAGATGGTGAAGGACAGGGAAGCCTGGCATGCTGCAGTCCACAGGGTTGAGGTTGCAAAGCATAGGACATGACTGAGTGACTGAACAACAACAAATAATCACTAATAAATTAGAGGTCAGGACATATTATTTGGTGTATGTAGCTCAGAAAAATGTCAGAGCACTGAAGGTCAAAACATTATAGATCGTAATGCTCAGACAATGAACACTGGCCTGACATGACCCCATAGTTGTCATCCATGATGTGAGAAGCTATATAAGGCCACAGATATGACATGCAGACTTCAACTTTTACTTAGATTCATATACATTTTTTTGCCACTTTGTTTATTTTATAATTGAAGGATAATTGCTTTGCAGAGTTTCTGTCAAACATCAACAATAATCAGCCATAGTTACAGCCATGTCCCCTCTTGAAAGAAACTGTATGCAGAGTCAGGATCAACACTGAAAGTGAAAGTCACTCAGTCATGTTCAACTCTTTGTGACCCCATGGACTATATGGTCCATGGAATTCTCCAGGCCAGAACACTGGAGTGGGTAGCCTTTCCCTTCTCTGGGGGATCTTCCCAACCCAGGGATTGAACTCAGGTTCAATTGCAGGTGGATTCTTTATCAGCTGAGCCACAAAGGAAGCCCAAGAATACTGGAGTGGATAGCCTATGCCTTCCAAGTGGATCTTCCCAACCCAGGAATCAACCTGGGGTCTCCTGTATTGCAGGCGAATTTTTTACTAGCTGAACTACCAGGGAAGCCCCAGGACCATGATTAGTATCTTACAAACTATACTCATGGAAAAAGAAACCTTTCCTTTCATATGTTCATTTCAAGCTCTTTTAATGGCAATTGAACAGTTTTAGAGAAAGCATCAAATTACTTGAGTCCAAGTTGCCTAGAAGTTCGTAGCTTCTTATTTGATACACCCTGCCTTTCTTTTATTATTTCTGTATTCGTCTAAAAGGTCCACTATCTTAGTAAATTAGCAACTCTTTAATGAAGAATCCTTATCTAATTCATCTTTCTAGTACATGGCTGAATAAATATTTTTTATTATTTAAGATTTTTATTTAAATTTTAAAAAATTTTTCATCCTTTCTCATATTAATTGAGTGATTATTATGTACATAATCATGGGTTAGGTGCTGCCCATTGTAAAAGAAATTGAATAGGTATTGAAAATGTCTGCCTTTGAGGAAACAGATGGAAAGAAGATGGTAAGGCTAAGAGAAAATGAGTTGGGATAAGATGTTTAGATGAAATGGAATGTGGTTTCATCTGTATTTTCTTTTGAAAATAAATGATACCAAATGCCTAATTTCTAAGGAAAAAATCCATAATTTTAAGTTAATGCCATGATTTGAAAGTGTTTGAATCACACTTCTAATTGGCAGCGAGTTGATTTTTAGATGGAATTTTAACACAAGATAAATATGATGAAAACTCAAAATCTTTCAAAGGAATCAGGATAATATACAAATTCAGATTGAGGTGATCAGCTTCAAAGGTTTCAATCCACCATACCTTGGCCACTTCTTCTTGGAAAGCCACGAGGTTCAAATGGGAGATGTTCACTAAGTCAGGCCCATACACCACTGTTATCATGCGATGTTCCAGGCGCCCAATGTTCCCCACATCCAGAAGTTCACGTAATTTAGGGTCCTGGATAATAAATAAAGATTCAAAAAATTAGTCAGCTAGGGATCCCACCATGGCAGCATAATTTCAGAAGAATTAGAGCTAGAATGCCCCAAAACAAAGTTTCCTTTTATTCTTTGACTTTTTTTTAATTTTAAAATTTTTATTGAAGTATAGTTGATTGACAATGTTGTGTTAGTTTCGGTGTATAGTAAAGTGATTTGGTTTAAATATGTAAATAAAGCTTCCCTGGTGGCTCAGCCAGTAAAGAATCTGCCTGCAATGCAGAAGACCCAGGTTCATTCCCTGGGTCAGGAAGATCCCTTGAAGAAGGAAATGGCTACCCATTCCAGCATTCTTACCTGGAGAATTCCATAGACAGAGGAGTCTGATGGGCTACAGTCCATGGGTTGCAAACAGTCAGATATGACTGAGTAACTAACACTTTTACTTTTCATATGTATATATTTTTTCCAGATTTTTTTCCCCTCATAGATTATTACAGAATATCTATTATGTATATGTTAATCCCAAGCTCCCAGTTTATTCTTTCTCTCTCCTTTCTTCTTTGGTAACCAGGTTTGTTTTCTGTGACTGTGTTGTAAATAAGTTCATTTGTATCATATTTTTAGATTCCACATATCAGCAATATCATATGATATTTGTCTTTCTCTGTGTGGCTTACCTCACTTAGTATGATAATCTCAGGACAAAGTTGCCTTTTATTCTTAATAGAAATTGGTAGGACTTGAAGTCTCTCACCCCAGAAAAGTCCAGAGAGGTGAAACAGCTTGTCCAAAGGTTGTGGAGAAAGGATTTCTGGATCAAGATTTATGATCCTCATGGTATAATGGTAAGTGAAAGAAGTCAGAAAGAGAAAGACAAATATGCATGATATCACTTACCTGTAACCTAAAAGTTCTGAAATCATAGTAACAGAGACTCTAGAGTGGTAGTTACCAGGAACTGGAGGAAAAAATGGGAAGATGTTGGTCAAAGGGTACAAATTTCCAGATATAAGATGTGAACATCTACTGTCCAGCATGTGATTATAGTTATATTGATAATGTTGTATTACATACATCTTAAATGCTCTTACCAGAAGAAAAGAAGTGAAAATTATGTGAGGTGATAGCTAACACTCTGCAAAGCTAGTGGAGGTGATGGAATTCCAGTTGAGCTGTTTCAAATCCTGAAAGATGATGCTATGAAAGTGCTTCACTCAATTTGCCAGCAAATTTGGAAAACTCAGCAGTGGCCACAGGACTGGAAAAGGTCAGTTTTCATCCCAATTCCAAAGAAAGGTAATGCCAAAGAATGCTCAAACTACCGCACAATTGCACTCATCTCACATGCTAGTAAAGTAATGCTCAAAATTCTCCAAGCCAGACTTCAGCAATACGTGAACCGTGAACTCCCTGATGTTCAAGCTGGTTTTAGAAAAGGCAGAGGAACCAGAGATCAAATTGCCAACATCCGCTGGATCATGGAAAAAGCAAGAGAGTTCCAGAAAAACATCTATTTCTGCTTTATTGACTATCCTTTGTGTGGATCACAGTAAACTGTGGAAAATTCTGAAAGAGATGGGAATACCAGACCACCTGACCTGCCTCTTGAGAAATCTGTATGCAGGTCAGGAAGCAACAGTTAGAACTGGACATGGAACAACAGACTGGTTCCAAATAGGAAAAGGAGTACGTCAAGGCTGTATATTGTCACCCTGCTTATTTAACTTATATGCAGAGTACATCATGAGAAATGCTGGACTGGAAGAAACACAAGCTGGAATCAAGATTGCTGGGAGAAATATCAATAATCTCAGATATGCAGATGACACCACCCTTATGGCAGAAAGTGAGGAGGAGCTAAAAAGCCTCTTGTTGAAAGTGAAAGAGGAGAGTGGAAAAGTTGGCTTAAAGCTCAACATTCAGAAAACGAAGATCATGGCATCTGGCCCCATCACTTCATGGGAAATAGATGGGGAAACAGTAGAAACAGTGTCAGACTTTGTTTTTTTGGGCTCCAAAATCACTGCAGATGGTGACTGCAGCCATGAAATTAAAAGGCGCTTACTCCTTGGAAGAAAAGTTATGACCAACCTAGATAGTATATTCAAAAGCAGAGACATTACTTTGCCGACTAAGGTCCGTCTAGTCAAGGCTATGGTTTTTCCTGTGGTCATGTATGGATGTGAGAGTTGGACTGTGAAGAAGGCTGAGCGCAGAAGAATTGATGCTTTTGAACTGTGGTATTGGAGAAGACTCTTGAGAGTCCCTTGGACTGCAAGGAGATCCAACCAGTCCATTCTGAGGGAGATCAACCCTGGGATTTCTTTGGAAGGAATGATGCTAAAGCATCCAGTACTTTGGCCACCTCATGCGAAGAGTTGATTCATTGGAAAAGACCCTGATGCTGGGAGGGATGGGGGCAGGAGGAGAAAGGGACGACCGAGGATGAGATGGCTGGATGGCATCATGGACTCAATGGACGTGAGTCTGAGTGAACTCCGGGAGTTGGTGATGGACAGGGAGGCCTGGCGTACTGCGATTCATGGAGTCGCAAAGAGTCGGACACGATTGCGCGACTGAACTGAACTGAACTGAACAGAACAAACCAACATGCTGTGTACCTAAGCTTCCACAAGGTTTTGTCAGTTATATCTCAATAGAACTGGAAGAAAGACCTCTGCGGTCAAGGTCATACTGTCATTTAGTAACACATCTATTTCCTCCAATTGACCCATGAATTGAAATGCAAAAATCTCATTCCTCTCCTCATGAACACATTTTACATGAAAAAGGTGGTTCTGGCAGAAGCAGAGCACAGCACTGCCATCTGGGGGTGAGGGTGGGGGTGGGGTGGGCAGGAAGCTAGCTGAGGGCGCAGTGCGGGCCACCTCCAGCAATCAGCAATGGTGAAAGCGAGGCTGTGAACACAGGTGATCGTTGCTGTTCAGCTGCTCAGTCTTGCCTGACTTTTTGTGACCCCATGGACTGCAGCACGCCAGGCTTCCCTGTCCTTCCCCATCTCGTGCAGCTTGCTCAAACTCATGTCCATTGAGTCAGTGATGCCAGACCACCATCTCGTCCTCTGTTATCTCCTTCTCCTCCTGGTTCCATCTTTCCCAGCATCAGGGTCTTTTCAAATGAGTCAGTTCTTTGCATCAGGTGACCAAAGTATTGCAGCTTCAGCATCAGTCCTTCCAATGAGTATTCAGGACTGATTTCCTGTAGGATGGACTGGTTTGATACCCTTGCAGTTCAAGGGAATTTCTAGTGTCTTCTCCAACAAAAGCATCAATTCTTTTGTTCTTGGGCTACTTTATGGTCCAACTTTCACTTCCATAAACCATAGCTTTGACTAGATGGACCTTTGTTGGCAAAGTAATGTGTCTGCTTTTCAGTATTCTCTTTAGGTTTGTCACAGCTTTTCTTCCAAAGAGTAAGCATCTTTTGATTTCATGGCTTCAGTCACCATCTGTAGTGATATTGGAGCCCCGCAAAATAGTCTGTCACTGTTCCATCGTTTCCCCATCTATTTGCCATGAAGTGATGGGACTGGATGCCATGGTCTTAGTTTTCTGAATGTTGAGTTTTAAGCCAGCTTTTTCACTATTCTCTTTCACTTTCATCAAGAGGTTTGTTGGCAAAGTAATGTGTCTGCTTTTCAGTATTCTCTTTAGGTTTGTCACAGCTTTTCTTCCAAAGAGTAAGCATCTTTTGATTTCATGGCTTCAGTCACCATCTGTAGTGATATTGGAGCCCCGCAAAATAGTCTGTCACTGTTTCCATCGTTTCCCCATCTATTTGCCATGAAGTGATGGGACTGGATGCCATGGTCTTAGTTTTCTGAATGTTGAGTTTTAAGCCAGCTTTTTCACTATTCTCTTTCACTTTCATCAAGAGGCTCTTTAGTTCCTCTTTGCTTTCTGTCATAAGGGTAGTATCATCTGCATATCTGAGATTAGTGATATTTCCCCTGGCAATCTTGATTCCAGCTTGTACATATCCAGCCTGGCATTTTGCATGATATACTCTGAATATACATTAAATAAGCAGGGTGACAATATACAGCCTTGACGTACTCCTTTCCCAACTTGGAACCAGTCCATTGTTCCATGTCCAGTTCTAACTGTTGCTTCATGACCTGCATACAGGTTTCTTCTCAACTCTCTAA
>SJXQ01005030.1:0-157618 GCA_006408695.1 Aepyceros melampus
TGATGCTTTCTAAGGCCCACTTGACTTCACATTCCAAGATGTCTGGCTCTAGATTAGTCATCACATCATCAAGATTATCGGGGTCATGAAGATCTTTTTTGTACAGTTCTTCCGTGTATTCTTGCCACCTCTTCTTAATATCTTCTGCTTCTGTTAGGTCCATACCATTTCTGTCCTTTATCGAGCTCATCTTTGCATGAAATGTTCCCTTGATATCTCTGATTTTCTTGAAGAGATCTCTAGTCTTTCCCCTTCTGTTCTTTTCCTCTATTTCTTTGCACTGATCACTGAAGAAGGCTTTCTTATCTCTTCTTGCTATTCTCTGGAACTCTGCATTCAGATGCTTATATCTTTCCTTTTCTCCTTTGCTTTTCACCTCTTTCTTTTTACAACTATTTGTAAGGCCTCCCCAGATAGCCATTTTGCTTTTTGCATTTCTTTGCCATGGGGATGGTCTTGATCCCTGTCTCCTGTACAATGTCACAAACCTCATTCCATAGTTCATCAGGCACTCTATCTATCAGATCTAGACCCTTAAATCTATTTCTCACTTCCACTGCATAATCATAAGGGATTTGATTTAGGTTATACCAGAATCGTCTAGTGGTTTTCCCCACTTTCTTCAGTTTAAGTCTAAATTTGGCAATAAGGAGTTCATGATCTGAGCCACAGTCAGCTCCTGGTCTTGTTTTTGTTGACTGTATAGAGCTTCTCCATCTTTGGCTGCAAAGAATATAATCAATCTGATTTCAGTTAAGTTTGTATTATTTTCCAAGTTTTCCGCAATTTGTGTTATTTTTCTAATTAGATTTAAAATGTGACTTTGGTGAGTTTCTGCAGAATTCAGAAATCTTCTTCCCAAGAGATTATTATGCATGAGAAAAGAAACCTGTCTTTGTGAAATGACAATCCTGATTCCATACGATGACAAGGTGACAAGTCAGATGAACTTTTTCCCCCATCCATCTAAGAACTAGGACCAGTCACCTCATATTTGATGACTTTTGGTGAGAAAGACATCATTACTGGATTTTTAAATTACTTTTTCTGATAATTTTACTACAGGAAAACTGAATACCTATGGGTATGTTTAAAGTTTTAATGTATTTATTATCTGACCATATCTGCAGGATATGATGGCTTTACAGTCAGATTTATCTAAGATCTCTTCCCTTTACATATTTTGGCTGTTCAGAAGTTCAGTGGAATTCTTCAGCTTTGTGTTAAAAGGTAGGCATTCTTCTCCCAAAAGCCATTCATTAGAAATAAATTTTGTTCATTAACAATTTGAAAAAAATTTGAATTTTAGCATATTTTCTTTCATGAATGTATATGTGAAACTTGACAACCTGGTCATAATTCTATACTTGTAAATCTGAAGCAAATCCCCATGCAGTGTTTTCCTAATCTGTTCAATCTAGCCCAGCTCTGGCAGGTAATAAATTCCCAGAAAACACATTTAAATTTCAGTAATCCTGAGCACATACATGTCAAAAACAAATTATGGGTACACAAGAGGGTAATTAGCAAGGTTCACAAGCAGCACATATAAAAAGCTTTAAGTGTTTACATGAATGTCATAGCTCACGATATAGTCAGTCCAAGTTGAAGAATTTTCCCATTTGCTACTGTATGATTTCAGAAACTATATTCATAACCCTAGTACTGTGCTCTCTGAATGTGTTTAGTTGTGAGGAATGAATAGCAACTTAACATGCTTATTTCCATAATATTCTTGTCCATAGAAACTGGGATTTAAACTTTCAAAGACATAAACATATCGCATGGCAATGTTTACAGTGGAAATGGACTCTTGGAAGGCTTCTTATTGGAATCATGGATTTTTATATTTGTAGCCGGTGTCTGCTCTCTTAACATGCTTACGAAGTAGAGCTGATGCTTTTCTGGCCTATGTTTTATACAAGCACTACCAAGGCACAGGTACACAGATGTACATTTAATAAGATACTTCAGCAATTAGATGAGTCTCCCCTTGGACAGAGTAGATTTCTGAGTTAACGCACATGGCTTTCCAATTTGTGCTAAGAACAGTTTCATAGCACAGGGAGTTCCAGGTCCAGGAGACCCACAGACAGCCTGTGAGGCAGGTAGTATTCCTCCAGCATCATTGCTAGCTCTTCTCTAGGTCCACCAGATGTCAGAACATAGCCCAGTAGGGCAGAACAGCCCATAGTTCAAAACAACCCATGACCGGAAGAGCAAGCTACGGTGGTGAGAGGAATCAGGTCTACTAGAGATCATGGAATAGTAAAGACTGACTGCAATTTCCATCCTTCCTGATGGCACTGTAAGCCCAGAATTAATTCTAAATAGAATCACGCATAGACCTGTACAGCATTCAATAACACACGGTTAAAAGAATCAAGGACAAGAGAGAAGCTGTGAACAGACATGAAGAGAGTGTATTCTGAGTTGATTACTGTTTCAAGCAGTGTAATTTTTTTTTCTTGTAACAACTAACTTATGGCAATTTTATTCAAACAAATATTTTGTGGCTTAGGGAATGATGCGGCTCAGACGGTAAAGAGTCTGTCTGCAATGCAGGAGACCCTGGTTCGATCCCTGGGTTGGGAAGATCCCGTGGAGAAGGAAATGGCAGCCCACTCCAGTATTCTTGCCTGGAAAATCACATGGACCGTGGAGCCTGGTAGGTTACCGTCCATGGGGTCGAAAAGTCGGACACGACTGAGTGACTTCACTTCAGTAAGCAATGTAAAGAAATGAAATGTAAAAAAAAAAAAAAAAAATAAGAAGGGGTAATAAATGGGAAAAGACAAAAAAAAAAAAAAAAATCTGTCCCTAAACCAGCAAGCCAGTAGGTTTATCTGGCATTAATATGAGTCCAGACTGATGAAAGGAGGTTAAGTCCTGTCTTGTTCTGATTCTTTTCAGTTCCAGGGACCTGAAAATACTTGAATTTTCCAAAATTATGCAGATGATGCCTTGCCTATAATGGGAATATACACATTTGGTTAATTTTGCTTTGTTGAAATACTCTTAGACATTTATTTCAATATACAATTAATAGCATATTGCAAGGCAAGAAAGAGTAACAGTCACTATATTTTTGCACTAGATTTTGCCATGAAGCTTGATGTTTGAGGTTAAAAGGGCAATAAAACACAAGGGTTATCATTCATTCCTGCTGAAAACAAGGCTGATCTGGGATCAGAGTTTGGAAAATTAAAAAGACTGCTTGATTAATTTATATAGTCTCAGTATTTTCCAAAGGGCATCAAAATGCCCAGCACTGTCATAGTATCTCCCTTTTTATATCTAAATCCATGTAGGTAGATTATTCTTAAGAAAATTTAGTTCTGCAGGAAACAGATGGAGACGGTCTAATTCTCTCTGTCTGCACTTCCCTTCAGGTTGTTAATGACAAATGCATTATAGTTATTTATTACAAATAGATCAAAGGTGCTGTGTGGTTCAATTCATAGAGATCTTATACTCTTCACATGTATGGGGAACTGGGCTTCTTCCCAATGTTGACAATGCATGTGATGGCTTTCTGGGAGACAACGGTCTTCAAGAATATTTTGCTTTATGTGTACAACTTTAAAAAGTGAAGATACCGTCTGTTCTTGCCTATTCATAGTTGCTTAAATTGTTTAGAATCTGAAGTCAGAATGAGAATAACTATGGCGGACTTCCATATAGTTAATTTCATCTGTAAATAATTAGCTTTGCCCCTCTTTCTCTTAGCCTTGCAACAGTAACAGGATAGACTTCTCCAAGTGGTCTGATTCAGCAACAGAAGAGTAGTTATTTTACACCTCCGTGTCATTAATATGCATAAACTACACAAGTAAAATTCTTTATGACTAATTTATAGCATATAAAGTTAGATAAAAACTTGCATTTATAGACATTCTATTTAATCTTCTGAAACAGTTTAAGACAAGGGACAGACATAGGTCGAAAGGCACATTATACAGACATGATAATAATTAGTCTATGGCTGCAGATTCATTTCATAAACAAGAAAGTTATTTAAAATATAGTTTCATAGGAGCTATGCAGGCTGCAACATTCTTCTTAATGTTAAACAATGGAAATGGGCAATATTGGAAAAAGAAAAACTTGCACAATATCAACGATGAAATGTACTGTATATTGGTTTTTACCTAGGATCTATGGATATCCTTAAATTATATGCAAAAGGGTGAGGTTTCTATGCATTTGTAGATTTTTACAGAAAGGATCTACCCATTGGTTTTGTCAACTTGCCCAAGGTCTGGAATCTCTAAGAGTGTATAGATGATAATTTCATTACCATGGATTTTAATGAAATATAGTATTTATTTAATTGTTCAATTCTTTTAAAGCTTGTTCAAAATAAAACATTGCTTAAATACACCAGGTACAAGAAGACTACATTCAGAAAACATCTGTATTTTTTTTTAAAAGATGGTAAACTGCAGGGGACGCAGGGAATTTAATAAGAGAGATTGTCATAAGTATGCATACTGTTAGCAAAATAGACTAAATGAAGCCAAAGCTGAACATTTGCTAATGTGAATACTTCTCAGAAAGAAATCTACATCAAGTTCATAAATAAGGGTGCAGTAATGTTTGATTCATATATATATTTAAAATAACAATAGGTTTGATTATATCATGTTGTCTTTGAGACATTCCTGCACAGATATTAGGCTGACAGCTCTATTTGGCATGACTGTATACACAAATTCAGTTCAGTTCAGTTCAATTCAGTTCAGTCACTCAGTCATGTCCGACTCTTTGCGACCCCATGAATCGCAGCACGCCAGGCCTCCCTGTCCATCACCAACTCCCGGAGTTCACTCAGACTCACGTCCATCGAGTTGGTGATGCCATCCAGCCATCTCATCCTCGGTCATCCCCTTCTCCTCCTGCCCCCAATCCCTCCCAGCATCAGAGTCTTTTCCAATGAGTCAACTCTTCCCGTGAGGTAGCCAAAGTACTGGAGTTTCAGCTTCAGCATCATTCCCTCCAAAGAAATCCCAGGGCTGATATCCATCTGAATGGACTGGCTGGATCTCCTTGTAGTCCAAGGGACTCTCAAGAGTCTTCTCCAACACCACAGTTCAAAAGCATCAATTCTTCAGTGCTCAGCCTTCTTCACAGTCCACTCTCACATCCATACATGACCACAGGAAAAACCATACACAAATTACTGTATAAATTGAGTTTGAAATGGAGTGGTTTCCCTCCCCTTGCTTCCAGCATTTTGTTTTTGTGGATGTCTGGGCTTCCCTGGTGGTTCAGAGGTTAAAGCATTTGCCTGGAGTGTGGGAGACCAGGGTTCGATCCCTGGGTCGGGAAGATCCCCTGAAGGAGGAAATGGCAACCCACTACAGTACTCTTGCCTGGAGAATTCCATGGAGGGAGGAGCCTGGTAGGCTACAGTCCATGGGGTTGCAAAGAGTTGGACACGACTGAGCGACTTCACTCACTCACTCAAGCTTAACTTCATCAGTGAAAGAGTGTGTGGTCATGATCACATTCCTGATATTTTCACATCTGACAAGCTCTTTATATTAAGGAGAAGAAAACTATACCATATCTCTGGACTCAAAGGGAAGAAGTTTCTTATTTAACTATATATTTTAAGAGAAACAGATTTAAGCATTCGTAAGCAACAAACTTATCTGAGGGTTTAATGAAGGGTGCTGTTATTGCTAAGTCGCTTCAGTTGTGACCGACTCTGTGCGGACCCCATAGACGGCAGCCCACCAGGCTCTGCCCTCCCTGGGATTCTCCAGGTAAGAACACTGGAGTGGGCTACCATTTCCTTCTCTAGTGCATGAAAGGGAAAAGGGAAAATGAAGTAGCTCAGTCGTATCCGACTCTTCGTGACCCCATGGACTGCAGCCCACCAGGCTCCTCTGTCCATGGGATTCTCCAGGCAAGAGCACTGGAGTGGGGTGCCGAAGGGTGAGGTGTGCAGTATTGCAAAATTTTTATGGCTTCTCACATCCTGATAAATATAAAAACAAATACCTTGGGCTTCTCTGGTGTCTCAGTGGTAAGGAATCCACCTGCCATCACAAGAGACAAAGGGTTCAATTCCTGGTCCAGCAAATACCACAGGCAGTGGACACCACTGCTGAGCCTGTGCTCCAGAGTCCAGGAGCCACAGCTCCTGAAGTTCGCACGCCCTACAGCCTGTGCTTTGCAATAAGAGAAGCCACTACATATGAAGCCTCTGCATTACAACTAGAGAAAAAGCCCAAACAGCAATGAACAGCCAGCACAGCCAAAAACACACAAACAAACAAAAACCTTGCCTGAACTCAAGATAATTGCATCAGGTGCTTCAGTGAGAAAAACTGTAACAGAGAGCAGTGTCATTAACCACCTTAGAAAACATGTTCTTGCCCAGCTTAGAGCCTCTCCTCTTTGCCAACTCAGGCATAGGAAGGCCTTGCTTCTTTGCTGAGGCACCTAAGACATTTCAGTGTAATTATATGACTCTTTCCTCTCCTCTAATATTGTTTGTCCCCTAAACTTTACTTAAAGGAAAGATTGGTCTAAGGCCTCACGGTATCTTGGAACTTGCTCACGACGACTTAAGATGCAGCAGTTTGAGGATAGAATGGACCTCAAATTTAAAAGAGAGTGTTTTCACATAGTCTACATCTGTGTCACAAAATAATACGGATATTAAGTTTATTTCTAATTCCTGTTCAAATGATATTTTATACCATTTGCAGCTTTGGCCAGTTAACAATTATATTTTGTAGAATTGTGGAGAGTCTAATGGTTACTGTAAATTTCTTGAGTTTCAGGGTTTTCCAAAACATGAAAAATTCCCCATAGGGCTGGAGTGGGAAGTAGAGTGTAAAAATGAAGAAAGTAGGTCACAAGCAGAAAGATACAGTTCTGTTTTATGTATCAGCCTTCCCTGTAAGCTTCTGCTTGATTAAAGAGTTTCCCAACTCTCATACACATTTTTAAATCACTGCTTTGTTCTCATTCTTTATACAGATGAGGTCTAAAGAGGTCAAATAATATTCTCAAATTCATATTATCTAGGCAATGCAAGAATTTTCCCCATTCCTAATCAGTTGAATTCAAGGTCCTTATTTATCTTTTTGGCACGAAAAAGTTTTGTAAATTCAAATGTATTCACTACTTAGCTAAAGTATCAGATAAAGAATTCACGTAACTCTAGTAACTTGTACTATGACCTTCTCAAGTATGAACTCTTGAAGGCACAAAATCCTGTGCCCATTTACTAAACCCAGGAGAGAGACTCCTGGGTCTTGAGAAACTCCCCTTGTAAGCATTTCTGAGCTTAGACTTTACCGCTCTCTGCTGTGTCTCAGGGCATAAAACAAGCGCCTACAGCCATGGTTTTGAACCTTTGAAGGTCCTTTGTGGGGAGAAAAAAAAAAAAACAAGTTTGAATGCACACGCTCACAAGTTATTTAACTCCAGTTTTGATGGAAGGTTTAGTCATCACTGCTAAAGATACATGGAACGCAGATCTCTGCAAAGCAATGCTAACTGCAAGCATTCTCTGGGAGTATCTAGGTGTCAAGTATAATGGTAACTCTTCACAAGCATTCTCCCCTTTCCATCCTTACAGTGACCTTGATGTAAGTCCTATTTTTATTATGCAGATGAGGAAACTGGAGTTAGAACTCTTAATTCATTCTGGGTCACAGAGCCCATGAGTTGACAGAACTGGGAGCTGAACCCTTGCCTGTGTGATATACACATGATCTCCAAGCTAATGTATTTCAATAGAGTCAACTATTTAAATAACTTCTCTTTTGTGAAATGTGAAAAGACCTCAAAGAAAACATAGCCGGATACCCTTCCACGTCCCACACATCCATTTGGCAAAGTCTTATGTCATACTTATCCTGATCTTCCCTGGTAGCTCAGATGGTAAAGAATATGCCTGCAATGCAGGAGACCTGGGTTCAATCCCTGGAACAGGAAGATCCTCTGGAGAAGGGAATGGCAATCCACTCCAGTATTCTTGCCTGGAGAATCCCGGGGACAAAGGAGCCTGGTGGGCTACGATCTTGGGGTCGCAAAGAGTCCGACAAGACTGAGCAACTAACTCTGCTACTGCTACTGCTATGTCATACTTAAGCCACAATAGTCTTGAAGATCATCAGGTAAATTTATATGATCAACGTAACTAGTTTGGTTTGTTTATGAGCCATTTAACCATTTTAACTGTGTAATTCAATGACACCAAGTACACTCACAATGTTGTGCAAACATCACCCCTATCCATTTCCAGATTGTTTGCAACATTCCAAACAGAAACTCTGTGCCCATTTATTAATTTCCTATTCTCCTATCCTCCAGCCCTTCTAACCTTTATTTTACTTCTGTCTCTATGAATTTTCTTTATCTTTTTTGGTCTTATTTTACTTAGCCTGATGTTTTCAGGGTTCATCAGTGTTGTATCATGTAAGAGAATCCTATTCCTCTAGCGCTGAATAATATTCCAGTGTGTGTGTGTGTAGCCCACATTTCACTTCTGCATTCATCTGTCAATGAACACTTGGGTTGTTTCTACCTTCAACTATCGATAATGAAACTGCTATGAACACACTGGTCTCTATTACGCTCCCTTCTTTAATTCCTTTGGGTAAACACATCAAAGGGAGACTGCTGGATCATACTGATTATATTTAAGTTTTCACACTCCTTTTGTTTGAATTCCCTTTCCTTCATTGAGTAACTTATGAATAATTCCCAACCACTCTCATGCAGGAAAATTCTGCTGTCCTTTTCAGTCTGAGTACTAATAATATTGGGAATATTCTTGATATTTAGAATATTCTTCAATTCTTTATAATAAAAATAACTAGTCCCAAAGACACTGATATCTATGATTTATTGGCTCCCTTGCCATCAATACAGATGCACTGGAAACTGGTTGATGAAGAAAAAGAAATTTCATTCAGCTGATATGCAGTGTTTTGAAGATGCAATGGGAGTTTGTTTTGTTTTTTAAGATATTTAAAATATTGCAACATCACTTTATATTTTTAATATATGTTACATGGATGATAGTATACGTTCTTCTCAAACAATTTCTTCCTGTCAACTCTGGAAGATCAGAAACTACAGGAGAGGCTTCCCTGGTGGATCAGTGGTCCAGGAAACACGGGTTTGATCCCTAATCCTGCATAGTATGGAACACCTAAGTCCCCGAGTCAAAACTACTAAGGCAGGAGCCCATATCCACAACTACTGTAAACTAGACGCCCAACAAGAGCCACTGCAATGAGCAGCCCACGGACCACAACTAAAGGGGAGTCCCGGCTCCCTGCAACTAGAGAAGGAACCACTCACAGCAATGAAACACCCAGCACTGCCAGAAATAGACAAACACAACTTTAAAAAAAATCTTAAAAGCTACAATTACAGTGTTTGGAGGACAATCTATAGTAAGCACCGCTTCAAAGATGGAAGAGGAAAGAAGTGAGAGATCATTCATTGAGCAGCTACTGTCTGCCAGACCCTGGGGTAAGGTGAAGTCGCTCAGTCGTGTCCGACTCTTTGCGACCCAGTGGACTGCAGCCTTCCATGCTCCTCCATCCATGGGATTCTCCAGGCAAGAGTACTGGAGTGGGTTGCCGTTTCCTTCTCCAGGGGATCTTCCCGACCCAGGGATCGAACCCAGGTCTCCCGCATTGGAGGCAGAGGCTTTAACCTCTGAGCCACCAGGGAAGCCCTTTTGTCGGACCCTGGGGTGAACTAGTTGATTTACACATGGCCTCTCAGGGACTCTTCCCAGAGAGCAGTGAGTCAGGGGAGGAAATGCGGTTTGACCAGGTAAGAGGGGAGCCCCAGGTCATGGGGTAACTAGCAGACCTGCTGCTGCTGCTGCTGCTAAGTTGCTTCAATTGCGACCCAGTGGACTGCAGCCTTCCAGGCTCCTCCATCCATGGGATTCTCCAGGCAAGAGTACTGGAGTGGGTTGCCGTTTCCTTCTCCAGGGGATCTTCCCGACCCAGGGATCGAACCCAGGTCTCCCGCATTGGAGGCAGAGGCTTTAACCTCTGAGCCACCAGGGAAGCCCTTTTGTCGGACCCTGGGGTGAACTAGTTGATTTACACATGGCCTCTCAGGGACTCTTCCCAGAGAGCAGTGAGTCAGGGGAGGAAATGCGGTTTGACCAGGTAAGAGGGGAGCCCCAGGTCATGGGGTAACTAGCAGACCTGCTGCTGCTGCTGCTGCTAAGTTGCTTCAGTCGTGTCCAATTCTGTGCGACCCCATAAACGGCAGCCCACCAGGCTCCCCTGTCTCTGGGATTCTCCAGGCAAGAACACTGGAGTGGGTTGCCATTTCCTTCTCCAACGCAGGAAAGTGAAAAGCGAAAGTAAAGTCGCTCAATCGTGTCCGGCCCTCAGCGACCCCATGGACTGCAGCCTACCAGGCTCCTCCAGCCATGGGATTTTCCAGGCAAGAGTACTGGAGCAGGGTGCCAGTGCCTTCTCTTAACCAGCAGAGTGCTGCTGCTCAACTTCTGCTCAAGAGATGCCAACAAACCACAGAGTAAAGACAAAAGGCAGCATGTGACTATTGAGTCCCATGTCTCCACTTAATCCTATAGGAGGTCACGGACAGGGAACCAGCTTACATCTCTACGCATCTATGTTTAGTTTTCTCATAAGTTGGGAGTCATTTATTATGTTTGGAAGTGTATAACTTAGTTTTATTTAGAATCTCAAGTAACTAGTTACATGAGTTGAGCTCAGATTTGTAAGTACATTTAACTAACTAATTAGGAGTTAATAGGGCAAGAAAGGACTATACTTTTCTTTATAAATCATTAACAGTATGTTGATAACATGTCAACTAATTATCTTTTAAAATTTATGCATTAAAATCTGTAACAATTTTAATCAATTTCCCCACCTCTGCTACAAGACAAATCAACTTTGAGTGACATCTACAGGTTACTGGCCATTTGGTCAAAAACAATGTGTTCAAAATAAAATTAAAGGATATGTGAGAATTCAGTCTTAAATATAATTTAAAGCTTACTCTCCTACTCCTGTAGTAAATATGGTCTTTTCTCAATCACAGACCAATTTATCAAAATTTTTAAAAATAAATTTTAACTGTGGAAACTTAGATTTTATACAACAAATCCTATATTCTAGATGAAAGAAATTTCATGTGAAGAATAAAAGGCTGAATGAGAACTACTGATTCAGAAACTATCTTCTAATCATGATTCTATTACTTTCATAATTAGAGGCAATAACTTAATTCCACACATGAATGGAAAGTTATAGAACAAAACCTCATCAATGTGAAGATATTATAAACTATAAAGAACAACTCTAGTAATGCTTTGATTTTCATGCTTCAATGTGTAAAACTAGAGTTGGTATTTCTCTAATTAATATAACACTTGTTCTTCTTAAGGCTCTTAAAATATTCAATCCATAATTTAGATAGCATGTCATTAATGATATAGTTTTGTTGTGCTAAAAATATTTTCAGGAAACATTTGCTTTTTTTTATAATTTAAGCTGAGAAATTCATTAAAATGTTTTAGGAAAGAAGTAACAACTGCATACTTTATAAATGATACATATATTTGTGTACCCATATATACATGGATATACACTTTTAAATACACCTATGTCTTATTTGTAATAGCTTAATTTTATTTCACAGCACTGAGTATTGTTACCCTGCATGCTCCCTCAAACCCAACCCAACTATCAGCTCTCCTTCACCCAAGTCATTTCTACCTTTTACATTTCAGCTCAAATAATATTTCTTGTTTCAAAAAAGAATTTGTGTGATATACACTATATCCAAGATTCACTAAATAACAGAACAGATACCTAGTACCTAAATTTAACAAAAGTTAACATTTTATGATGTCTGCTTCAGTTTTCCTTTTAATACAAATTTTCAAACCGTGATAACAAACTCTACTGTCCTTCCCCTGCCCTTCTCCTCAAGAAGGAGACTTACCAAATGCTGGTAGGTATGACAAAACTCTCTCCTTGACCAAACTTTAGTAAGAGGTCTTCTGCACCCTCTTCTCAACTAAGCCTCAAGTTTTGGACTTCCCTGTATGTATTTGTAGGTTTTAATTTTGGTATAACTTCTGCTAAATTTGTTTAAGCAGAATCCCCTACTCTAGGTATCTGATCATATTTCTCACCCATCACTGCCTCTCAGGTGATGTCTGGTCAGTCCTGCCTTCAGCAAGAATCCTAACACATTGATTTAATCAGATTCCCCTTGATGTTTCTATTTGGCTATAAATCCTCACCTTTGCTTGTTGTACCTGGAATTGAGCACAATTCTAGGAAGTCTACTTTCCTCTACAGCATTGGTTCTTGCAGAAAAATCTGTTCTTGCCCTCTCAAGATCAAGCTCTGGTTTTCTTTAACATGCATCATTACCAGACAAGTTTGTTCTCTTGTCGGTTTGTTCATTTTTTTTTAATTCTTATACATGTAGGATCAATGAATAAAAATAGTATTTTTGTGGTTTGCTTTTGGAAGTTTAATGTAGGTGGTACCAAACATATGTGCATTATTCTCTCTTGTCATTTTCCTTTAGAGAACGTATAACATTTTGTAAATATACTTAACTAAGTATCTATTTGATAAATGTGACCAGAGTATAAAATTTTTGTAAGCAGTGACTATATTTATTTTGCTAATCAATTATTATGTATAGAAAATATTGGTACTAAAAGCACTGCTGAGAAGGAAACAGTCTTCAGAATAAGAACAAAACATGGATCACTTGAATTCACATTCAGAGAAGCTTCAAAGCAACATTTGAGAAAAAAAAATATATTTAAACCTATGGCATTTTCCTTCAAGAAGCTTTCATTAATCACCCATCCTGTGCTCTGGCATTTTATTAAGTTATATGAGGCCAAACTTAAGACACGTTTTCTGTTCTCAAGTAAACAGCACTTTCAAAGAACGTTTAGAAATTCTTTTTAGAAATCAACATATTTGACAGACTTCATTTAAAAAGTCATGGCCTCGTGTGAGACAGACTCAAGCATATATTGTGTAACACGAGAATATAGCCAATATTTGGAGAAGGCAATGGCACCCCACTCCAGTACTCTTGCCTGGAAAATCCCATGGACAGAGGAGCCTGGTAGGCTCCAGTCCATGGGGTCGCTAAGATTTAGTAGTAACTAAATGGGAAGTAACATTTAAAAACTATATAAATTTTTTTAAATCAGTTAAAAAAATATCTACCTGAAGCAATAGTTGACTGTGTAATGTTAGTTAAATTATTTAATTATATTGTCACTAATCACTCCTGTTTTCCCACCTACAGAAAGTTAATAAAAAGAGTTAGTACATCATAAAAGAATGCAGTCACTATATACATGTTTATGTATATTCCAAATGTTATCCACATTTTACCTCATGTTGATTTTAAAATATTCAATGAAAAAATTCATACATCCAGATATGTTCAGTGTTACCTTCATTTAGGGCTTCCCTGGGAGTTCAGCTGGTAAATAATCAGCCTGCAATGGAGGAGACCCCTGTTCCATTCCTGGGTCAGGAAGATCCCTAGAGAAGGAATAGGCTACCTACTCCAGTATTCTTGGGCTTCCCTGGTGGCTCAGATGGTAAAGAATCTGCCTACAATGCAGGAGACCTGGGTTTGATCCGTGAGTTGGGAAGATCCCCTGGAGGAAAGACATGGCAACCCTCTCAGTATTTTTGCCTAGAGAATCCCCATGGACAGAGGAGCCTGGAAGGCTATATAGTCCATGGGGTTGCAGAGTCGGCCTGACTGACTGACTAAGCACAGCACCTTGCATATAAAAAAAGCAATGTCCTTGTTGTTATCTATTGAATCTGTTGTAACCTAGGTCTTGTTATATATTTTATAACACACAGTATATATATTTTAAAAGTGACTGATGCACTCCAGTACTCTTGCCTGGCAAATCCCATAGACGGAGGAGCCTGGTGGGCTGCCATCCATGGGGTCGCGAAGAGTCGGACACGACTGAGCGACTTCACTTTCACTTTTCCCTTTCATGCATAGGAGAAGGAAATGGCAACCCACTCCAGTGTTCTTGCCTGGAGAATCCCAGGGGCCAAGGAGCCTGGTGGGCTGCCGTCTATGGGGTCGCACAGAGTCGGACACGACTGAAGTGACTTAGCAGCAGCACACATAATAAATTACAAATCTTAATCAGTAAATTTGAAAGGATACCTACCTAGTTCCTCAATTCATTAACTGCCTTAACTTTCAAAGATTTTGGTAAACATTAACGTAATTCTTATGGATATTTGCCTGCATATGACAGAAAGCCTTCCAAATATAATATTGATTCATATGCCCTAAAGCAGAAACTCAATTCAAGATAATGGCCTGTACAGATGTGAACTTGGACATGTATGCAGAATGGCAAGAAATCAAAGATGTATTAATGGGAAAGCTTATAATTACATTTATGTGCTTCCCCTATAATAAACTTTTGAAACGAAAATCCACATCTGATTTGTCCGCATGTTTAATGAAGGCGAAAATTCAATCTAATTACATTCCTATTGAATATTTACTCCTAATGCAGTATCTTTTAGTTTTGCAATATTTTAATTTAAAGGATAGTTTCAATAATAAACATAATATATTAAACCAGAAAAAAGTAGTTTTGTCCAAAACCAAGAAAATAATCTTTTATCCATTACACACTAAAATTATTCAAACAAAAATATATTTTAAACCTAAGGTTCACTTTGTAAAACTATAAAAATATACTCATGAACTTCTGCAGATTCTCTTATGGAGGTCACTTAGAAACAATAATCTTTCCTGTTAAAATTAAATGACAACTACTTTTAATATTCAAAAATAGCATGCCATAATAGACAGATATTCACCTATTTGATTTTGGTCTTTTTATTCTATATCACTTAAGTTATTATGGGTTTCCCTGGTGGCTCAGACAGTAAAGAATCCAACTGCAATGAGGAAGACATGGATTCAAAGCCGGGGTTGGGAAGATGCCCTGGAGAAGAGAATGGCTACCCACTCCAGTATGCTGGCCTAGAGAATTCCATGGACAGAGGAGCCTGGCAGAATACTGGAGAGGGTTGCCATGCCTTTCCTATGGACTAAGCTGTGCTTAGTCAGTCAGTCAGGCCAACTCTTTGCAACCCCATGGACTATATAGCTTGATGAGCTATGGTCCATGTGGTCACAAAGAATCGGGCATGACTGAGCGACTTTCACTTATTATAAAGAATGATAAATATCTTGTTATATGAATTTAGTTATAAATTATATTTTTATATTCCTATTCATGAGAGGGATTTAATAATCAATTTTTTATTCTCAATCTAAATTAAAGTCATTTCTCCTACCTGCTTAATATAGGCTTCAAATCTTCTAACTACCAAAAGTAAAATGTGTGTATTTGGATAAAAATAGAAATTAAACACATCTGAGATACAGGTAAACAGATGTCTCTATAAAGTTTAAATCTGATCATGAATTTATTTTTAACCTCACATGAGAATGAGTCACATACACACAGCTGGACTGCATATGAATCATGAGTTATTCTTCTCTCTGCCATATGCTATCTGTTTGAGGCATATGGATGCAATAATAGAGACAGAAGTAACAATGGATCAAATCCAGTTATAACAGGTAGCCACTGCTCCTGATTGCTTTTAGAGTATCATTTTTCTATTATAACTTTTAATTTTGAGGAGAAAATAAATGGGGAAGGGTCAGAAAGTATACGGACAAGGCAATGGCACCCCACTCCAGTGCTCTTGCCTGGAAACTCCCATGGACGGAGGAGCCTAGTAGGTTGCAGTCCATGGGGTCGCTAAGAGTCAGACACGACTGAGTGACTTCACTTTCACTTTTCACTTTCATGCATTGGAGAAGGAAATGGCAACCCACTCCAGGGTTCCTGCCTGGAGAATCTCAGGGACGGGGGAGCCTGGCAGGCTGCCGTCTATGGGGTCGCACAGGGTCGGACATGACAGAAGCGACTTAGCAGCAGCAGCAGCAGCAGAAGGATAAACAAAAACCCAAGGGTAAAACTCTAATAAAGAAACAAAGCACAGACTTTATGAAAGATAAGTGGCTTTCTTACGTCCTGCACTTTTTGGAGGATGGCAAGCCCTGTCAACTTCTGGGTGCAGAAGGCTGATTAGTATGAATCCATTAAATCAAAACCACAGTGGTCTGTGCTATGGACTGACTGTGTTTTATCAAACTCTGTACCTTGAAGCCCTAACTCTCCATTCGATAGTATTAGTGGGCAGGGCCCTTTGGAGATAATTAGATTTAGATAAGATTATGAGCTTGATGGTGATTGCAGCCATGAAATTAAAAGATGCTTACTCCTTGGAAGAAAAGTTATGACCAACCTAGATAGCGTATTCAAAAGCAGAGACATTACTTTGCCAACTAAAGTCTGTCTAGACAAGGTTATGGTTTTTCCTGTGGTCATGTATGGATGTGAGAGTTGGACTGTGAAGAAGGCTGAGCACCAAGGAATTGATGCATTTGAACTGTGGTGCTTGAGAAGACTCTTGAGAGTCCCTTGGACTACAAGGAAATCCAACCAGTCCATCCTAAAGGAGATCAGTCGTGGGTGTTATTGGAAGGACTGATGCTGAAGCCGAAACTCCAGTACTTTGGGCACCTCATGCGAAGAGTTGACTCATTGGAAAAGACTCTGATGCTGGGAAGGATTGGGGGCAGGAAGAAAGGGGACGACCGAGGATGAGATGGCTGGATGGTATCACTAACTTGATGGACGTGAGTCTGAGTGAACTCTGGGAGTTGGTGATGGACAGGGAGGCCTGGCGTGCTGCGATTCATGGGGTCGCAAAAAGTTGGACATGACTGAATGACTGAACTGAACTGAAGATCATGAGGGTGCAGCCCCCATGATAAGATTGTTATACTTTAAGGGGAAAAAAAAAAAAAGGAAGAGATACCAGAACTTCCTCTCTCCACTGTCTGAGGACATAGCAAGAAGGCAGTCATTTGCAAGTCAAGAAGAGGGCCTGAAACTGCTGGCACCGTGATGTTCCCAACCTCCAGCACTAGAGAAACAAACGCCTGCTGTTCAGGTCGCTGGGACTATGGTGTTTCGTTGTAATAACCTGAGCTAAGACAGTCTGCTGTTTGTATTTCAAATCTACCAGAAACAGGAAGTTGCTGCAAATACTTGTTTGTGGCACTTGCTAAGAATCTGTCACAGGGGAATTGTGAAATCATAGTTGTTATTGTCTTTTCCAGGGCTTTCCCATTACCACAATTCTCCCTGAGTTTGTTTCCAAAATGATTAAGCAGCAACTTTTGGTATCATAGTATTTTCTTAATCAGGTAGCCTCTAGCTCAACAGAAGAGAAAAACAACAGTAAACACAAGCAAATCTCATTGTTCATGCACAAAAGGAGTAACTGACATTAACTCTGACATAGCACTTAAAATAAGTCAGGGGTTTTATGCTCGCTGTACCCTAACTCATTTAATGCTTAAAACACCATCTTTTGAATTAAATAATATAATTGCCCGTATTTTGCAGATAAAGAACCAAAACATATAAAGGACACACAACTAGAAAGTGTTAAGTCCAGGACTGGATTCTAAACAAGATCCCTTGCTTTTTACTGACTCATATTTAGTTTCTAAAGTATATAAAGGATAACAATTTCAAGTATTAAAGGATAAAAGATTAAGTGTTCAAAAGATAAAAATATTTAATTGTCTATTGCTATTAGAACCAGGTGTATACCAGTTATTTATAAATGTTTTAAATAACCAGTTATTTATAAATAACTGTTGGCATGGAACTTTTTAATCTCATCTTTTTCATCAGATTTTTTTTCTTTTAAAGTATTTTAAAAGTAGAGAAACTAGAAAATAAAGAATAAAATAATAAAAATTATTTTCTCCTCTGATGATCATTCCAGCTTATTTTCTAATAGTTATTTTTCTAATCATAGAATTACATTTTTCAAAATGTGGGCTGAATTTTATTTACTTAAAACATACAGGTGAAATGATTTTTCTAGTTTCAAATGCAAAGCTTCCTGTGAATAAGCCTTGGCTTCCTTTGTGTTATTAAAAGCAATTTGAGGTAGATAATCTCACGCTGCAATTATTCAGTATATGACTTTTTGATGTATTATAAATACAACTCTAATCTGCAGATATAATTCAATCTATGAGAACAAACTCATATTAATGAATTAGTAACTTTCCTTTTGATAGTTTGTTTATGGACAGGAGAGTTAATGCATAATCTACTTATCCTGATTTTGTATTTCATTTAGGTCTATACCGTGGGGTTGCCACATAAATTACAGGATGCTCAGTTCAATATGAATTATAGATAAGTGAAGAATAATTTTTAGTGTAACCATGTACCATGTGTCATACATTTTTATTTGCAAAATCTGGGAAGCCTCCCTGAACTCTTGTTTAACACTATACATCCAAAATGTCTTCTTTGCAACTGTCTGATTTAAATGCCAGGGCTTTTATTCTCAAAGTTTTCATGATTTAATAATATTAGCATTTTGAAAAATGGAAAAAGTGTCAAGAAACTGAGCTTCAAATTAAGATCTGATTAAAAAAATCTGTGTGATGCTTTTGTATATAAAGTTGGAAGTGGAAAAGCAGAGCAAAAAAAATTATGAAAATCATGGAGTTTGATAATTATTATATGAGTCCAATAGCTGGTATCATAAATAAATAAAATTATAGGGATACAGAGCATGAAGTATGTGAAGTGTAAGAAATTATGGCAAATTCATGGGAAGCCATGCCATCCCAACCTCCTGGCACACACACACACACACACACACACACACAGAGTCTGGATTTAGTTTCCTTTAGTTGTTTCTTTTCCTGCTCCTGCCCCTTACTTGAGGAGCTTGCTTCTGCTAAGGCTTTCTTAAGAGGTGTTAAAAACCATCAATGCATCAACATTTAATTGAAGTTTTCTCCCAGAAACAATGATAAAAAAACACTGGAAAAAAAACACCCTCCTTTTTACATTGAATGCAATGCGTACTACTAAATTCTAAACTTGAATTCACTATTTTCCCAAACACCTTGGGTTCTGTAATTTCCTTTAACCTGGCATATATGTTGTTCCTTCCTCAAAGAGGATTGATCTAAAGTTAAAGATGTTTGCTAGATTGAAACTATGTTATTTATAGATCAAAAGTCGTTGATCCCCTTTGAAAGTGATTTGTCACTTATTTAATTTTTCGTTGCTGTTGTTGTTGTTGAATTGCTAAGTTGTGTCCAATTCTTAGCAACCCCATGGACTGCAGCATACCAGGCTCCCTTGTCCTTCACTATCTCCTGGAGTTTGCTAGGATTCATGTCCATTGAGTTGGTGATGCCAACCAACCATCTCATCCTCAGTCGTCCCCTTCTCCTCCTGCTCTCAATCTTTCCCTGCATCAGGGTCTTTTCCAATGAGTCAGCATTTTGCATCAGGTGGCCAAGCTACTGGAGCTTCAACTTCAATATCAGTCCTTCCAGTGAATATTCAGGGTTGATTTCATTTAGGATTGACCAGTCTGATCTCCCTACTGTCTAAGGGACTCTCAAGAGTCTTCTGTTGTTGTTGTTTAGTGACTCAGTCATGTCTGACTCTTTGCAACCCCATGGACTGTAGCCCACCAGGCTCCTCTGTCCTGGGATTCTCCAGGCAAGAATACTGGGGTAGGTTGCCATTTTCTTCTCCAGGCAAAAGTCTTCTCCAGGACCATAATTCAAAAGCACCAATTCTTCAGTGCTCAGCCTTCTTTATGGTCCAGTTCTCACCAGCAAATGGTATGATATCTAACACAGCCGCCAACAGGTGTCCTTTATGATGCGTGGGTGAATGAATGAATAAATGTGCTCAAAACACCTCATTTTACTCATTTAGGCTTCACTGTCTTGTGCATATGTTGGGTATTTTCTTTAAACCACAAAGTTTGAAGGCTATTTTAGGGGACAATAGGAGAGTATTATAAGAAAAAATAACATGATACTAAGTGAAAAGACATATAGTGATGCAAAGGTTCTTTTTTGATCTAGATAAGAAGTCTCAGGTAGACCTGTCTGTCTGCAAATAATAATGCCTCCTCATGTGGCTCAGCTGGTAAAGGATCAGCCTGCAATGTGGAAGACCTGGGTTCAATCCCTGAGTTGGGAAGATCTCCTGGAGAAGGGAAAGGTTACCCACTCCAGTATTCTGGCCTGGAGAATTCCATGGACTGTATAGTTCATGGGGTCTCAAAGAGTTGGACATGACTGAGGAACTTTTACACACACACTCATATTAGATGTAAAAGTATAAACTGAAAGCAAAGGTCAGTTGGAAGCCCTCATCACTGAACACACACAACTGAAGAAATGCCCTTGGTTCCCAATTCCATCTTTGCGGTCACAGGGATGCTTCACATTGAACCGGTATATATAACTACTGATAAAAGAGGAATAATAGCCCTGTCATGAAGGTTATGCTTGCTTTATCTGAAGTTACAATGAATCAGAAAATCCAATGCCAAATGCTGGGTCTGCTTTATATACAGATATCTAGTTTGATCCTCTGTCAGTCAAAACAGAAGTTTGAACAATTCACCCCCTACCGTTAATCCATACTCTTTTACCCAGCTTTCCATGAAACATACTTCACCAAGATTGGTTTGCAAAAGTCTGTGAATATGCCAACTATTCAAGAGTTAACCCCTGGAATCCTGCATCGTCACTATTGTTCAGTTGCTAAGTCACATCTGACTCAGAGACCCCAGGACTGTAGCCTGCCAGGCTCCTCTGTCATTACAGGCTCCTCCATCATTACTACTTGCAAAAGCCACAAAATCAGATACACAAATCCAGGAGCCTATTTCTATTCTCGCAAAAAGGGACCCATCATTTAACTAGGCAGGAGCACAATGACAGTTCCTTAACAATTTGTTCTTGGTCTTTAAAAAGACTTGCTTATCAAGCTGAGTGATTTTAATGAATAAAAATTGCAGCAATTCAAAATAGAGCTCATTCTTACTTTTCACTTTTATTGAATTGCCAATTCCATTTTTGTTCTCATTTAGGCTTTCCTTTGTCTATTAAGGAATATTGACAAGCAATCTATCTATTCCTTGCTTATGCTACAAATTAAAAATAATTTTTCCTGGAGATGAATTTAAGTCATAGTTTTGATATGATATATTTGAATATCATAAGTCGTAGCTCTTTTTTTTTCTTAACATCTTTTAAAACTTTTCAACTCTAATAAAAGTAAAAATGTCTTGTGGTGATTTGATAACACAAATCAGATGTTTTGGTGAATTTTTATTTTGTGGTTATTAAAATTTCCCTGACAAGGTGTAGCCTCCACTTCAGACCTATCCAACAAGCAGATGTACTGTTTCCAAACAAGTAAATATCACCCCAAGGAGAGAAAGACAGCAGGCAGTGTGTCCAGATACTGGAACTTGAGAAACTATAGAAATTGATTTTTTTCTTTATAGTAAATTATTTGTCTACTTGATAATACTTGGAAGAGAGTCATTAGCATCATAACGGCAAACTATTCTCTGTCTTAATTTCTGCCACACTTCTCTAGCATTAGAAATTAATGTTGAGAAATCATGAAAGGATGCACAGAGTCCTAAGTAACAGAAGTTCAAGGCAGTTCATAACTTCACAGAAACAAGAAGCAAAATTTTCCCTCCAAGGTCTGAAGAGGTGCTACAGGTGGACAGCGCTGCTTGAACATTCATTTTCTTTATATCCTCTTTCTCTTATGAGTTATCTAAATTGTCAGGTGTAGAAACTGATTCCCCATTCTGATTAACAATCTTACATTGGATTCTTTCCTCTGCTTGGCCCACTTGAGTACATATTCCCTCTTGGACACTGGGAATCGTCTCCAATGGAACGCACAGAACACACGTGAGCTAGACCTAGATTGGACTTGAATTGCTTTGACTTTATTTATGCATGAAGACTTCTCTTACATCCTCACAATAGATCCTTTTCTCTATCCACCCTTCCCTGGATCTCTGCCTCAGATCCACAGACTTATTTTTTGGCTCTTTCAATTCCACTTTCTATATTCAATGTAACCTCATGCCAACACTTTTCAAATTATACACTTAGGAAAGACTCCATTTTCTTTTTCTAGCTCTTAAGAATCAATCCTCCATAGATAGTATCTCTAAAATATTTTATCAAAATCGTGACACAAAATTACAAGTACTATGTATTTAATTAAAATTTTAAAGATTTGGAAAGCTTATAATATAGTTACAAAAAACAAACTTTGTTTTCACTTTCATCCTTATAGTCACACAAAAAACAATATAAGGAATAAAGGACCTAAGTCAACAAACCTATGCCATGATAAAATATTTTCTTTCCATTTGGGATTAAATAGGCACATTACTGCAATTATTACACAAATCCCTCATTGAAAGATTACACATACATTAATTAAATATATGTTTGATTATTTATTTATGTTCTGTCTCCTTAACAAATATTTGAGACAGTTATAAGAAAATATAATGGTAATACTTAAATGTAATACTGCATTTTATATTGAAAGAGAAAATATTAAAATATATTCATAGCTATATATATATTCTGAAATATCATTTGCATATTTAATGTACTATCCATGTAGCACATTATAGTTTTGAGGTCTGATATCACTATAGGTTTCTGTAATTTGAGAACACATTTTTTAAATTAGTTATCCTAGTGATGATTTTTTATACAGAGCAATGTCAGGAGTCTGTCTCTTCCTTTTTCTTATTCTTCCTACTTATGCTTGTGGGAAGGGCATGTCTACATATGATAAAATCACAGTTTCCCTTATTGGGACTATTTTCTGAGTTTCTGGATTATCAACATTTTGTTGATTTAGCAAAGATACTTTAGTCACCATTTGCTGGTGTTCATTATTATTTGGCTTTTCAACTACTGATTTTGGGCAAGATTCTAATTCTGTTACTCTGTGGTTACTTTTCTATTCATTTCTCAAAATTGTGAATTTACAGTTCGTAACATAATTTTGCTAATTTGCTTTTCATTTCTTCATTTCATTGTCTACATGACTCATACCAAATTCTTGTCAATTCAAACACTATAGCTCTAGCTCCAGAAGATTAATAGATACAAACTACTATAGATGAAATAGATGAGCAATAAGAATTTACTGTAGAGCACAAGAAACTATATTCAATGTCTTGTAATAACCTAAGATTGAAAATATATATAAAGATGTAGCCTGTGGGGGAGGGTTAAATTGGGAGATTGGGACTGACATATACACACTACTGCATATGAAATAGATGACTAGTAAGAGCCTGCTGCATAGCACCAGCAACTCTACTCAATGCTCTGTAATGGCCTATGGGAAAATAATCTAAAAAAGAGTGGATAGAAGCATATGTGTAACTGAATCATTTTGCTATAGACTTGAAACTATCATGATGTTGTAAATCAACTATACTCCAATGAAAATTCAAAAAAAAAAGAGAGATCTTGCTACTTTACAAGTCCCCGTTTTAAAAAATATATTCAAGAATGCAATGCTTGGTTAATGTTAATTATATTTTCAGGATAATTTAGTCTGAAAGGCATTCCTGGTCATCTTGCTTCCTGGTCCAGACTACTGCCTGTGCTGCAGATGATGTCAGAATGGAAACGGACCGCGGAGACACACTGCTCTGACTCAGTGACGCTGCACTAGGGGTCACGTGGCTCACGGACTGGTCAACTTTCTCATCTAAATCACTTTTTGGAATACAGTCTGACAAGATCTTTCAAAACAGCCTCTCACTTTGACATTTTTAACTGAATGAAACATTTTTACACTGTATGAGGAGCCTGCTAATCCTGTTTTAACCCCGTATACAACTGTCCCTGGACACTCTCATCTTCCCACACTTAGACTAGGGAAAACAGTTCACACTCATCTGCTCAAGTTGGTAAATGGGAGCATAAGAACAAAGTTAAGAGTACTATCAAGTGTTTGTTATCATTTCTTGTGTTATCTGCTGCCAGTGTGTATATGTGAGTGTGAACTGCCAAAGAAAATTTAATTGCCTGATCTTTTGATAACTACAGAATCCTTCTATGTGGAATAGTAAAGATAAAATAGTAGAGATTTTTAAAACAACTTTCTCAATAGAAGTGCTGTGTTTCAAAAGAATGTCTTAAATGTGCCTCTTATTCTTACTGGGAAAAGTTGCATGTTTAGCTGTATCCCTATGCACTATGCAAGTTAATTCTTAAGCAGTCTTAGCCATAAAGAAGGTAATTTATAGTCAGTTCACAAGGAAATACAATGGCCTGAACTGGTTTAGCTACGGCCCTGATGAGCTGGATAAATATATAACCTCTTAAAATTTATTCTATGATTCGGCATTGTCATGACTGCCCTTAGTAGTTTCATGGCCCTAATGTAGGATTAATGAGGATGTGTCTCAATGACTTCATATTTAAATGCCCTCCTGCACCCTCTTTTTACTTTTTTTTTTTTAAATAAATAGGGACTGAGTAGGACCTCTGAAATTTGAGGCACATGAATCTTTTGTTGGCCTCCACTCACAGGTCAGTGGCAGATAATAGGGTTGTTAGCAGCCCTACAAGTTCAGAGCAAGATGACCCTTGTGGAGATTTTCCAAGCAAGAAATGTGGGAACCCAGACCCCTGTCTCCACGTTAGGCCCCCAGCTCTCCTTTCGGTCACATCACTCACAGCTTTGCCACTACAAACGGCCCTAGCACAAGAGCACGGACTCATCCTGCTTCTGTTCCTCACTTGGTCAAAGCAAGCCCTGGTCACCTGGCTCACGTTCATCCTCTTGAGAGAGTCATTTCCTCGGCAGGTTGATAAGAGGGCTAGGGGTCCCCAAGAAGAGAGGGGTCTGGAATTCTCAAGGAGGAAAAAAGGACAAACATTTTTTCCTTCTCTACATTCCTTAGGATTATATAACAATGTATTATGCCTGAGGACAGTCTCTGGATTAAACCTTCTAGCTAATTCTGTTATCTTAAAATGTAAATTATGGGAGTAGGTCTGGTGAGATCTTTACACCCTCCAGACATTCTTTGGATTTACTGGAGAGTATATAACTTCACTGCTAACACTAACAAGCGGGTACTCTTTCTACCCCCTTCTGATGCCTATGTCAGAAGCTTTCTCTATCTCCTTTATACTTTAATAAAACTTTGCTACACAAAAGCTCTGAGCGATCAAGCCTCGTCTCTGGCCCCGGATTGAATTCTTCTCCTCCGGAGGCCAAGAATCCCGGCGTTGTAATTCAACAACAACCTTTCACTCTCTAGTCAGCCTCGTCCAACAATGCTCTCAGCTCCACAAACTCTTCCAGCGAGCCCTCTGGAACGCATGGCCAATTATTGTTAAAATACCCTGCCCATCCTCATCTTCTCTGATCATTCTCATCCCTCTCCTGCTCTTCCCTGTAGACACCACTTGCCTGGCAGTCCTCTGAGGTTGCAGTGTGAGTACAGTGCTCCTTGGTCCCTGCATACCTTGTATCACTAGCTTCTAAGGGAGCCGTGTCTTTTTTGTTCATTGAAAATTTGCAAACCATTCTTCCTTCTTTCTTCCTGAAAAATGTCAGCTTAGAATCTTATGTCACCACACAACTCCACCTCTACCCTCTTGGTTGGGATTGTTCATCAATATTTGGGTCCCTCTCCTTCGTTCCTTGAATATTTTAGCTTCTAGGATCACCATAACTCCCTCCACTCTTTTTTGAACTCCTGGTAATTAACATATCTAAACAACTGATGTGTCGTCCCTATCTGTAATCAACTCTCCACACATGTACCTTCAATCTCGCCCTTTTTCTCAGAGACTTGCTCAAGTAACTCTCCCACATCACCTTTTCAGCATTATTAGTTCCTTTAAATTTTCTTTGTATAAAACCATTCTCATTACCATAGAGAAGTTATCTGGAGTAACTATGCTTTTTTTTTTTTCCTCTTTGTATTCTCTCTTTTACTCTTAAGTGTTGATCTTAGCAATAAAAATACTTGGGAGTTACATATACATATATATATATATATATACACACACACACACACACACACACCTATATATATGTATACACATATACACACATATGTATATATATACACATATATCTTAGGGCAACCAACAAAATGTATTTAACCCCATAGAGTATTTATTAAACACATAGAATCAGTTTGTATAAATACTTCAGAAAAGATTTTTTGTTTTATGACAAAGTAACTCAACAGTCAGATGACTCTATTGAAACTGTTTATTGTGAGGGATAACCCCCCTGCCCCCACCTTTTTACTAAAATCAAGGGCGAATTTTCAGTTCTTATTTTACTTGATCTAACAGCTTCGGGCAGGTGATCTACCCCTCCTCCTTGAAATGTTTTCCCGATTCTATTTCCAGGACGCTCTGATAGTCTGGTTTGGCTCCTGGGTCTCTGGTCTCTTTATCTTATTCTCCTTGCAGTGACTCCTTTTTTCCCTTTTCTCAAGGGCTGGAATCTGCCCATGGTTACTCTGGATCCCGTCTCTTAACACTCAGGAATGTCACTCAATTTCAAGTTTTAAATAACCTCTAGGGCATATGGACAAGAAGAGTGACAGGGCATGTTTTTAAAATACTGTAAAATTGTGTTTTAGGCACTTTTCCACCCATCTTGCCCCTATTCCCATAATTAGTGTTCTGGACTTTCATATTCCCAGTGTCCAGTTTCATATTCTTCATTGTCCTTAGAAAAGTATACCAACAGGCTTATCATCCTTAACCATACCCAGATTCTGATATTTTTCAGTCACCCTTCTCCTTCACAATAGATAGCCTGAATTACTAGAAGAGATTTTTGATATAGCACTCTTCCTCTTATTTAAACACTTGAAGAAAATTCATTGTCCTTAGAAAAGTATACCAACAGGCTTATCATCCTTAACCATACCCAGATTCTGATATTTTTCAGTCACCCTTCTCCTTCACAATAGATAGCCTGAATTACTAGAAGAGATTTTTGATATAGCACTCTTCCTCTTATTTAAACACTTGAAGAAATTAAGAAGCAGGAAGCTTTCTCTATAAGCCAACCAGGACCCTTCATTCCATACACAGGACTTATTTCTCTATACAAATTGATTAGTGAGCCTTAAGGTACTGTACTCTTAGATAACAGCTGTCTTATCTGATCAGCTACTACATATTAAGATGAGTTGAGATGTTTGAGTTTGAACTGATGCTTGGATTAGATATGACTCTAATCCATGGGTAGGTGCATGCTCAATCATGTCTGACTCTTTATAGCCCCATGGATTATAGCTCTTCAGGCTCCTCTGTCCATAGGATTTTCCAGGCAGGAATACTGGAGCAGGTTGCCATTTCCTGCTCGAGGGGATTGTTCTAACCCAGGGATCAAACCTGAGTCTCTTGTGTCTCCTGTATTGACAATGGAGTTTTATACCACTATGCCACCTAGCAAGACCATACTCTTACCTGTAAACTCTTGTAAGTCCCTCTCTTCATTCACTTAAAAGGAACATTGCTTTAGCAGAAGTGTTCCCAGAGCTTCACTCTTTTACTGCAAATGTCCTCTGTATTAATTTCCCATGGTTGCTATAACAAATTACCAGAAACTTAGTGGCTTAAAATAACATATATCTAGTATTTTATAACTCTGATGGTCAAAAATCTGAAATTAGTTTCATTGGACCAAGATCAAAGTATTGGCAAAACCATGCTCCCTTTAGAGGCTAAAGGGTAATATATTTCTTGCCTTTTCCAGCTTCTGGCAGTTCCTGGCATTTCTTGGCTCATGGCCATATCACTTCGAACTCTGCCTCCAAGGTCACACTGCCTTTTTCTCTATATGTTTGTAAATGCTCCTTCTACTTTCCTTGATAAGGACACAAAGGAATTTAGGGTACACCTGGATAATTAGGATAACCTTCTCATCCTAAGAACTTTAATTAAATAGTACCTTTAATTAATAGTACTACAAAGTCTCCTTTATTTCCATATAAGGTAACGATCACAGGTTCCAGACAGCAAGTTATGCATATCTTTTGGGAAGCTGTTATTCAGACTCATATACCCCACAATTTTCACACAAACGCCAGCAACTATGTGTAAATGCTATAACTTAAGTGAAAAGAACAATTAACTTATTAAGTTATCAACAGTGTTTGCCATCATTTATTTCATATTTTGGATTTCTAAGTCTTTATGAATTATCTTACCTACACTTTACTTTGCCTACATATAATTCAAACTATAATTCAGAAATGAGTAAAGAGAACCAGCAACTATGTGTAAATGCTATAACTTAAGTGAAAAGAACAATTAACTTATTAAGTTATCAACAGTGTTTGCCATCATTTATTTCATATTTTGGATTTCTAAGTCTTTATGAATTATCTTACCTACACTTTACTTTGCCTACATATAATTCAAACTATAATTCAGAAATGAGTAAAGAGAAAATATGTAAAAATCTGGAACTTTCAGATACACATTTGTTGTGTTTCTATTCTGTATGTATAGCTTCTTTTTTCATAAGTATCAGAGTATAATTCTGAAAGTTTAATGAAAATGGACAAATACTATTACTCTATTTCAACTCTACACTCCTGTATGAAAAAATAATTTGCACAGTATTTTCAATTCTGTTATTACAGTTTTTGCCAGAAGAATGAGGTGTCAGATTCTTATTGTCTGATATATATTGAGAATTAGAATTGCATGCCCTACCATCCTGACCTTTATCTGTATTCTGCATTTTGATTGGCTAACCTTTCTACTTCTTCCTATTTATAGCTTTACTAAACTAAGAGGAACAGGTGAGATGTCCACCAGCAAATATACAGAAGAGCAGAAGGTCAAGCTGATAGAGAAGACAGCCAAATTTCACATAGGGTATGAAACATTCCAATGCCAGGACCTCATTTTCAAGCAAAAATTTAAATTAGAATGTAAAACAGCATAACTGAATCCATCTTCTGAAAATGAATAAAAGAAATGTGGCAAATTTAACCCATTCTACATTAACAATGCAATTTCCCAGCCTTCCATGAAAATATCCTTGAAAGATTACGTGAGGTCACAAAGTCAGTTTCCATTATCACTAAAACGATACATACATTTATTTGTGTCTTAAACCCGGTGTAAAGAAAACTATTACAGAACTGTCATCTCTCGTGGGTGATGCAAAAAAACAGATTGATTATGACTTTCTCCAGTTCTTTTCTGACAGAGCTTGTGCTGATGTAGTCTTGTAAAAACTACAGTTCATGACTAGTAAAGACTAACAAATTTACTCCATTTTACTAACTCACTCCAAATTTACTAACAAATTTGCATCATCAAACCTTTCTTCACACTTTGTTTTGAAAACAGTATTTCACTTGCAAGCACATGTCTATCCAGACTATTTCAGATTTGTTATTTTTAGTTGCATTATTGCTCTTGTATATTATAATTAGAACAAGAATGCCCAAAATTATCACCCAAGTTTAGAATATATATTCTTTTGGAAGCTGGACAATAATGAAATATTTAATTTAAAAATAAATCTAAATTTCCCATGAATTTTGAAATACAGCAATTAGAGTTGTAACCATGCATGTCTAATTTAACAAATTAAAAAAAATCTAGCAAATGTATAAATGTTATTTCAAATACAATTTTAAAAATAGCATTACACAAGCTAACAAGAGAATAGTAAAGACTCTTTATAATATCTTCTACACCTTGATTCAGTACGCCTGCAAACTTTGGTCATGAAAAGGTAGTTAAGTGTAAACTAATTATATACTTAAATTTTTCAAAACCTTCCAGAAACATACATTTTTGAAGAACATTCCCATTGTCTTTAAAATATGTACATAGTAGATATATTAAAGCATAAACACATTTTGTATGGCCTGAGACTAATAAGGTTTAAGTTTAGTGTAATAGAGCTTGAAAGTACCAAAGACAAGTATTATTTTTAAGTGTAAAGAAATTGAGTCTCAGAGACTAGCCACACAGTGAAATAAGTTTCTTTCATCAATTCAAAAGGCAACTGAGGTGTATCAGCAAAATAAAATACAGCTTAAAAGATTATTTAAAAAATTAGGATGTAACAGTGCTTGCTCCTGTTATTTGTTCCACTTTAAGTAATTTTATATTTGTATTATATCATGCTAAGTTTTGGCAGCATTTTGGGTCAAAAAACAATATACTCTCTACTATATAGCATATCATATATCTAGTATCTAGGGAGAAATATCAAAAACTTCAGATAAGCAGGTGATACCACGCTATTAGCAGAAAATGCCAAGGAACTAAAGAGCCTCTTAATGAGGGTGAAAGAGCAGAGGAAAAAGCTGACTTAAAAACTCAACATTCAAAAATCTAAGACCATGGCATCTGATCTCATCACTTCATGGCAAACAGCAGGGGAAAAAGCAGAAGCAGTGACAGATTTTCTTTTCTTGGGCTCCAAATTCACTGTGCACAGAAACTGCAGCCATGAAATCAGAAGATGATTACTTATCTACAACTGCTAATTTATAAAGAATTTAAAACATTTTTCAAAATAATTAATTTAAAATCTACTATATTATATATAAATCTAAATAATCAAATAGATAATTAGATATAATATAATCTAAAGAAAAATCACATAGGAGAAATGAGAACAGGTATGAGTTTAGTACCCCAAAATTGTATACTGTTGCTTTAAGAGAGTTACATATTTGATTCAGTGCATCAAGATGCCAAGATAAAAGGAATCATATAAAGTTGCCAAAGCTGACCTATCAATGAAACTACAAGCAGATCTAGCTGGTCTGGAGTTCAACACCCTTCCTGGGAATGAGACTCAAGAGGACTCCCTCATGCTGGTTTCTCTCTGGTGAACGATGCCCTGATAGCTGCAGAAACACCCATATGCATGTTCTGTTGATGACTTGCTGTACACTGACTGGTTCTCAAGTGCCTGATACACACACCTTTATTTCCACCCTTATAACAACTAAGAAAAGTGATTATTATTGATATGAAAGTGATGTGCGGATCAAAGTATTTACTCCTTTTTTCCAAGTTTGCATTATTAGAAATTAGCAGAGACTAATCAGCTTTAAAACCAGATAGGTCTGACTCCAATCCTCTATTCTTAAATATCTATATAATAAATACTGAATCCAGTTTTATTGGATTATTTCTTATAAATACATATGGAACAATTTTTCCACACCAAAGCATAAATCACAAAGAGGATTGGAGAGTAGAGAGCATAAGAATACACAAAAGAATGATTTCTGATTGTCTAGAATAACTTATTAGGAGAAGGCAATGGCACCTCACTCCAGTACTCTTGCCTGGAAAATCCCATGGATGGAGGAGCCTGGTAGGCTGCAGTCCATGGGGTGGCGAAGAGTCGGACACGACTGAGCGACTTCACTTTCACTTTTCACTTTCCTGCATTGGAGAAGGAAATGGCAACCCACTCCATGTTCTTGCCTGGAGAATCCCAGGGATGGGGAAGCCTGGTGGGCTGCCGTCTATGGGGTCGCACAGAGTCAGACACAACTGAAGCGACTTAGCAGTAGCAGCAGCAGTAGCAGCAGCAGCAGCAGAATAATTTCTTGATGCTGTTGTCTTGTTTCACTTGTTTTTAACCCAAAGGAATGGGTCCCTATGAATACAGTTGATTTACTTTGTTGTGTTGTCCTGTTTGGGGTTTCCTCTTCAAACAGGTGGTAGTGATTAGAAGATAAATTTTCCTAACAAGTATATGGAATAAGATTGATTTATGCTCTCAGTTAAAATCAGAGCCATGTGCCTCAACAGTTAGCTGACACACTCATGAAAATTGAGAAAACCATCAAGGATACAGACTGAAGGCAAAGCCAACCATCTCAGGGTAGGGAAACCATAAAATTCCAGAGGACTGGCTCCTCCCCCAGACCCAGTGCAGATGGCCCGCCGACGCTGTCTCCCATTCCATTCCTATTCCAAGGAGCAGAGACCATCTTTCCTCCTATTTGTCCTATTTAGAACTTCCTGGTTTTGATCAATGATGGAGCTCCAAACAAGGTTTATTCCTGATTTCTCATTTTATCAGCTTCTTGTCACTTTGATAGCCCACTCTAATGAAAGGTTCTGCCTTATCTTGCCTATAATTCTGTTGTGTTCTTGGCTTATACAGGTGCAATCCACTGTAGGGGAACACAATTTGGAAACCTCAAATATCTCTTTGGCATGTGGATTATTTTGATCTGAAAACAAGCAAGGCCCCAAAGACTCAGGAAGAATGTTTGATCTTCTCCATAAACAGCCAGACATTATAGATAGAGGACCTCTTTCAAGAAGGGAGCTATCATTACAGAAAGTACAGGAGTAGTCAGGTGTGTGGACAGGGAAGAACTTAGCAAAATGTGTTTGTTAAAATTCCTGTCTGTGTCCCACGGTCTGTACATGGCCCAGTAAACATCTGTTCACCAGCATTTGCTTTTTCATTTTCATATCAATTGCTTTCCTCTCCTTTAGGGTCCCAGAACCACTACCTACAAAATTCTCTCTTGTCTTTAATTGAAAATGATATTTAAGGTGAGAGTTTCAGCCATTTTGGTGAGTTATTTAGCTTTCCTATGTCTCTCCCATGTATACATGTTATTAAACTTTTGTGTGATATCCTTCTGGTAGTCTGTCTAATGTCAATTTAATTCTTAAACCAGCCAGAAGAATGTAGAAGAAGGGTAGAGGAAAATTTCCTCCTTCTCAGGGACTAAAATGACATAATTCTCTAATTCAAATAAACTGAAGCACATATATTAACAAACTCTCAAATGAGCATTTAAAAAGAATCAGTACCTGGGGAAGAGGGTAGAGGAGAAAGTGGTTTCACTTTAAGGTTATACTTTGAATTAATGAAGATAAAATCAAATTTGTATAGTTCTCACAAACATTGAATCAGGTTAATTTCTACACCAGAAGTTGTCATTTTGAGGTAGGCACACAAGTGATTAACAAGCTTTAAATAGGGTAGGCAAATACAGCCAACACAACTTTGCGTATACACATTAGAGTCGTCTAATTTTCTAAGTTTGCGTCATGGGTCACATTTCAGGTCATTAATCTAATCACAGTTTATCTCTGCCACTCTCTGTTTTGGAAATCCCTCAGTCTTTTCAATAGCTAACAGTTGTTTTATTTCCTGGCTGTTAAAGTCTCTTATCGCTTCAAAGATTTCTGTCCCTCCTCCGTCACACCCTGGCTATCCTTGGCTCCGGTCCGTGAAGATCACTTAATACATGAAGTGACCACGGGAGAAAAAATCACATAAAACAAGTTATTTGTATGAGATAGGTGGATAGCTGATTTCATTAGCGAGGTGTACTTGCAGAAAACACTGAGTAATCATTAGGAATTGCAAGCACCTGTATTTCTTCTATAAAACATGTAGCTAAAGGATATATTTTTGTTTATAAAGGTCTCTAAGTAAGTATCACATTACTCAAGTTCTTTCTAAACCCAAAAGCTGACCTCCCCAAGATACGGATATGAGCTGTGAAGTCTCTCCAGTCAACTTTAATTGAAAAACCAGTTTCAAAGTAACTGCAAATAAAACACCTTGTTTCTCATTTTCACTAAATGAAATGCTTTTTTATAAAGTAACTGAGACAAAACCTTATTAGTTACTTCAGATAGTTTAATATTTACAGGCTGGCAAATCAAAACCCATATTATTTTCAAAGGTAACCACATGAACACATTAATATTATTTAAGGAATTGACTGATCTTTAAACATACAGAGTATCAAATTTTATGAAACTTAACACATTTTAGAGATTCAAGGAAGAAAATTCATTGTCTCAGCATTCTTGAACAAAAAAAAGAACAGCAATATTTTGCTAATTCTATCCATAGTGTATCTAAAGTTGGCATGGATCAGTGAGCTGACCAAGGAAGGATTCAGTTTAAGGCACCTGTTTTTTGAATTCTTGGTCAATAAATACTTAGAGAGTCTCTTACAAGACAGTCGCCCTCAAGCAAGCCAAGAGGAGAAGACTAAGAGACTTAAGTCTTTATTAATAATTTCATTTCATCTCAGGAGTTGTCCCAAGGGACCATGTAGATAGAGCAAACTAATAAACTTTGTGAAAAGTGAGGAACATTCGGTGGAATTTGAGCCACTGGAGACGAAAGCTAGCTGGGTAAAGGTGCCAGGAAGGTGAAGGGTTCTAAGACAGAGAAAAGAGAAGGATGAGGTAGGCAGGTGGAGGAAAATGCCCTGGCCCAGTGGAGGACAGCTGAGAGGGCAGCAACAGTGACTTAATTTAAGGGACTGGGTGTGAGGACCTACACAGGTTGGAAGAGCTCTGAGTGCCAAGGAGAAAACTGTATTCTTCAGGGTCAATGTACTCCCTCAAGGACTGTGAGCAAATCAATAAACAAATATTTTTTCAAATTAAAAACGTTATTTTTTAAAGGGATATGATAAAGACAATATCTTGGATTAAGCTGCACAGGAAAAAGAAAGATGTGTAGTCAAGGAGACCAATCATAAAGCTCTTTTTTTGAAAGAGAGGAATTAAAATTCATTTCAAAGTGTTAAAGTTGTATTAGACAAAATCACTGATAAACTTTTCTTCAGTTAAGAGAGTGAAGTATAGACTTGTTTCCCTGTAAGATCAAAGTGTATCTCCTTCAGAAATAAGATATTGCCTCATTTGGCGACACTGTTATTAATAGCTGATATTTTAGATTTTTCTATCTCATACGTTTTAAGGAGTCAAGAGTAGTAAAATGCATTTCACATATTGAGCCCTGGAAGTTGCTCCCTAATAAGATTCTATTATTCCAAATGTCACCATCTTTCAATGAGAACTAACACAAATTGATTGTATTAATGAATTTAAAGATGGAAATTGAAATTCTGAAAAAGCATAAAGAAGATATTGAGAAAATTGTCTTGTTCTATAGCATCCCTTTCATTTGTTACCAGGGGCTTTTTTGTCAGTTCTGTAAAACTCAGGCACCTTTTGAGTATGCCCTTCACTGATGAGAAGAAACAAATCCTCAAATTATAAATCAGAAGATGTAAAATTTTCTCATTCTACTAAAATTCAGATGTTATTCACCAACATAATTGGTTATGGAATAAGAATATAATTAAGTCTCTCTACTTCTAAAAGGTAAACATGTTAAATATATTTAGCTATGCATTTCCTTTTGTGATTGAAAATCCATATTCTTTATGAGTACTCTTAAAGTCTAGAACTGCATTGTTCAATGTGATTTTGGCAGCATACATATTGTCCAAGAGGTAACTGCTCACCACATTTGGCTATTGAACAGCTGAAATATGAGAAATGGGACTAAAGAAATAAACCTATAATCTGAATTAATTTAATAGTCACATGCAACTGATACTGGACAGTATATGGAACAAGTGGTCATAACCATTACAACCAGCTGTTTCTATTTGTGTTCTGAACTAGCTCCATAAAGGCTTCTGGTTCAATAATTCTGGAGAGACAGTCTACACCTAAACTAACTAAATCTTTCTGTTCTCACTATTTATTTTAAAATTAGCTTCTCTTCTCTCTCAGCCCACTCCCATGGTCATGACCCTCCAGTCAATAGCCATCATGTAGATTTCCTTCTTCACCCAGGCCAGATAACCTCAAGTAAATAACCTGGTCTCCACTGTCCCGAGCTTGATGTTTTCAAGGCTATGTTCTACCCACAAAACCACTTCCTTAGGTGAGTTTGTCATCATTTATTTCTTGGAGCTCCTAGTATAGCTTCCTAACCAGTTTTCCTATCTCTGCCTTGACAGCTTCTTCTCCATCTCCCCTAACCCTTCTTCAAAATCACTGTTCTGCTGGTATTTCCAAAATATAATTCTGAAGTTTCTTACTGTTATAAAGTTCACTAGGGCTCCCTTTTGTTTTTTTAATCTTAGGAACCCAATTCTTGCATTTCCTCATATCTAGAAAAGCACAAAAATTCTTCATGGTGACATCTGCTCCTCATGACTGGCAGAAAACCTTTATGAGACTAGCAGAAAACTTCTGCAAAATAAAAAAAGGGGGGAGCTTGATTGCATGTACTCCCCCTTCACCAAAATCATTCTTCCCGATCTCTTTGGAGCAATTTCTGAGAGCTAAATGAAATGCTGTTTCCCAGGCTATAGTCCTCCTTTTGCCCCAAATAAAACTAAATTCACAATTCTAACACTGTGCAACCCTCCTCCCCACGGTGGACAGTATTCATCTCTCTACCGCCCAATCAGTATATTCCAATTTGATCACAAATCCCACCATAATGAACTGAAATGATTGTCAAATGTTTCTGTTTTTTCCAATGTCCTATAGACAGCTAGAAGACAGGAACTTAATGTTTCCTCCCACTCTCCCCAGTGTCTGAGCCCACACACCTCGCTACACAAAAGCAATTAAGTATTACAAAAAAATGACAGATAAGAACAGACTGATACTGATGATTTAGAGATAAAATAAAAATTATAATGAGCTAAGATAAATAAAACTCTGTATGCATATCCAAAGTTTCCTATTTGGGAATTGTAATAAAATATGATTCTGTTGACTGTGTATATATGCATATTTACATATGCAGATGATGACTGCAGCCACGAAATTAAAAGACGCTTACTCCGTGGAAGAAAAGTTATGATCAACTTAGATAGCATATTCAAAAGCAGAGATATTACTTTGCTGACTAAGGTTCATTTAGTCAAGGCTATGGTTTTTCCAGTAGTCATGTATGGATGTGAGAGTTGGACTGTAAAGAAGGCTGAGTGCTGAAGAATTGATGCTTTTGAACTGTGGTGTTGGAGAAGACTCTTGAGAGTCCCTTGGACTGCAAGGAGATCCAACCAGTCCATTCTGAAGGAGACTGGCCTTGGGATTTCTTTGGAAGGAATGATGCTGAAGCTGAAGCTCCAGTACTTTGGCCACCTCATGCAAAGAGTTGACTCATTGGAAAAGACTCTGATGCTTGGAGGGATTGGGGGCAGGAGGAGAAGGGGATGACCGAGGATGAGATGGCTTCACGGACTCCATGGGTATGGGTCTGGGTGAACTCCGGGAGTTGGTGATGGACAGGGAGGCCTGGTGTGCTGCGATTCATGGGGTCGTAAAAAGTTGGACATGACTGAGCGACTGAACTGAACTGAACATATAAATATATTTATTTATATACATATGTATACTTGGTTGTTCCTAGAAAGTATATAAGCATAATTTAAAGATGAAAAAATATTAGAAATGACTAAGGACAACAGTCTTTAAGTGGTTTATAACAGTATTTGTAAAATATGCAGTCCTACTACTGATGATTTTTTGGTTATAAGGAAATGAACATTCTCACACTTCTAATTTAAGAAGCCATTTTCTTTGCCTGTCATCTCTCCCTCATCCACAGTAAGACAGAGAAATATTGACACTTTGAGTTATTTTACCAATCATTTAATCTATTGCAGAGCTGGTAGCAGCAAACACTTTCTAAAGATCAATATAGTTTATTTACCAAAGCCTTTATCTACAACTATATTAGTAAACAAGTGAATTTGAATCCCCCAAATAGAAAATCATTTCTTATATAATATAGCAGATCTCTGAAAGAGACTTGCAGGCATCTGATAAGTATCATCGAAACAACACTAGGGATGAATGGATACATGTGTATGTAGGGCTGAGTCCCTCTGGGGGTCACCTGAAACTATCAGAACATTGTTAATCAGCTATATCCCAGTACAAAATAAAAAGTTAAAAAACAAACAAACAAACAAACATTTGACACATCATACTCAAGGAAGACATGATTTCCTGAGGATGACAAGTCAAACTGAAGATCAATGACAGAATTACCAGCAAACAGCCAGTGTCAAGAAGAGTCAAAAATGTACCCCTGGAAATAGTATCAGTAAGAAATGGAAGGAAATGAAAGCCAGGATATATCTGAGGTTTCACAACACTCTAGAAAGCTATCCAAGTGGAGAGGATACCAGGACCAAACTACTCAGAAAATCAAGAATTCAGAATTTGGAGTGTATTTCTGTCCCTCTAAAAGTTTCATTGAGATGGATAGCTCTGGCAATGAATTATGATTATGTCTTCTTCTTACAAATACAGTTTCCATTTAAAACCTCATATCTTAAATTACTTTAATTCCTGGATGTGCACAGAGCCTGCAGCAAGCTGATATTTCCCTATTCAATTCGGAATAGAGCTATTTCGCAAGTAATTACATTAATGTAAAGGAGGGCACAAGATAACCCAGGCTGGCAGGTAAAACAAAAGTTACATATGTCCATGTTTGAAATAAACACACAGATTTAAACCATAATGAAAACAACATTGCAGGAGAACCAAGATGTTACTATTTGATGCCAATGGAGAAGGAGGTCCCTCTCTTGCTTTTTATGAAATGAATACAAGTGTTAGTGACTCAGGTTAGCATGGAAACAATTTAAAACATATCATTACAAAAGACAAATATGAGTTTCTTGGAGAGAACTTATGAATGCAAAACTAACGCCCCACAATCCAAAATTTAAAAACCGATTGTCAAAAAATTGTCCATAGAAAATAATCTCGGTAAATCAGTTAATCAAAGAGATAATCTATGTCATATATGCACAAGTAAAATTTGCACAGTAATACTGTCATAAACACACTGGACAAAATGGAAAGACTTGGCTATGAGTCATGTTTTGTCATTATTAAAATGACTTGGCATTAATCTATTAAAATTCTATATAAAATATCATTAGAATGAATACAGTTTATCAAAATTATAAAAATAATAAAGTTAAATAATCATATTATTTGTCATGCATTTAAGCAAATATTAAGATATCATAGTTTTCAAAAAAAATTTTTCATTTACATAAGCACTTACTGTTATTTTCTTGCAGCAAGAATCTATATCCACCGCAACAGCCTGAAGTTATTGCCTGTTAAAAGTTACAAAAACAAGAACATGTTAATTTAAAATATAATAAAGTTTAAATTATAATAGCTAATAAGACTGTTTTTTGTTCATAAATAAAAAAATATTATAACTATTACCACTTGATTTTGTTTTTTTCATGAATTAAAACTACAAAAGCCAAGTGAAAATTATTTTCATTGCACATCTTAAATTAAAAATGACTTGGCATCACATTAATCTTTTAGAAGAAAATTTCAATTAGAGAAAACAAAAATGTCCCTAGTTGGAGTAAAGAATGTATTAATGTCCCTCACCCACCGTCAATGTTTATAGGAAATTTGATCATTGGTTTGTATTGAGTGAATTTGAGTTACATACTCATGACAGGCTTATGCATTCTTGCTTATCCAGAATTCTCTTTGAACACATCTTTCTTAATTTGTCAAACAAAGTTGAAAATAACAATAGGAAAGATCTCATCAAGTTAGAGAGATTACTTGGGAACAATTAGACTTATATATAAAGGAAAATGCACAGGACAAGTTCACTATTTCACTCAGTATTTGATGAATTTTTGAAGAAAAAATAAATTGTTTGTGATATGCCTGATGTTGAGTAGTATCTGAATATTCAATTGAAGGAAAGAACTTGAGTAATTATCTAAATCACTCAGGCCAAAAGCAAAATTTACAAAAATTACTCAGCTCTCTGGGGCAAAGATTACTGGAGAAGCTTTTTCTTTGAATTAGTTCTTAAATATTAATTTTTCTTTTCATGGTTAGGTGTTACCAAACACAGAAAGAACCGTACCATGGTTTGAATTAGACATACATAATCACAAATAAAATTATCTGAAAATACATTTAAAAAAATAAATGTTTAATCTTTAAGGAGCATGTTTATTTCTGTAAAACTACTTAAAAATATATTCTATTGAAACTTGATCTGGACTTAAATATCATTCCATTGTAATGATGCATTTCCACTTTAACTGTTTATCCATTTTAATATATTTTCCTTTTCCAGTTACTGCTAAGAACACAAGTCAACTTTTAACATCTTTTCCCCATAGTATGCTCAGTGTTAGTTCTAAAACCTCTATCTTGCCAAAATGCATCTTGCTTTATACAGTAAAGAAGTAACATTTAATACAAAATTGGAAGTGTTATTTTGTTTGATAAGCTTTTTCCCCCAATTAATCAAAATCTGCTGACACGTATTGACCTAAAACATTGTTTACATATTTCTCTCCTATGCTGAAATTTAAACAAAGGAAATTGTACCACCTGGATTCAGAAAAAAAACATTTTTTCAAAATGTATTAAAAATTCTATAGTAAAAAAGAAATAGGCTTATTTTATATAAGCAAATTAAACAATATTTTAGGGAAATAGTTATTTCCTCAGGAAAATAACAATATAAATAATAAATTATTTACTATCAAATCCTTTATTCAAAAAATGTTAACAACAGCAGTTAACTTGAGGTTAAACTTGCAGAAGTTGAATACAAATAATTAATAATGCAGGAACTCCTTGCTTTATAATGTTTATGCTAGGAAGTGTTAGCATCTCAACATCATGCCCATAAATTCAAAGCCCTATTTATAATAATGTGGGACAAATCTCTAAGATATATTGGTATAAATTTGCTCTTTCATTTCAAAATTAAATTTATAAATTATAATGCATACAAATAAAGAATAATTTTTAGATAATGATACAGCCATAGCTAGTTAAAATATATTTATGATTAAAAATAACATTTATTTCTATGAAATCTTGATAGACACAGCAATTATTAAGATGTATAATCTTTCTTTGGGACAACAGAGATATCATTTAAAATAATTTTTAGCTTTCTTGTTTCACTATATATTTACATCCTTACTCTTTCATACTATTTTTTAAATTAGCTTAATCTATATCGAGGTCAAGAAGCAACAGAACTGGACATGGAACAACAGACTGGTTCCAAATCAGGAAAGGAGTATGTCAAGGCTATATACTGTCATCCAGCTTATTTAACTTATATGCAGAGTACATTATGCGAAATGCTGGACTGGATGAAGCACAAGCTGGAATCAAGATTGCCAGGAGAAATATCAATAACCTCAGATATTCAGATGACACCACCTTTATGGCAGAAAGTGAAGAAGAACTAAAGACCCTCTTGATGAAAGTGAAAGAGGAGAGTGAAAAAGTTGGCTTAAAGCTCAACATTCAGAAAACTAACTTCTGGCAACTGGTCCCATCATTTCATGGAAAATAGATGGGGAAATGCTGGAAACAGTGACAGGCTTTATTTTTCGGGGGCTCCAAAATCACTGCAGATTTTGCCTGCAGCTATGAAATTAAGATGCTTGATCCTGGAAAAAACATTATGACCAACCTAGACAGCATACTAAAAAGCAGACATTACTTTGCCAACATAGGTCTGTCTAATCAAAGTTATAGTTTTTCCAATAGTCATGTATGAATGTGAAAGTTGGACTATAAAGAAAGCTGAGCACAGAATTGATGCTTTTGAACTGTGGTGTTGGAGAAGACTCTTGAGAATCCCTTGAACAGCAAGGAGATCCAACCAGTCCAACCTAAAGGAGATCCGTCCTGAATATTCATTGGAAGGTGCTGAAGCTGAATTTCCAGTACTTTGGCCACCTGATGTGAAGAACTGACTCATTTGAAAAGACCCTGATGCTGGAAAGATTGAGGGTGGGAAGAGAAGGGGATGAGAGAGGATGAGATGGTTGGATGGCATTGCCGACTCAATGGACATGAGTTTGGGTAAACTCTAGGAGTTGGTGATGGACAGGGAGGCCTGGCGTGCTGCAGTTCATCAGGTTGCAAAGAGTTGGACACGACTGAGCAACTGAACTGAACTGAACTTAATAGAAATCTACTGAACCACAACATGCTTTGCTCTTGTTGAAATGTCAGAAGCTACTAAATCTTGCCAGAGGTATTTGGAGAGTAAAGGCTAGTATTAAATGGGAGGAAATAAGTAGTTCCTGATTTTTAGATACTGATTTCATTTAAGATGGTTGAATAAAGAGTAATAATGAGATGAAACACCTACATGCTTCTATTATTCAGTACGATTACTTTCCCTTCATCAAATGCTCAACCCTAGGTCTACTTTAGCTGACAGCATTGTAGGTTCTATCAAGGTTGAGATATTTGTGCTGTGCAAATCTTTCTTTACATAAGATTCAGTTTGTAAACTGGAAGTTGGAACGAGAGCCCTTGAGCCCTGTCTGCCTCTGTTTTCCCTCCCCAGCTGCTGCTCAGACGTCACCTCTGTGAAAACTCTAGATTTTCAAGGAGCAAAGTCTGAGATCATTTCTCCATTTCAGTGTGTTTTCCTTTCATTTCAAAAACAATGGGTGGAGAGACACGGGAAGCTCTAAGTTTTCTGGGAAATAAAAAGGAAATGGAAGATAAGCAGATTTGAATAAAAATAAAGGAAAGAGAGAAACAGACACTGCTTCAGGTAAGTTTGCAACATACATGGCAAAGTCTTGGAAAACTGGTTGGCAAACACAGGGCTGAAATAAAGGTACTGCAAAGAAGTACTCTAAATAAATGGAACTTGGTAGACAACTTGTATATCTTCATTCTCCCAAATGTTTTATTTATCTTTTAAATCTCTGGTTTTCCAATATTTCAGGTGATTTACAACATGAGCCACATGATTAAATCAGACAGATTTTAATGTACTTATCTTCCCAAGACAAAATATAAAGTACTGGCTCATTCCCAAGCAATCAAAAGTACCTCATCAACTTTATATTATTCTAATTGCCTTAAAATTCTGCCACATCTTAAATTACAGAGGTTGATAGTATAAGAACTGACTCAGAAACAGCTGTGTTCCCTAAAATGTGACTGCGGTCCCTGGTACCTTTTGAGGGTTCTCTTCATTAATAAGCCAACTAACATCTAATTACTTCTGGGGAAGAAAAGAAGAAGAAAAAACAACCCAAATTGGGTTCACGTTGCTGCTCTAGGATTCATACCCGATCTCCTGGAGAGTTTGCACAGAGATTTTTGGCCTCCTCTGATGTTAATTCTCTCCTTTAGAATGTTTGGAAGCTCAGCACCAAACCCTGATCTCTAGCTTGCCAAAAGACATGCTGATTTCTTGGTATGGTTTTCCAGCTCTTTTGCTATTAGAGCGTGATTTGACAATATGCTGCCACGGAAACAGAATTCATTAAGGGCTTTCAGTTTTTGTTCTGCCAATGAGAATCTTTGCCTGCATGTGGTTCTGGCCTCTGAAGTTGATCCATAATGTTCATCTTATAAAGCCCTATCATCTCATAACATGACTGATGCTACAAAATAATCCATAATGAGCCAGGTTCTCCCAGCAAGAGCCACTCCCCGAGGGTAAGTTAGGCACTACTGGAAACTGCATTAACTTCTTCATCATCAAACTTGGGTGCTTAAAATAGACTACAGGAAAGTGGATACATCCCACAGTCCCATTCTGCACCACTGGGGTCGTGGAATGGTTTAGGACTGTAATCCTTAATGTTCATTCTTTACAATATCCCATTGTGGAGAAAAAAAGAGAAAAATTCACATTCTGACAATTTTCTTTGTATAGTCATTTTCAGAGGTAAGGTTTGCTCAAAATAGCCACATGTTTGATACAGTAAAGGAAAAATAAGTCAATTTTTTAACCAAAAATTTCCCATATGATTTCAGTAAAATATTGAATATACCTTCCATTATTTTCAGCTATTTTTTTTAATACCACATAATTACATTTTGACCATGTGTTTGGTTTTTCACTATTGGATTGTTGTTTTTTTTTTTTTTTTTTTATGGTGTGCAATGAAAGTGAAAGTGTTAGTTGCTCAGTCATATACTCTTTGCGACCTCATGGACTGTAGCCCATCAGGTCCTCTCTCCATGGAGTTCTCCAGGCAAGAATTCTGGAGTGGGAAGCCATTCCATTCTCCAGATCTTCCCATCCCAGAGATTGAACACAGGTTTCCCGCATTGCAGGCAGCTTGTTTACCATCTGAGCCACCAGGGAAGCCCGTGATGTGTAGCATTATTAGCTTAAAAATCATGCACAATATTTTCATGCTAATGAGGACAAAGTCACTGGGCTAGTCTTCCTGGGTTGGTCCCATGCTGCTGCTACTGCTGCTAAGTTGCTTCAGTCGTGTCCGACTCTGTGCGGCCCCATAGATGGGAGCTCACCAGGCTCCCCTGAACCTGGGATTTTCTCCAAGCAAGAATACTGGAGTGGGTTGCCATTTCCTTTTCCAATACATGAAAGTGAAAAGTGAAGTGAAGTCGCTTAGTCATGTCTGACTCTTAGCGCCCCATGGACTGCAGCCTACCAGGCTCCTCTGTCCATGGGGTTTTCCAGGCAGGAGTACTGGAGTGGGGTGCCATTGCCTTCTCCTGGTTGGCCCCATAGTGAAGATTTAAACTACTCTTGGGCTTCCCAGGTGGAACTAGTGGTAAAGAACCTGCCTGCCAGTGCAGGAGACCTAAGAGGTGTGGGTTCGATCCCTGGGTGGGGAAGATCCCCTGGAGAAGGAAATGGCAACTCATTCCAGTGTTCTTGCCTGGGCAACCCAATGGGCAGAGGAGCCAGTGGGCCACAGTCCTTAAGATCGCAAAGAGTCAGACAAGACTGATGCGACTTGGCATACAAGCTACCCCTGCATTCTCTCCTTATATGTGTGTAAGGGGTACTAGGAAGAGACTGAGGATGAATCAGGGGGAGCAGCCCAGTAAGTACACTGAAAAATAAGTCAAAGTATATTATTGGATAAAGAAAGGAAATAGGCACCAACTTCACCTAAGGCAGGGATTCTCAAAATTGCCAATCAAAGGCAATTTTTCCCACAGGGGACACTGGATGACGTCTGGTCACATTTTTAGCATCACGACGATGCTGCTGGGGAGAAGGTGCCACTGTGATCAACTGGGTAGAGGTCAGAGACGCAACTAAACATGCCACACTGCACAGATCAGCCCTCTGCCCTGCTTCCACTTACAAAGGCTGACCTGGTCCCAAAGGACTATAGCGTCATGGTTAATACACCCCAGTTTAGAGAAAGCTTAAAAAGCAGGGGAGAGGGCACATCTTATTTGTCTACAAGTTAACTTAACAGGCTTATAGGGCAAAGAAAAGGATAAATCTGCAAGGAGCATTGACCTTAAGCTTTGAGGAAGGCATGGGGTCTTAGCACCCAAGGGGAGGTGAACCCACCCTTCCCCACACCACCAGCGTGTTTTGCACAGGCGTGTTTGAATGGCACTTTGAAAGAACAGGCTGCAAATAAAGCCCCACCAGATGCAGAACGAGCTGGCAGCAGAGAAAGGTAGAGAAGCCCTGGCTCTGAAACCATGCCCTGCAGACTTAGCAGAAAAGCATAACTGGTAGAAATCCTTGGGCTTGTCTTACAGAACAACAGAAACAGGAACAGCTTGTTCAACCTCCTTTGCTTGTAAATTGCCTCCACTGACTAAGCTCATTTTGGGTTTCAGTGTATTTTCTTTTTGCTTTCTTTTTTTCCTCTCTTTAATTGCATACTTTTTCAGCTCCACACAGTCCAGTTTGTTTACAGAATCCTGGAGTCAGCTCCCACCCCAAGGGCAAGCCGGCTAAGGGCAGTTTTGACTGTGGACCCCAAAGCTGAGCCTAAGCACATGTACCCCAATCAGGCTGTTGACTACTTCTGCATGACACAAAGCACTTCCAGTATGAAGGTGCAGAAGCGCCTGCCAGAGCATCTAGTACCAACTCCCGCCCCTGCCTCCCATCAACTTTCCCCTCACCTGAGACCATCCTGCTTGTCTCATCAATGTCCCAAACCCCCGTGCTTTTGGGGAGGTGGGACTGAGACTTGTGCTCTGACTCCTGGCTTGGCCGCCTTGTGAATAAGCTCCTTCATCACTAAATCTCTGTCACAGAGGTCCTTGGGCTACGTATAAGGCAAACAGCCCTGATTCTATAACAGCGCATGTGTTCTTTCGGTCCCATCCCCTCTCAACATCTTTCCCCCTTTAACTGATTACTTTGCTATGTTACACTGTCACTTAACTCATTTTGTTAATATTCTGATACACTATTCAGTTGGTTTAATATCCCTTTCTGGGCTTCTGTTTCAATTCCTTGGGAAGGAAGAAACTTCCTTCTACACTTCTAAATTCTTCTGGCTGGCCTAAGAATTAAATTGACATGAGAGAGATTAGCAGGAGGAAATCATACAAAAATTTAATGCTGTGTATGCACAGAGAAACTGAGGAAAGGTCACTAACTTGCCACTATGATCCAACCAGTCCATTCTGAAGGAGATCGGCCCTGGGATTTCTTTGAAGGAATCATGCTGAAGCTGAAGCTCCAGTACTTTGGCCACCTCATGCGAATAGTTGACTCATTGGAAAAGACCCTGATGCTGGGAGAGATTGGGGGCAGGAGGAAAAGGGGACGACAGAGGATGAGAGGGCTGGATGGTGTCACTGACTCCATGGGCGTGGGTCTTGGTGAACTCCGGGAGTTGGTGATGGACAGGGAGGCCTGGCATGCTGCGATTCATGGGGTTGCAAAGAGTTGGACACAACTGAGCGACTGAACTTGAACTTGATGGTTGAAAAATTCATCTTAAAACCATCTTCAGCTAAAGACAAAGGAGGATGTCAAGCGTGATAGATTGGGACTTCAAAGAAGAGAAAGGCAGTTGATCTGAAGATGGAAAAGGAAATTGTCAGTAAATAAATGTTAGCTGGGAGACATTGGGACATGGAGAGGAATTTTAACAAACGGACTTTGCTAAGTTGCCCTGTCTACACATCTAGTTCTGATTGTAGTTATACTTGATAATAGCTCCTTTTTGAAATCCCATGGACAGAGGGTCCTGGTGCCCTACACGCCATGGGGTTGTGAAGAGTTGTAAACGACTTAGCAAATAACAACAACAATAACAACACACACACACACACACACACACACACGGATATATATATACGCACACACACACACACGTGTGTGTATAATTTCTTCTGTTACTTCTCATTCAAAACACTGAATTTTCATCTTAGCATCAATACTGGACTGTGTTGAAATCTCAGAAAACAGACCTTCTCCTACTTAAAATGACTTATATAAAGCAACTATCTCAGTGAGTGTAAGTAGTACTTCACTGTTCATTTAACATTACTGTCTCTCATTTCTTTCCTCTTTCCTTCACCACTTCCCCCCCAAAAAAACTTTTCCTTTCTTCTTACCTTCTTTCCTAAACCTTATGGCATTTATTGAATGCCTGCCCAATGCTTAGTTGCTTAAGACATGAAAATAAACAGGGAATGATACCAATCCAGTCAGCATGGAAAGCAGGCTAGACAGAAATGGTGTGTAACAGCTGAGAAAGTGCACTCATCAAATCTGTACAATATACACAACAACAGAAAAGACTTTTCCCCCTATAAGAATTTCCTCAGGGCTGATAAATGGTTATGCATTTTATCTTGTTAACATTTTTTGATTCTTCTGTTTTATACCATATTAATCCTTAGGTAATATATTTCAATTATATAACAACAACAGAAAAATGAAAGTGTTGGTCACTCAGCTGTGTCCAGCTGTTTGTTACCCCATGGACTGAAGCCCACGAGGCTCCTATGGCCATGGAATTCTCCAGGAGAGAATACTGGAGTGGATTGCCATTCTCTTCAGTTCAGTCACTCAATCGTGTCCGACTCTTTGCAACCCCATAAACTGCAGTACACCAGGCTTCCCTGTCCATCACCAACTCCCGGAGTTCACCCAAACTCATGTCCATTGAGTGGATGATGCCATCCAACCACCTCATCCTCTGTCGTCCCCTTCTCCTCCTGCCATTCTCTTATCCAGGATCAAACTCAGGTCTCCTGCATTGCAGGTGGATTCTTTACTATCTGAGCCACCAGGGAAGCTCATACATGAACAAAGGAAAATATAATTAGTATTAGAGGAAAATTCAGAATTTCATATTATATATCATTTATAAATGATATCAAAAGGACTGATAAAATATTTTTAACAAGCATCTTGCAATTTAAATAAAAAGAGGGCTCAGCTGAGAGTCACTATGTTTGTGCTTGAGAGGTTGGATACAGATCTGGGTGAGATGCTCAACTATCATCAAATTTTCATGTAAAGTCACACGGGCAAGTGTCCAGCCAAGAATAAGAACAAAGACTCCAAAAATATGCTAAGAAGTTATTTTAAATCAATGCTACTTCTACTCTTAGTTTGCTTGATAAAGAAATTATTTTCTTTTGAAGTATGAAAAAAATCTATCAAATAAAAAGTTTATTATATTCTAGTGCATCTAAAGATAACCAATGTTTCTCATCACTTCAACTTTTATTCTAAGAACTCATAATATTTTTCCCACATAAAATAGAAATAAGTATCTGTCTCTGTTTTTTCATAAAATTACATCCATATAGTTCAGCATTTTGACAATTCTAGAAATAAATCCTGAAAATGGTATAAAATTTTACTGATTCACTGGAATAAAAAGAATTAATTATAGTCTGTCATTAAAATTATTTTAGCTGTTACAAAATCATATGATAATTTTATTAGATTAATGTAATTTTAGCAATTTTAAAATGTTTCCTTCTATAATCTATGGATAACAAACTTAACTATATGAACTTAACAATATAAAGATTGCTTAAGAATGTATATCTCATATTGACTACTCAAATTAAAAATAAAATTATACTGCAATGGAAAGCAACAGGAATTTGGTGATGTCTATCGGACTTCCCTGGTGGCTCAGACGGTAAAGCATCTGTCTATAATGCAGGAGACCCGGGTTCGATCCCTGGGTCGGGAAGATCCCCTGGAGAAGGGAATGGCAATCCACTCCAGTACTCTTGCCTGGAGAATCCCATGGACTTCTCTGTCCATGGGGTCGCAGAGTCGGACATGACTGAGTGAGTTCACTTACTTACTTAAAGAAGCCACTGTTTTCTCTAATGAAGCATATGTACACCTTGGTCACATACACTAAAAAAAGTACTAAGAATGGGGTACATATTAATTAATAATACATTTTTAAATAATGAGATTATTTTCCACATAAACATATAATTTTTAAAATATGAAGTATTTAAAACGATGTTTTATATAATATGGACAGAGGAGCCTGGTGGACTACAGTCAATGAAGTCGCAGAGTCAGACATGACTAAAGCGACTGAGCACACATTTTAATGATATCAAAATATTCACAGGGATACCTGTATAGCAGAAGATAATTTGAAATAGTAAGTACCACATTTAAGTAAAATATAAAAATACAAATTAATGTAAAACACCATTTTCTAATAATTTTGTTTTAGTTTATAAGGAAATGGACAAAGACATATTAGTGTTTTAATAAAAAAAAAACCAGAAAGCTCAATATGTATTAATGGCAGGATATTAATGAAATGATTTTGGAATATCTAGAAATAAATCAAATGAACTATCAATGGTTGATGCTATCTGATGTCAGTCATCACTATGAAACAGGTAGGAAGGTCAGACAATAATTACATGGATTCTGGAATAAGACTCAGGGTTTGGATTCTTATTCTGCTGCTTGTTTATAAACTTAGACAATATCACCTTGTCACCCTCAGTTTCCTCATCATCAGAATACAGAGGTAGAACTGTTCCTCATTTATAGGATTGTGGGAATTAAATGAAAAAATACAAGTAAAGTACTTAAAACAGAACCTGTAACAAATTTAGGATTTGCTGAATGCCATTAGCAATTTTACCAATATACCTTTCAAATGCACAAAATGTTCCATTAAAAGCAAACCCTAAGAGGTGGCATTGATATGTCAACAGAGAGCTCCACAGATTAGTCCCTTGCCCTGTATCCCTTGGGCTTCTCTGGTAGCTCAGCTGGTAAAGAATCCACTTGCAGTGCAGGAGACCCCAGTTTGATCCCTAGGTTGGGAAGATCCCCTGGAGAAGGGATAGGCTACCCACTCCAGTATTCTTGGGCTTCCCTGGTGGCTCAGTTGGTAAAGAATCCGCCTGCAATGTGAGAGACCTGGGTTCAAACGCTGGGTTGGGAAGATCCCCTGGAGGAAGGCGTGGGAAGACACCTCAGTCAGTATTCTTGCCTGGAGGATCCCCATGGACAGAGGAACCTGGCGGGCTACAGTCCAAGGGGTAGCAAAGAGTCAGACATGACTGAGCGACTAAGTATAGCACCTGTATCCTGGACATGACTCAGTGACTAAGCACAGCACCTGTATCCCTATGGTGCATAGTAAGAACTAGCATCCTTTCTCAGACCATAAGTAAGATCAATTATACTTCCTGTTCAAACATTGAGGAAGTTGTCTTAAATGCTTGATAAGATTGTAAGTTCTTGAAAGGCAGGCAGTTTTAGACTTTTCTGATTCTGTGATAACTCTCAGAGACAGAGTTTCCTACTGGAAAGAAAAATAATTCTTAGAATATGATAAAAAATAAAAAGCGGTATCCACTGTTTCCCAGGCAAAGTCCCGGTTAAATAACTAAGACAAAGTATTAAGTAGCTTGCCAGAGTTAACCAACTAGCAACTAGCTGGAATTAGAACCAGGATACACTACATCTTTTCCAGGATTGAAATGGTGTTGTTTTTATTAAATGTCATCAATGAGATCTGATGCATAATTATTAAAAATGGTTTAAAGAAAAATTAACAAAGAATAATTTTGAATTTTTGTGGCACATAGACTAATTGAAAAAAAACAGTAACAAATATGATACTAAAATATTTTAAAATAAAAATGCTTCTAAACAAAGTTACATGCAGTTTGATGCGGGATATAACCCAAAGGTTACCACATCATGTCAAAATCAAGTGAATAATTCTCCCAAGCCAAACAGGTTTGATTTAAAATTAAAAAAACAAATACAAGTGCACCTTAGGAAGCATCACTATGAACAGAGCTAGTGGAGGTGATGGAATTCAAGTTGAGCTATTTCAAATCCTAAAAGAAGATGCTATTAAAGTGTTGCATTCAATATGCCAGCAAATTTGGAAAACTCAGTAGTGGCCACAGGACTGGAAAAGGTCAGTTTTCATCCCAATCCCAAAGAAAGGAAATGACAAAGCATGTTCAAACTACTGCACAATTACACTCATTGCAAATGTTAGCAAAGTAATGCTCAAAATTCTCTAAGCCAGGCTTCAACAGTATGTGAAACGTGAACTTCAAGATGTTCAAGCTGGATTTGGAAAAGCCAGAGGAACCAGAGATCAAATTGTCAACATCTGTTGGATCATCAAAAAAGCAAAAGGGTTCCAGACAAACATCTGATTTTTTGATATGCCAAAAGCCTTAGACTGCATGGATCACAACAAACTGTGGAAAATTCTTCAAGGGATGGGACTACCAAACCACCTTACCTGCCTTCTGAGAAATTTGTATGTGCATATCAAGAAAAACAGTTAGAAACAGACATGGAACGACGGACTAGTTCCATTGAGAACCAGTTGGGAAAGGAGTACAACAATACTGTATATTGTCACCCTGCTTATTTAACTTATATGCAGAGTACATCATGTGAAATGCTGGACTGGATGAAGCACAAGCTGGAATCAAGATTGCAGGGAGAGATATCTATAATTTCAGATATACAGATGATACCACCTTATGGCAGAAGGCTAAGAGGAACTAAAGAGCCTCTTGAAAGTAAAAGAGGAGAATGAAAAATCTATCTTAAAACTCAACATTCAAAAAACAAGGATCATGGCATCCAGTCCCATCATTTCATGGCAAACAGTTGGGGAAACAATGAAAATAATGAAAGATTATATTTTGAGGGGGCTCCAAAATCACTGCAGATGGTGACTGCAGCCATGAGATTAAAAGACACTTGCTCCTTGGAAGAAAAACTATGGCAAAACAAGACAGAATATTAAGATAGCAGACATTACTTTGCTGACAAAGGTCCATCTAGTCAAAGCTATGGTTTTTCCAGTAGTCATGTATGGATGTGACAGTTGGACTATAAATAAAGCTAGGCGCCAAAGAATTGATGCTTTTGGACTGTGGTGTTGGAGAAGACTCTTGGGAGTCCCTTGGACTGCAAGGAGATCTAACTAGTCAATTCTGAAGGAAAACAGTCCTGAATATTCAGTGGAAGGACTTGTGCTGAAGCTACAATACTTTGGCCACTTGATGTGAAGAATTGACTCATTTGAAAGGACTCTCATGCTGGGAAAGATTGCAGGCAGGAGAAGAAGGGGATGACAGAGGATGAGATGGTTGGATGACATCACCAGCTCGATGGACATGAGTTTGAGCAAGCTCCGGGAATTGGTGATGAACAGGGGAACCTGACATGTTTCAGTCCATGGGATTGCAAAGAGTTGGACACAAATGAGGAAATGAACTGACTGACAAACTTCAGTGATGTACAGAATTCAGGAAAATGTAAACTATCCTGTGGAAGAGACAAAGTCTTCATGAGTCCTCTAAGAGCCTTTAAAATTATAAACAAAATTAAATAAAGATAGTTGTTTCAGAATTAAAGACTATGGATGTCAGCATCCAATAACTCTATTCCATGTTCAGGGCACCTGAGTCTATACAAAACGCTCTTGCAACTCTCCTTTGAAACTGCTCTTCGTCTACAATATATGAGCACTTTGTAACATGGGAAGTGAGATTTATTTCCTAATTTCATAAGGCAAACACAATATTAAACTACTGTCAAATCAAGTGTTGCTGTTGCTGCTGCTAAGTCGCTTCAGTCATGTCCGACTCTGTGAGACCCCATAGACGGCAGCCCATCAGGCTCCCCTGTCCCTGGGATTCTCCAGGCAAGAGCACTGGAGTGGGTTGCCATTTCCTTCTCCAATGTGTGAAAGCAAAAAGTGAAAGTGAAGTTGCTCAGTCGTGTCCGACTCTTCGTGTTACTGGCTCCAAAACCCAAGCCCTATATATTCTGTCACATTGTATCTCTTTTTCTAGGGAATCTTCTTGGCCAAGTTCATTATCAAGAAAAAGGAGTGTATTTCCTCTTTAACAATTTAGATACTTCAGTACATTTCATTAAGCATATTTTTGGCTGGAATCATTCTGTATGTTTAACAGTTTCACGGTGTAGTTGTGTATGGACTGTTGGGGAATTCAAACACGGGGAAGATGTTGGCTTCTCCTCTTGGAAATTTTATCAGGCATGCTAAGTTTTCTTCCATAGCTTCTATTGGTTCACTTTTGTGAATTTCTTTCTGATCTAAGTCTCCTATTTCTTGAGTCTTCTTTTTGTCCCCGTGTTCTCTGCAGCCCCTTTCTTGGTCTTAACTTTCACCTGACACTTAAGTTACTGACAAAGATGCCTTAAGGCCAAAGATAGAGCAAACCCACAAGCGCACAACTGGAAACTAAAATATGCTGGCAGGGGGGTGATGGTTACTAAGGTTACAAGTCCCTTCCAGCTCTCCCTAAGAGTAATGCGTCAGCCATTGAAGAGGCACATTCACAATATTTTCTAGAATCCTCCTGGCAGCAGCATGATCAGCCTTTTGTTCACAGGATATATTTTGTCATCAAGTTAATCTCCCTAAGATAGATCTGATCTGCATTTCAGTCACAACAATATGTTATGTTTGAACATACTCAGTATTTTCCTACATTTTCACCTTCGTTTACAATTTTCTGTTTACCTGAAGTGTTTTTCCATCTGAGTTCCACTCTCATTCCCACTTTAAATATCTGCCACCTGTAAAGCCATATCTCAGACACAACTTCCTCTAAGAACCCGAAACTCCCCGCGTTGCCCACAGAGCTTCCGTTTCTCTCTCATTTAACCCCTCAGTGAATTCTCCCCACCTTTTTATGGCACGGAGAGATTGCCATTCTTTGTACATTTACACTTTTTTCTGGTTATTATCATGAGACAAAAACCAATGACAGTCACAAAATGCCTAGTCTTCTGTCTTTTTGGCAGCAGCAGCCTGAGACTTTCCTGAAGCTGCAGGACACAGCACCGAGTCCAGGAGCTAGTCTCCTTTCTGCTCCAGTCATTACTGCTATACCGTAGACAATGAGCAGTGCCTCCAGAAAGTGGCAAACGTGTGGCTGCAAGGAGGGACCAGCAAATTCGCTTTTTTTTTTTTTTCCCCCCAGCCAGGAACAGCAAAGCCATTCTCTGCATGTGGCAGTGAAGACGCAGAGTAGAAACTGTAATGCAATAGAAGGTCTCTTTATGGACTTGTTAATACAGAGTTTCAACAAGAGGACTGACACACACCCGGGGACTTTCACTCAGCCACTCTGTTGGAAAGATGAATTTTGTTAACCAAAATGTCAAAAGGAGAAAATGATAGATTCAGATACTGTCTTCTTCTAGACACCTGCATTTTAATGGACTTTAACAATGCTTTTTAACCCTCATATTCAGTCCACTTTGTTTTCTGAACACTTTTCTGACCATGTTCTGACTGTGACCAAAACAATATTGAATTGGCATGAGAGTAGATCAATCGAACAGAATAAAGAGGCAGAAAGAAATCCACATATATGACCAATCAATCTATGGCAGGGCTTCCCAGGGGCCTGTAGGGGAAAAGGAGCCCGCCTGCCAATGCAGGAGACATAAGACACGCAAGTTTGATCCCAGGGTTGGGAAGACTCCCAAGAGGACGGCATGGCAACCCACTCCACTACCCAAGCCTGGGGAATCCCATGGACAGAGGAACCTGGCAGGCTGCAGTCCAGAGTCACAAAGGGGTGGACACAACTGAAGCTACTTAGCACACAGTCTGCTACAAAGGAGACAAGATATACAAATGAGGATAGAGCAGACTCATCAATAAATGCTGCTGGGAAAGTGGACAGTCACATGGAAGAAAAGGAACCCAGAACATGTTCTTAGACCATACACATAAATTAACTCTAAATGGATTAAGACTTCAATTGTAAAGACCAAAACCATAAAACTCCTAAAAGAAATCATGGGTGGTGAACTCCTTGACACAGGTCTTGATGACGATTTTTTTTTCTTTTAGTTTGACATAAAAAGCAAAACCAAAATTAAACATGTGGGATACCATCAAAATAAAAAGCTTCTTCATTGCAATGGAAGACATCAAGAAAAAGGCAGCCTCCTGAATAAGAAAAGCTATTTACAAATTATGTACCTAATAAGAATTAATACTGAAAATATATAAAGAACACATACAACAACATGGAAAAGCAAACAATCAGATTAAAAAGGGGGAGAGGATTTGAATAGATGGTTTTCCGATGATGACCAACAGGTACGTGAAAAGGTACTCAGCAATACTGAAAATGAGAGAAATGCAAATCAAAACCAGTTCATAGGGTCACAGAGAACTGGACCCAACTGAGTGACTTTCCCATTCACTTATGTGCATTATTGGCAAGAACAGAAATTGGTGCAGTTACTGCAGAAAACATATTGTTCGTTCCTCAGAAAATTAAAAAAAAAAATTAACTACCATGTGATCCAGCAATTTCAATTCTGAGTATTTATCCCAAGAAAATGAAAACAAAAAGATATAGCACCCTTACATTCATTGTAGCATTATTTACATTAGCTGAAACAGGGAACAATCTGTGTTCACAGATGGATGAATGGATAAAGAAAACATAAGCCACACACACACACACGACACAACACACAGAGGAATATTATTCATTCATGAAGAGAAGAAAATCTTGCTGTTTGTGACAACATGGATGGATACTGAGATTACTATGCTAAGCGAAATAAATCAGACAAAGAAAGACAAGTGGTATGTGATCTCACTTTCATGTGGAATCTAAACAAGCAAAACTGAGCTCATATACACAGAGGACAGAAAAGTGATTAGTAGCTTCCCGAGGCAGGGGTGTAGGGAGGCATGGAAAAAAGTGAAGAGGGTTGGAATACATGGGCATCCATTATAAAATAAGTCATGAAGACGTGATGTATAGCATGGTGACTAATAATACTGTATAGCACATTTAAAAGTTGCTCAGTTCTCATAGCCCCACTCCAGTACTCTTGCCTGAAAAATCCCATGGATGGAGGAGCCTGGTAGGCTGCAGTCCATGGGGTCGCTGAGGGTCGAACACGACTGAGCGACTTCACTTTCACTTTTCACTTCCATGCATTGGAGAAGGAAATGGCAACCCACTCCAGTGTTCTTGCCTGGAGAATCCCAGGGACGGGGGAGCCTGGTGGACTGCCGTCTATGGGGTCGCACAGAGTTGGACACGACTGAAGTGACTTAGCAGCAGTTCTCATAAGAAGTTTAAATTTAAAAGTTAACTTGTAAGAAAAATAATATTTGCAACTACACGTGATAAGGATGTTAATTATACTTGTTGTGGTCATTATTTTACAATATTTACAAATATTGAGTCATATTGTACATCTGAAAGTAATATTATATGTCAATTATACATTAGTTAAAAATATTTCTGCTTATATATGTCAAAAGCTGAATAGCTTGGATGATATTATCATTTGAATCAGAGCTGATATTTGGAGTTGAAAATCATTTTGCAAACAATTTTACTATGCACTGATCCTCTATCTCACTGCATAGAAGTCTCTCCAGAGGTCCATGCCACAGTAAAAATTCACCTAAATTATTAATCAATCTTTCAGCAACTAAATGCCACTGAAAGTCCTAGAGTGGACATACCTAACTTAGAATAATTGTAGCAGAAAAATTTAAGCTGTTCCCAAAGAATTAATGCATATCAGATTCAACAGCCACTCAAGATCACACAGGGTGAGATAGTAAAAAAAATTAAAACAAAAAAGAAAAGAAAATCTACTGAATATAAAATATTATATACAGATTTAAAAAATAACTGTAGTTCTCTTCAAAAGAAGCATTGTTCAGATTTACAGTGTTCAGATTTACCAGTAAAAAAAAAAAAAATAAAGACATTCTTCTTCTCTGTGTGACAAATTTTTTGAATAAGCTTTTAGTCCCTTAGGTAATAATACTGTCTTAAAGTCTAACATAAATTTCTAATTAAAAAAAAATAATAGGTGGAATTGTTTTGTACTTTGAAGTGCTCATAATGATGCTTTTGTAAACAAAGCACTATAACAAATGAAGACTGTTTCATTGCCTTAGGAATATTTTTTATCTACTACCACACAAATATACTTCCAAGTAGCAGCTACACAAGGGTAGAAGCAAAATTAAATGCCTGCAATCGCCATCAGCAATTGTAAAAAATTATTAATCTGTCTGGAGGAAACTAATGGACATGAATAGAGAAAACAAAAGTCTTCATCTTATAGAAATCAATAGCCCAGACATATTCCCATCAGATAATGAATTACAGATTCACGAACTGAAGATTAAATATGGCTTAGTATATAGCCTGTCCACAACTATCAATTTTATGACTCTCTTTCTCCATCTGGTTTATACTAACACTGTATCATAGCTAACTATCACTTTGTTTTCTAAAATGATAGTTATTTAGACACTACATTAAAAAAATGGGAAAATAATTCCATGTTTTGTTTCTTTCAGTCTTATAAACCAGATCAGCAACAAAGGAAATTTTAGTTAATTTATATCAAATAAAGTGATTGCAAATGAAAACTTTTTTAGAAACTTTTTTAAAAACACTTAGGCTGTGTTTATATGCGTGTAGTTATATGAACTCAGAGTGAAAGATTTATGATTACAATGAACTGTAGGTTATCCACATGCAGTAGAAATAAACGCAACAAATGCCTCTTTTGGAGTGTTTCACAGAATCACCAGGCAGACTGGTTGTGTTCAGTCCCTTTTGTAAATATGGATCTAACAAATCCAAATGGGAACATGAATATATTAAACTTTTATGCAACTGTCCTTTATTAAGTATCTACTGGAGTCTGGTTAATTGAGATTAGAAGTTAATTGAAAATCTTTTACAGTGTGCATATTTTATGTCAGAAGAGACATATACTAAAAACAAACGGTAAAACAGCTCACATTAAGACAGGCGTTCTGGGAGAGAGTGGCGGAGGGGTGGGCAGAGTGTACCTTGGATGCCATTCAAGGTTATTCAATTACAGGAGAATGAAAAGACTATTGTTGCAGGGAATTATTCATATGGTTTTATCTATAAGGTGGTTTTAAAGTACAATTCTTGTGTACTTCTCTCTGAGAACAGCAAGCTTCTACTAGCTCTGGCATTCCCAAGGGAAGTTGAAGCGCTGAAAGTGTCGACACTGTTTTGCACTAAAGTTTCTCATATAGATCCACTAAGGAAGGGCTTTGCTTATATATATTGCAAAGTGTTGGCTTCAATAAAGCAAAATTTCTACATCTTCAGGTCTTGGTAGGAATTTTTAATTTGGAGGGGTGGTGCTGGCTGAAGTCCCAGAGCTGAGTGCAGTGGCTACAAAGGGGGAGGGGGCTTGGAGGTAGGTTTATTATGGAAGACTCCACTATGCTGGAGGAGTTAATCATGGCAGGACACTGAAGTTTAGACTCACATACTGGGAGTTGCCTCCCAGTTTATCTCAAAGAAAATTCAAAGTGCTACTTTTAAAGAGACAGTGCGTCATAGCTCATGGAGGGGGCAAAGTCTCTGCAGTTCTTAATTACTAACTATGCTTCCACATTGTCTCTCACTGGGTATCAGTATTCTCTTCTACACTCCTTGCCCTGTTCACATGGTGTGTGTGTGCGCGCGCACATGTGTGTGAGACAGAGAGCTCAGTAATGTCCAACTCTTTGTGACGCCATGAACTTTAGCCCACCAGGCTTCTCTGTCCACAGAATTTTCTAGGACAGCAAACTGGAGCAGGTTGTCACTTTCTACTCCAGGGGATCTGCTAACCCAGGAATTGAACCTGCATCTCCTGTGTTGGCAGGTGGATTCTTTAGCACTGAGCCACATGGGAAGACCATCCACACCGTACTGTTCTCAGATGAAAAGTGGTGCTTCTTTTGACCATTTTAACAGGTGTAAAGTAATAAACAAATGAGCCAAGAGAAGCAGCAAATATTGTTGGTTAATGCAAATAATAATGACCATTTTTCATGTCTGAAACCCCAAGGACCTTGTTACCTGCAGCTGATAGCCTCAGCCCTTTGTCACATAACTCTGTTTGCTGACAGAGTAAAGAACTGGTCCTTATAGACTCATTATGTGGTGATGTCAGCTCCTGCGAAGTGAAATAATCTGTGTTGTATGTGAGGGAGCAGCAAATGCCAGCACCTACCACTCAAAGAACTAAATCAGCATAAAATTTCCCCCGTGAATACCACGGAGAGAGCTCACAGCGTGCAGGGAAACATTGTGCGTCTTGTGAGTGCCGGCGATGTTATTTTCAGTGCCATCAGCCTTGTGTGCGGATCTGATGATAGGTGTCAATCAACTCCCATCGTTTACAATTTTGATTCGAAACAGTGGAGGAGGAAAATGGGTCTCATGCTTGTCCTCTGGCAAACTTTCTGCAAAATTCATCTAGTACAGCAAAATTGGGAGGATGGGCAATGACCCTCTCCTCGATGACCCTTAGTCCTGAGCTCTAAGTCCTTTAGTCCTTGAGAACATCTCAGAATATTTTAGGTGGGATGGCTAAGCAGAAAATCAGAACTAGATTCAGTATATCTTATCACAATGTTTTCTATACTATAGATGTGATTAATGCATACGCAATAAATCCACATTGTTAAATGATTTTCCCCTTTATCTCTGATCCTTATATGCTTAATCAATTTCTTCTCCATGCTTGTATAGGTGTTTCAATCATAAAAAGTCTCATCACACTTAGATCATACAATCATCTCTCATAGCCATGGATTTGACTTTAATTAGTAAAGATATGAGGCATGGACTACACACTTGATGCCTTCACTTTCTTAGAATCTATTCATTTCCTCCTTATAACAATGCCACTAGCATATAAAGGCCTCTAGGTCACTGAAAAAACAGTGTTCTCCATAAAAAACATGTGCTGTCATCTGCCAGAAAATTGTCACGATGGTTATATAATATACACTGCTTCTGATGTAACCAGTGCTGCTCAGATTTGGGCCCCACACAAAGTACACAAAAATAAACCCTGATGCTGAATGTAGGAAGTGAAGGAGAAAAATCAAAGATAACGCTTGCCTGAAACCTGAGTGAATGGGGAAAAGCATTGCTATTAGTAGGGCCAGAGTCAGCATGAAGAGTTATTTTAGAGGTTGGGAGATGATGACTTCAATTTTTAAAGATTGAAAAATACCAGAATAATAGATAGGCAGGTTCAGTGTGCAAAGCTCTAAGACATGTTGTAAGGATTAGACGTAAAGATTTCCAATATATCTGCCTGAAGGATATTTAAAGCAAAGGGAATAGAATAATTATTTCAAAAAAGAGATTGTAGACAAACAAAGAGCCTTGATAGGCCTGTTGCACTTGTGTGCACTGCAGTTCTGTCTGGTGCCAGCAGTCCTCATAGATTTTCCAGAAGACAGCAAAATGTCTTGATGGAAGGAGCCCTGGTTCTAATTTATAGAAAAGAATAACAAACTAGCATTTGTCAAGCCGCAATGATTGTGCCTTTCAAAATTTTTCTTAACAACATTCTCAAATAATCCTAAAGTAAAATGCTGAAGCTGAAACTCCAATACTTGAGCCACTTGATGTGAATAATTGACTCACTGGAAAAGACCTGATGCTGGGAAAGACTGAGGGCAGAAGCAGAAGGGGATGACAGAGGATGAGATGGTTGGATGGCATCACCACCTCGATGGACGTGAGTTTGAGCAAGCTCTGGGAGTTAGTGATGGACAGGGAAGCCTGGTGTGCTGGAGTCCATGGGGTCGCAAAGAGTTGGACATGACTGACTGAATAAATTGACTGAAAACTCTGATTAGGTCACAATCCACGAGTGACTTTTAATATATAACAAAAATCCATGAGCTAACACTTCTTATACCACAGACAAAGTGTAGACAGTGAGGATGTGTACAGACAATGTAGATGACAAGGGCTTGCAGCAGTGATGGGAGTGACGGCCTCTCTCCAGCTGCTTCATTCATTTCTTCTCCTGTCTCCCTGCCAAATTAATATTTCCTCTATTACCCAGCTAGCAGAAGCAAATAGCATCTCTTTAATATAGACTCACTCTCCCCAGGGACTCCACATCTCCTCAAGATACTCCTCCTGAATTGACTGCATTTACCAAAATTCATCTTCAAAAACCTTCCTGAATTAGCAAGAGGTTCCTAGAGGCCATGGTACATAGCTGGTGGCAGAAAGCTGGTGCCAGCCATGATCGCTAGAGCTTTTAAATGACATTCAGTTCTTTTTTTCCTAACTTCTTATTGCTGATGGCAAACATTTTCAGAAAATAAAAATACCAATATTTCTTTACTGAGAACTTTATATCATGAGTGTATTAAACCAGAGGTCAATTAACCCCTCTGCAATAAAGCATAGTGATATTTTTTTCCAACTGTTTCTAATTAGAGATCAATTTCTTTATGTAGCAGCAATGCTTGTTTGTCTTGCTTACTAGGAGATTTGAGCTGCAAGTTTGCCACATCTGCTGTATCCCTAATGAGAACATTTCTTCTCACCTTATATACTTTCTGAAGATGTTTTCTTTTATATCCCAGATGTGGATTTGTAGATTTGGAATCATTAAGACCAAGGGGATGATTTCACCATGCTTTTTCTACTACTAGTCTAAGTCTGACGTGTGATATGGTAACCATTTTAGATTACTCAGTCACACAGATAGGAACCTTGTGTTCCTAAGGACAAAAATCACTCCTTTGATTACACAGTCTCACACACAAAAATCACTTTGTATCATCAAGTATTAACCCAGGTCAGTGACATCACCAATGCATGACTGTGTAGGATGTATGGTTGGGTTTATTTAAACTAATGGCAGTACCGAGAAACGACAAAGCACCAAGCACGTGCCAGGTAGTCATACACACAACACAGAGCATCAGCAAGCCAGATGTTTCTGGACAGACAGGAACTGTGGGGGGTCCCTACAGTTAGGAGAAAAGGCAGTAACACTCAGACACTTGATCACCCTGGCAGGACCCAAAGTCCAGTTTGCGTCCCAGTTGCATGAAGCTTGAGAAAGTGACAATTCTTTGATCCCATGTTTCCTTTCCTCTGAAATGCAGTTCTACAGTAAACACAGTGATTTGGAAATGATATCATGAGATCCATTTGACTAGCCTAATGGTCGTCCCAGGACCCAAATCTCTAACCTGTGTGTGTGGTGGTGGTGGGTTTCCTCACATCAACAGGCAACATTCTGGACACCAGTCAGGTGTCTCACAATTGGCTTCCCTGGTGGCTCAGAGTTAAAGCATCTGCCTCTAATGCGGGAAACCTGGGTTTGATCCCTGGGTCAGAAAGATCCCCTGGAGAAGGAACTGGCAACCCACTCCAGTATTCTTGCCAGGAGAATCCCATGGATGGAGGAGCCTGGTGGGGTACAGTCCATCGGGTTGCAAAGAGTTGGACACGACTGAGCGACTTAACTTTCAACTAACTTTCAACCCAGAGATACTGTCAGATTTTACAGGTTTAGGGTCCAGTCCTATCAGACTGCCATCCTATCTCTCTTCAGGCACTTGTCATAAGTCTAGGTTGTTTCCTATGTTTTTGAGCAAAAGACTACAAATTGGAGGTTCCGATGACCTGCCCACACCTACTCAAGGTGTCAATCACATCTCTAAGGCTGTCCGTGTACTCCTGACCAATTGGCTACAAATCAGAGATTCCCACAATCCCCTCCTTTGGTTTGAATCACTTGCTAGAGCAGCTCAGAAAACTCAGGAAACCCATTCATTCACTAGATGACGGGTTAATTATGAAATGGTGTAACTCAGGAGACGCTGGATGAAAGAGCTACACATGCATGGTGTGGGGAAGGGGTGTGGGAAACCCTTGCTCTCTCCAGGTGCTCTGCCTCTGCAAACCTCCGTGTAGTCACCAACCCAGAAGCTCTCTGGACCCTGTCCTTCTGGGTTTTATGGAGGCTTGAGTGACTAAATCACTGGCCATTTTCCCGGCTCTCTTGCTGGGACTGAACATTCTCAATCCTCGAATCACTTGGCTGCCTCCACTGGTAACCAGCCCCCATCTTTAAGCGCCTTCCAGAAGTCATCTCATTAACATATTATAAGAGAAACCTTCAGACTCTATCACTTAGGAAATGCCAAAAGTCTGGGGACCTAAAAGCCAGGAATGCTTAATGAAGACCAAACATATTTGAAAAAAATATTCAGTGCATATTTGTCATCTCAATGATCAAACACATTTTTCTTATAAGACACAATATCACATCAGCCTACATAATTACTTAATAAAGAATAGTAGTATTAGTAGCAGGAGTAACAACTTGACCAATATTCCTTTTTTTCCTAGACACTAAATTCCCCACTGGACTGATTCAGGTACCATCCCTTTTAGAATTGTCTCCTCATCAGCAGTTTTTGAGAATTGCTTCTACCCTGAGGGGTAAGTTATATCACTACCAGTCTAAAAATTGCTTTTGGCATTTTTGGTTCTGTAATTCATAAATTTGATAAGAAAGTTTGATCCATCTTTATGAGTTTAGTAAAGAATCTGCCCGCAATGCAGGATACCCAAGTTGAGTTTGATCCCTGGGTGGAGAAGATGCCCTGGAGAATGAAATGGCAACCCACTCCGGTTTTCTTGCCTCGAGGAGTCCGTGGACAGAGGAGCTTGGCGGGCTACAGTTATGGAGTTGCAAAGAGTCAGACACAACTGAGTGACTAACACTTCCATGAGAGGAGTTATTCCAAAAGTTTATTAGCGATTGTCCAAGATACTACTTTAATCTTTCAAATGTGCTGTAAATTTGGTGCCCTTTAAGTAGCTCTGAGGATAGAGTAGACAAATATGTCATCATATCCACAAGGGATGTTTCAGACCCTCATCAAGTTCCTCCATTCTTGATAAAACCCCACTACAATAAATATTATTTAGCAGCTTTTATCACCTGGACATGAGTTTGAGCAAACACCGAGACGGTGAAGGACAGGCAAGCCTGGCATCCTGCACGCCACGGGGTAGCAAAGAGTTGGACTCGACTGAGCAACTGAACAACAACAAATCTCTGAATTTATCTTGGTTTCATATACGTAACACACACCGAGAGATAACTTCTTAACTATTGGGAGGAAAATGGACACAAAGTCACAGGTACATACATATAAAAATCTTGTATGCTATCTGTAATGAATCATTAATCATATTGATGTTGCATAACAAATTTCATTTAATCTTTCTGCTTGAAGCATAACTTTCTTCTCAAGGACAAGACTCTTAGATCCCTTTTCCTTCCTGCTGTGCAGCAAAAAGCATAGACACCACATCCATACCGTTCCTGTCTTGAAGTCTGGCTTCTCTCATTTACTGGTTGTCTGATGTTCGCTAGTTACTGAAAGTCTCTGAGACTCAGCTTGATACCTAGAGAGTTGTATGACGATCAAAGGAGAAAATGGCACTTAAGGTGCCCAGCATATGCAGTGCACTTAATTCCTGATGGTCATTACTATAACGTGGTTTGCTTAATCTCTAGATTTATTATACACGTAATTAATACTACCTTGTCATTAGAAAAGTATGTCCACTGTAAAGAATTGCAAGATAAACCAAACATGCTCCTTGATGGAATAAGCCATTTGTGAGGCAGAATGTAAAGATAATTCCTCATGATCTCTATTCACAGTGCAACTCTAACAGGGGCTTTGTAGGGGGTTGCTGTTGTAATTAAAGTCCCCAATCTGTTGTCTTTAAAATATGGAGATTAACTGTAATGTGCCTGATTAAATCACACCTCCTTTAAAAGGCAGAAAAGAAAGACATAATTAGAAGTCAGGGAAATTCAAACTGCGGGAAGGATTTGACACAGTATTTCTTGCTTTGGAAATGGTGAGGGCCATGAGCTAAGGATATAGGCAGCCTCTAGAAGTTGAAAACAACACCTGACCAAGAGGCAACTAGAAAGAAGAATTCTCAGCCCTACAACCACAAGGAAGTGGATTCTGCAAACAAGCTGATATTACAGGGCGTACTGATACTTCAGATAAGAGCCCAGGCTAGCCCAAGAGATCCTGTAAGGAAGACTCAGAATTTCTGACCTATACAACCATGAGCTAACGAACAGGTATTGCTTTAAGACATTAAATGTTGGGCTACTTACCATATATCAAGAGAAAACTATGTCATGGTTTTTTGCTTTCTCGGATGTAGTTCCTGCCTTATTGTAAGTGTACAACAAATATTTTTCCACGGAATGTTGAAATACTTTTTAAATGCCTATACTTCTATTTTAAGAAAATATACTTAAGATATGAAATACTATTTGTCAAAGATCCTGTTGATAAAAATGAAAGAGAGTAAAAGTTTAAAAAAATGTATTTCTACCTCATTATCTGGGGACACTATTGCCGGCTCCCTCTGGGTATCCAGATTTTAAATAAGCCAGTTCAAAGGTGCCTTGATATCCTTCTTGATGTGTCTCACACTCTCTAAAATATTTAAATCACATGCAAGTTTAAATTCCATCGTATTTCCATGATGTAAAAGTATTGATCCTATAGCTATCATGTTGATATCAAATAAATGTCCAATACGTCTGATTTCCCTTTCCAGTTTAATTTTGTACTTTAGTATCTGTATCATACTGCAATCATTTAAATTAGTGTTGATGAAGGCTCTTTTAAGGGCAATTCAGCATGGTAACGAAGATAGAACATTTTTCTTCTACTTGAAACAGGTTTGCCACTGTGGCTGCAAGCCTTGGGCAAGTTTCTGTTTCTCGCTGTGTCCCAGGAACTTCATCTGTAAACAGGGGTGAGTCAGCGTGCCTGCTTCAAAGTTTGTTGTGGGGAAACAGGGAACGGATATATGCAAAGCATTTAGAAGATCAGTGCTGGACACCCTAAGACTCACACGAGTGTGTGTTGTGTTTGTTTAATTTTACATGTTCACATTCAAAAGTTAAACATTGCCTTTATGTAAAGTCTAAGCAGCTAACAGCATCCCTATGCCTGTATTCTGTGAAATTTCATCTTTACTCCTCCGATGGCAACACAATTGCTTGAATTATGCTGGGAAAGACTGAGGGCAGGAGGAGAAGGGGGAGACAGAGGATGCGATGGCTGGATAGCATCCCCAACTCAATGGACTTGAGTTTGAGCAAACTCTGGGAGATAGTGAAGGACAGGGAAGCCCAACATGGTGTGGTTCATAGGGTCACAGAGAGTTGAACAGGACTTAGCAACTGAATAACAACAAAATCCCTTTGAATATTCTGGTGTCTCTAAGCACTCACATTTCCAATAAAAACCTGTGTTTTTTTTTTTTTTTCTTTAAATCCTTCCTTCTATGAGAAGAACATTTCTAGAAACTTAAAAAAAAAAAAAAAAAAAAAAAAAGTGAATTCAAGGTCCATAGTCAGGACATGACAATGGGAGGCTGGAGGGCTGTTAGTGCTCTCTCAAGACTGACGGAACTCTCAGCATTTCCTCCTGAGTCTGTCCTCAATTACTGCCGAATGTGCAGCTGAGGATACGGTGCACGTTAGACCAGCGAGCTGGAATACAGACAGGATTTCTGAAGTCGCTCTTTGAGGACTGAAAGCACAACACACCAGTGCCACCTAGTTGTCCAAATACAGTGTGCTCCTTCGTTGTCCTTAGAGGGAATCAATGCTCTTCTGACAAGCAGGAATGTAAAATTTGAATGTCAGCTAGTGTTGATATCACGCCTCTATTCGTTTTAAGAAATATTCACCTTGTTGAGTAAGAAGTGATAAACTCAAGGTTCAGTTTAGGGTAACTGCTTCTATTGTTTGTTGCACTTATGCAAACTCTACATATTTATTTTTAATAACTTTCTTTCACTTTGCTTGTAACTGAATTGGGCTTCCCTGAAAGCTCAGTTGGTAAAGAATCCACCTGCAATGCAGGAGACCCTGGTTCGATTCCTGAGTCAGGAAGATCCGCTGGAGAAGGGATAGGTTACCCACTCCAGTATCCTTGGGCTTCCCTGGTGGCTCAGCTGGTAATTTAAACCATCTGCCACATCAGCATATTCACTGTGCAATTACTGCAGAGTTTCAAGCTTCACAAAGTAGGGCATATGCTTTCTATTAAAATTAAGACAGTGTGTAGGATATTCTGGGGGTGAAATAAAGCATTTTATTACATGTTACTTAGCAGATAATTGATTCTGTAATAAGGTACACACACAGTCAATGAGCTACATTTTCACCCAGCCTGAGGGATGTTTGCAGGGAGAATTGGAGGCTCGTAGGTGAATAACTGCAATGTATACTTGACATAAGTGGGCTTTGTGAGTCAGGAATACCTGCCGTCCTTCCGTACATAACTGGCCTGGTCTTGAACACCTGGAGGCAGGCCTGGGAGTGGCTGTGCAGTGAGCTGGGGGCAGGAACAGGATCTCAGAGGGGACGGGGCGCCACAGGTGGGCCAGCTGCACAAAGAGTTGCCTTGGTGACTGATGAGCAGTGGGAAGAGGGGAACAACACAAGCCAAGTTCAGTCTGTGAGTAATTCCTCACCTGTGATGTTACCTTGTCATCCAATTTCAGGATGAAGAGAGTGAAAACAATCCCACGGATGAATCTTTATTTCGACCACTTAGACGGCATGTACAAGAGTCCTCCTGAGGTGGGAACATTCTGCCAGGCTTCTATCCTCCATCAAAAGGGCAGGGAACCTATAGCTAACTCTAATAGCTATATGACAAGTGGTGAGGAGAAGAGACCCCAGGACTGCACTCTCAGCCAGCCCTTTGTCCTGGTTATACTCAGACTAAAGTAACATGATCTCTCTCCATCATTTCTTTCTTCTTTCTTCACTGACATCGTGTTAAACATGTCTCTATTTGTTTACTAAAACTAAAGGCATTTCTGAGCTTTTCAAAGCTTCCCCTCTTTACCAGATAATTAAATTAAATACATAGAAAAAGGGGGAAAAATCACAAAGATCATTTCAAATCAAGGGCAACACTTGACAAAATGCCATTCAATCAAATAGTACAATGATAGTGGGAAAGTGATTTATAAACAGGAAACATTTTAAGCCTCAAAGGAATCTAAGAGTTTTCTCGAAAACATCAACAAAAGCCTACAAAGATACGTCCTTGGGCTACAAAAACCTGTCTACTTTTCAATCTAATATTTACATATTTCATGTAAATTTAAAGTATATTTTGAGGGCAACTTGTCAACCCACTCAGATGTTTTCTACAACTGAAGGTAATTATACCTTCAGTATTGATGAGAAGAGGATTTACGAGGGACTAAACAAAAACACCTACATTCAGTATTACTCCTTACTATTGAAGGATGCCTTATAATCCCATATAATTATAGATTAGGAAAAGAGAATCTACATAAAAGTCATGCTTTAGAGTCTTTGATCTCATCCAACAAGTTCCTGTGAACTAGACACTTATATGTATGCCTGCAGCAAATGTAGGATTAAGTACTCATAGAGATTAATGTAAATATGAAGAATTAAAATCAATGGTATCATTGAAATAACACGGCCACCGTTTTCTTCCACATGGTGATTTAAGTGCTTGACATTTAGTGTCTACGGAGCAATTGCTAACAGATCTTCAAACTTGTTACTTCTTCTTCCTGCAAAGACAGCCTAAACTATAATTTCATTTCTCCTTGGCAGTAACTTGCAACAATAGATTATGACAGGAACTAGTGTATAGGACCTACTGACCTGACCCATTTAAAAAACAAAAATATGTACATCTCCTCATCGCCTGCTTGATGCAACAAGCAGGGTACCCTGAGGATAAAAAATCTGAATACGGCTGAACTAGAAGACAACTGCAAAGATACAAGGCCATGCTATGGAGTGGCAAATGTTATAAATCCATGGTCCATGGTAAACCAAAAGGCACATTAAAGGTAGCTCTAGCTGAAATGAATGGAAAAAATCAGAATGGTAGGGTGTGTTGGCTTTACTTTTATTTAGCAAAGAATTACAAGGCATGGATTCTAAACAGAAATGTGTAAGACACGAGAGAATCTAGAAATATGAGACATTTAAGATTGGAAAGCTCAACTGTTTCAGATCTCAGATAGTAAGAAATGGGCTTCCCTGGTGGCTTAGATTGTAAAGAATTGGCCTGCAATGCAGGAGACCTGAGTTCCATCCCTGGGTTGGGAAGGTACCTAGGAGAAGGGAGAATGGTAACCCACTCCAATATTCTTGCCTGAATACACGTACAGAGGAGTCTGGCAAGCCTATGATCCATGGGGCTGCAAAGAGTCAGAGGCGACTGAGGGACTGACATTTTTACTTTCAGTAAAAAGGATGGCAAACAAGGCTTTGAAAGACAAAGCCCCTTAAGACTCTGAGAAGGACACCAATCAGATTATGGGTGTGGACTCTTCCAGATAGTTTGTTATCTCCAATAACCTCAGGTTGGCTACCAAATATGGGGGAGAGGGGTTGAGAGAGGCAAAAATAAATAAATCAGTCATGAGAATTATACTTGAGAAAGAACTTTGAGTTTGTTATTAATACATAGAACTTAATGAAAGCAGAGAAGTCTACGAGGTTTCCAAAGAAACTGCAAGCTTGGACTCTGAGTTTGAGTCCCATCAGTAGGCCCTCTAGGAAGGAGGAGAAAGAGACTGTGAAAGTTTGCAAGCACAGGGAGAGAGCCAAGTGCCCATTAGATATGTCTATGGGGAATAAAAACAAGGAAGAAACTCCCAGTAGCCACAGGGAACAATGCACAGGATATTTCCTCCACAGTGCTGAACTGGCCTCTAAGCCGGGAGTCTTCCCTGCCATCAGGTGAAAAGAACTCTCCACGACTGCCCAGAAAGGCTCCATCACTGCCTTGGACCAGTGACCACTGTGTGTCTCCCATCTTTCCTCTTCTAAAGAAGAATGCTTTTGCAGTTTCCTATCCTTGTCTCTCCAATGTCAAAGAGGAAATAATAAGCCATCGTTTTGGTCCATAGCTCTCGGAACCACCAGGAACAATTTGTAAAGACGGTAAATTTAAATGCCTAGAGACCAGGCTGACACAGGTGACTTAAGTGTTATACATGTTGGAAGAATTCCAGAGCCCTCACTGGACTGTAGAAGACGAGGTGGCTGCCAGGGCTCATCTTCTGAAGATTTCTTGCCATGTAGAAATGAAGCTGCCCGTTCCTTCCAGTTCTATTTAAAGAAGAGAGAAGTCTAGATTTTTATGTAATGGTGGGTCAAGATATTAAAAGAGATTTTATATATCATAAAAGGCATGCAAATAACAAATGTTGGCAAGGGCATGGAGAAAAGGGTACACTTGTGCACCGTGGGTAGGAATGTAAATTGTCGTAGCCATTGTGGAAGATGCTACAGAGGTTTCTAAAAATAGAACTACTGTATGATGCAATAGTTGGATCTCTTGGTTTATGTCTGAAGAAAATAAAAACACTGATTTGAAAACATATATGCACTCCAGTGTTTATAGTGGCATTATTTTCCATAGTAAAGATTTGGAAACAACCAAAGTGCCCATCAACAGATGAATAAAGATGTGATATTGCACACACACAGAATGAAACACTTCTCAGCAATAAAAAAAGAATGAGATTTTGCCACTTGGGACAAATGGATCAACTTGGAAGATATGCTTAGTGAAATAAATCAGATAAAGGCATATGTTATATGATATCATTTATAGGTGAAATCTACAAAGTAACAGTAAGTAGTGAAAATAAGAAAAAAAGAAACAGGCTCACAAATATAAAGAACCAGTGGTTACAAGTGAGGAGAAAAAAGGGATGGGACAAGACAGGAGAAAGGGATTAACAGGTGCAGACTACTATGTGTAAAAAAAAAAGCTACAAGGATATACTGAACAGTACAGGGAATATAGCCAATAATTTATAATAATTATAAATGGAGTATAATTTCAAAAAAATAAATTTTTATCTAAAAGAAACATTTGCATAGTTGAAGCTGATCTGTGGGCTACCTATGACAGTGTTGTGGTTTGTTTGTTTTTTAATTTGCTAATTATGATTCGTGATTAAGAACACAACATGAAATGTACTCTCTTCAGGATTTTCTTTCTTCACAAATTTTTAAGTGTGCAAGTATTCTTTTCTTTTTTTAAGATTAATCAGTTCAGTTGCTCAGTCGTGTTTGACTCTTTGCAACCCCCTGGACTTCAGCACACCAGTCCTCCCTGTCCATCACCAACTCCTGGACCCTACTCAGACTCACATCCATTGCGTCGGTGATGCCATCCAACCATCTCATCCTCTGTGGAGCCCTTCTCCTACCGCCTTCAATCTTTCCCAGCAACACGATCTTTCCCAGTGAGTCAGTTCTTTGCATCAGGTAACTAAAGTATTGGAGTTTCAGCTTCAGCATCAGTTCTTCCAATGAATATTCAGGACTGACTTCCTTTCGAAAAGACAGGTTGGATCTCCTTTCAGTCCAAGGGACTCTCAAGAGTTCTTTCCAACACCACAGTTCAAAAGCATCAATTCTTTGGTGTTCAGCTTTCTTTACAGTCCAGCTCTCACATCCATACATGACTACCGGAAAAACCATAGCTTTGACTAGATGGATCTTTGTTGGTAAACCAATGTCTTTGCTTTTTAATATGCTCTCTAGGTTGCTCATCGCTTTTCTTCCAAGGAGCAAGCATCTTTTAATTTTATGGCTGCAGTCACCAGCTGCAGTGATTTTGGAGCCCCAAAATATAACGTCTCTCACTGTTTCCACTGTTTCCCCATCTATTTGCCATGAAGTGATGGGAACAGATGCCATGATCTTTGTTTTCTGAATGTTGAGCTTTAAGCTAACTTTTTCATTCTTCTCTTTCACTTTCATCAAGTGGCTCTTCAGTCTTCTTCCCTTTCTGCCATAATTGTGGTGTCATCTGCATATCTGAGGCTTTCTGCCATAATTGTGGTGTCATCTGCATATCTGAGGTTATTGATATTTTTCCTGGCAATCTTGATTTAGTTTGTGTTTCATCCAGCCCAGCATTTTGCATGATGTACTCTACATACAAGTCAAATAAGCAGGGTGACAATATACAGCCTTGATGTGCTCCTTTTCCTATTTGGAACCAGTCTGTTGTTCCATGTCCAGTTCTAACTGTTGCTTCTTGACCTGCATACAGATTTCTCAGGAGGCAGGCAGGTCAGGTGGTCTGGTATTCTCATCTCTTTAAGAGTTTTCCACAGTTTGTTGTGAGCCACAGAGTCAAAGGCTTTGGCATAGTCAATAAAGCAACAGTAGATGTTTTTCTGGACAGTTTCAAAATAAGACGATCGTAAGTAACTGATCATTCTAGAGTAAAAGATCCTGGAAGAATGCAACTGACCTTCTTAGACGATACGAATTATAACAGTGAGTCCTCACAAAAATATTTTAAAAATTCAGACAAACCACAAAGAAAAGCCTTCTTTCCCTGTGGGGGCCATATGTGCTATGGGGTGAAGTTGGAAGGAATATTACCTTTAAAGAATAATAACAATACTGCTTAAAGTCAAGAATAAAATATCAACATGGCATTGGATTTTGTGATTAGAAAAAATATGAGTGTATAAGAGACATGCTTATTTCTCATCTACCTTGTGTGGATTAGAGCTGCCATCAGATTGGGAAAAGTTTTCCTGAGTTGATCCCTTGCAGTTCTTATTTTGAAGATAAACTTTTTTTTACAACTTATTAATTGAAATTTAAAATGCACTTTAAATCTGTACTAATCTGAGTTTATAATTGATTGACTGTTTTTAAAATCCCTGGTGTATATTCTGTCATTCTGTCTTAAATGCATATGTATTTTTCTATGAAATGACAACGATTGATAAGAAAATCGGACAAGTTGACAACAGTAAGTCAATTCTCACTACTTGATATCTCCACATGTGTATTTTTTTTGCCTTACCTTCAGAATCAAAGCAAAATGCTAAAATCATTTAAATTGCATCGTTATCAGTAAGAGTGCAAATATATCAACAAATGAAATCAGCTGCCACCATGATTTTTATTTACTGTTTTATTTACTTTATGGCTTTTTAAAAATTATCTTGGTCAGAATATTTACAGACAATAGAAAATATTAAGTTCTTGTTTCCCCATCAATGCATATTCTCTCTGAAGCTATTTAAAAATTCCAACTCTGCAGGATTTGTAAAGATACAACCTAAACAATTTGAGAGTTGGTTTTTAAAGTAGAGAAGCAACTGGAATAAAAGAAAAATTATTCTAAATTCTTGGATATATTATTAGTTCATAACTGTGATGTTTGACAACTTTAAGCCCCTCTTAAGTAATCGATTCATTAAGTCTTTACTTTATGTATCCCATATTGCCTTTAGGTGGAAAAAGTATCCAATTCTACAGTATTGGAAGACACCTACATCAGCTACATGGTTTCTTGTCTCAAATATCAAAACATAACCAAGTATGTGGATAACCAGCACCAGGAAAGAGAAGACCAAGATAAGTGAATAAATAATAAAGAGAAGATACTAGAACAGATACTCCATAGGACGAATAGGACTTTTAAAATTCTCACTGACTGTGCCTTCTTGTTTTATTGGTGGAATCACTTTTCTCCACATTACCTCTAAATACTAGAGGTCCTCAGTCTTGATTTGCTATCCCTCTCTTCTTCCTCTGTCCCTTTGTAATCTTATCCAGTCTCATGGTAACAAGTAACATCTATATACTAACAATACCTGACTCCGTATCTTCACTTTGGACTCCTCCTCTGAAACATAATATCTTACCATCTATACTGCATTGGTGCATATCAAAATAGAACCATCATTATTATAATGTAAAAATAACAAAAATAGACAAAGGGAGTTTGTAGCTACTGTTTTAGCTTCACACTTAATTCCTTCCATAAGTCAATACATTTCAAATAGATTGTGAGTTAACAAGGAAAATCAGCAGATAATGGTCTACAGTATTTAAATGGTATTTACTTTACAAGAAATAACTATAAAGATCAACTCATGTAAAGCAGGAAAATTTGCCATGCAGCAACAACAAAAAGCAATAAATGGAAAACATCTATAAATATGTGTACAAATGTAATTAAAATATGGACTTCCCTGGTGGCTCAGACGGTAAAGCCTCTGTCTACAATGCGGTAGACCCGGGTTCAAGCCCTGGGTTGGGAAGATCCCCTGGAGAAGGCAATGGCAATCCACTCCATTACTATTGCCTGGAAAATCCCATGGACAGAGGAGCCTGACGGGCTGCAGTCCATGGGGTCGCAAAGAGTTGGACACGACTGAGCGACTTCACTTCACTTCACTTCAATTAAAATATATCGCATCCTAAAGTGAGAATTTACAAATGAGAATGTCACTTAGACAATAGATAAGTCCTCTCCCTTTAGATCCTGTATGAGAGGAAATATAAATATTAATCTAATGTAACTAAAGTGTTTGATTCAATAGTAACTAAAGAAAATTTACCTAATACAGTTCTTTAGTATTTTATGTAAAAAGTATTTAACTTATAAAAACTGAGAATCAGTGTATATACCTATAAGTAGTAAAAAAAATGTATTTCTTTAATTGACTCTAGAACTTTATTCTAGGAAAATGATCAACAGTAAGAAACTGTCAAAATATATATAGAAAAATGTTTACTATAACTTTTCCACTTGAAAAATCCTGACAGCAACCAAAATACTCAAGTAAATTATGACACTTTAACCTGAAATATGCTATAATCATTAAAAGAATTAGGCACAGTATGTAGCGACATAATGTTCACTGATTAACCTTAGTGAAAACTGCTATGCTAATTATGCAAAGTGTGGGTGTACTTACAGATAAAGATTGAATGGTTATATAATATATGGGAAATATGTGGATTATTTCTCTTTTTAAATTCCCTTTAATAAATTTGGATAACAGATAAGAATTTTTTTTAACACATGTTGTGAACAAGAGACTAGGTAAGGAAGCAGAAATCAATCAGCATAAATTTATCTCCATTTTTTTTTAAAGGTCAAAGCATATGTCTTATGAGAATCAGTTTAGTACAGGTAACTAAGGATCTGACAATAACCCAGGAATATCCATACAGAAGGATATGGGTTATCTCATACTAACTTCATAAAATAGGAAGTCTGCACTGTGTCTACCTACAGACTAGTTTAGGGCCCTTTTTTTTGTACATGAGGGAGTCTGCTGAATGGAATGGTTTAAGCACAGCTCTAGAGCCAGTCTGGGTTTGGATCTTAGTTCTACCACTCACTTGCTATATACTTACTAATTACTTAACTTTCTTTGGTTTCCAGACCTATCCGATGGAGACATAATTTAACAAATTGATATTTTAAAAACAGCAGTGCCTGGCATATAGGAAGTACTTAGTAAAATGTTAGCCACTGTACACAAATTTAAAAAAATAGAAACTAAAGTAATTCTTCTACCAATCACTGATTTTTACCTAACCATTTTTTCTTTTCTTCATAGTAGAAATTACTATCTGAATTTAATGTCTGCTCACAATTCAGGAGTTTAAGGGAGGAAAAGGGGGAAACAAAAAAATCACAGTCCAAATATAGAGCATACCAAATATTGATAAAGCACTGATGAAAGCATCTTCATGTTAGACCATTAAGAAACTCTAATCCTAATGCACAACTTCACTTGATATTGAATAATATTAATATACTCTTAATAATGTAAATTACTATTGATTTAGAGACTGTACACATACAAAAACATAATCATATATGCAAAAATATGTGTATAAATAGAATGTATACACAGTAAATATAAGGCAGAATGTGCATTGAATAATCCTGGATGTGTTAAAGTAACAAAGTGAGACACTAGGGAAAAAAAAAAAACTACAGAAAAGGTCAAAGGCAATAATAAGATTATCAAGAGATAGTGTTAAAAGTGTATGGCAAAAGGTGGCAAAGTTTTAAATATGCCATTTAAAACCAAATAGCAAATAGTAGGATTAATATATAAATATTGTTTGGAGATACAAAAAATAATGGTGAACCGAATTATCATCTGTTACAATAGAAGACCAACAGATAATTGTCTCAAATTGAGGTCAGGAAACAGAGGCTTAAGTATAATTTCTAGTCTCACTAAGGTAAACCTAGTAATAAGAATAGAAAAACTTAGAATTTGCCCCTGGATGTAAGCTGGGGATAAAAGGAGGAAGACAATTCCTTTGCTTTCCCTAAGTTTCTCTGTACTATATAGCACTTGTTCATATGTGAATATACTACTTTCACTTTTAGAAAAAAGTTAAAAAATTAGAGTTGCTTCATTATTTATTCTCTTCAATGATTATTTTCAGAAAATATCCTTTCCCTGCATACCTGCCCAGGGTTCTCTTTATTCTATGTGTAGAATCTTTTGTATTTCCTGCGTCTGTGTGTTCTCACCTTAGTGATCTTGGAACAGAGAAAGTTCTAGTCTGGCACATTGTTTAACCATAAATGGTTTGGGTGCATTCCATTCTTACAGCCCTTCTGTGACTGCTAGAATCCTCTTTTCCAACAGTAGCCTGGAGGGCAGGCAGTTGATAATCCTGGATCAAAGAGCACTCACCACAATCACTGATCTGGTTTGGCTCTGCTGGTCTGAGAAGGAAACTCTTGTTTCTGCTCTCTGGTCAATTGACTAAGCTGAGTGGAATTTATTGCTTAAGAGGTTAAAGCTGGCCATGCATCCATTGTCAGAAAAAAGGTATGGAGCCTGTCTCAGAGAGCCTAGTGTTCTTGGTTCTTCCAATTCTGTTCCTTCCTAATACTAACAGGAGTAACAGGTAAATGTAGCCTTGGAGTATAGAATGAAGCAGGGCAAAGGCTAACAGAGTTTTGCCAATAGAACACACTGGTCATAACAAACACCCTCGTTCAACAACACAGGAGAAGACTCTACACATAGACATCACCAGATGGTCAACGCTGAAATCAGACTGATTATATTCTTTGCAGGCAAAGATGGAGAGCTCTATACAGACAGCAAAAACAAGACTGGGAGCCAACTGTGGCTCAGATCATGAACTCATTGCCAAATTCAAACTTTAATTGAAGAAAGTAGGGAAAACCACTAGACCACTCACATATGACCTAAATCAAATCTCTTAAGATTATACAGTGGAAGTGACAAATAGTTTCAAGGGATTCGATCTGATAGACAGAGTGCCTGAAGAACTATACTACTACTACTAACTACTAAGTCACTTCAGTCGTATCTGACTCTGTGCGACCCCATAGACGGCAGCCTATCAGGCTCCCCCGTCCCTGGGATTCTCCAGGCAAGAACACTGGAGTGGGTTGCCATTTCCTTCTCCAATGCATGAGAGTGAAAAGTGAAAGTGAAAGTCGCTCAGTCGTGCCTGACCCTTAGCGACCCCATGGACTGCAGCCCAGCAGGCTCCTCCATCCATGGGAGTTTCCAGGCAAGAGTACTGGAGTGGGGTGCCATTGCCTTCTCCGTGAAGAACTATGGACAGAGGTTTATGACATTGTACAGGAGGCAGTGATCAAGACCATCTCCAAGAAAAAGAAATGCAAAAAGGCAAAATGGTTGTGTGAGGAGGCCTTATAAATAGCTATGAAAAGAAGAGAAGTGAAAGGCAAAGGAGAAAAGGAAAGATATAACCATTTGAAAGCAGAGTTCCAAAGAATAGTAAGGGGAGATAAGAAAGCCTTCCTCAGTGATCAATGCAAAGAAATAGAGGAAAACAATAGAATGGGAAAGACTAGAGATGTCCTCAAGAAAATTAGAGATTCCAAGGGACTATTTCATGCAAAGATGGGCTAAATAAAGGATAGAAATGGAATGAACCTAACAGAAGCAGAAGATATTAAGAAGAGGTGGCAAGAATACACAGAAGAACTGTATAAAAAATATCTTCATGACCCAAATAACCACAATGGTGTGAAGACTCAACTACAGCCAGACATCCTGGAATGTGAAGTCAAGTGGGCCTTAGGAAGCATCACTATGAACAAAATTAGTGGAGTGATGGAATTCCAGTTGAGCTATTTCAAGTCCTAAAAGATGATGCTGTGAAAGTGCTGCACTCAATATGCCAGCAAATTTGGAAAACTCAGCAGTGGCCACAGGACTGGAAAAGGTCAGTTTTCATTCCAATCCCAAAGAAAGGCAATGCCAAAGAGTGTTTAAACTACTGCACAATTGAACTCATCTCACACGCTAGTAAAGTAATGCTCAAAATTCTCCAAGCCAGGCTTCAACAGTACGTGAACCATGAATTTCCAGATATTCAAGGTGGATTTAGAAAAGCCACAGGAACCAGAGATCAAATTTCTAACATCTGTTGAATCATTGAAAAAGCAAGAGAATTTCCGAGAAAACATGTACTTTGGCTTTATTGACTATGCCAAAGCCTTTGACTGTGGAAAATTCTTAAAGAGATAGGAATGCCTGATCACCTGACCTGCCTCTTGAGAAACCTATATGCAGGTCAGGAAGCAACAGTTAGAACTGGACATGGAACAACAGACTGGGAGTACGTCAAAGCTGTAGATTGTCACCCTGCTTATTTAACTTATATGCAGAGTGCATCATGCTAAATGCCAGGTTGGATGAAGCACAAGCTGGAATCAAGATTTCCAGGAGAAATATCAATAACCTCAAATATGTAGATGACACCACCCTTATGGCAGAAAGTGAAGAGGAACTAAAAAGCCTCTTGATGAAAGTGAAAGTGGAGAGTGAAAAAGTTGGCTCAAAGGTCAACATTCAGAAAACTAAGATCATGGCATCTGGTCCCATCACTTCATTGCAAATAGATGAGAAAACAGTGGAAACAGTGAGAGACTTTATTTTGGGGGGTTCCAAAATCACTTCAGATGGTGACTGCAGCCATGAAATTAAAAGACACTTGCTCCTTGGAAGAAAAGCTATGACCAACCTAGACAGCATATTAAAAAGCAAAGACATTACTTTGTCAACAAAGGCCCATCTAGTCAAAGCTTTGTTTTCTCCAGTAGTCGTGTGCATGTGAGAGTTAGACTATAAGAAATTGAACACTGAAGAACTGATGCTTCTGAGCTTTGGTGTTAGAAGACTCTTGAGAGTCCCTTGGACTGCAAGGAGATCCATTCAGTCCATCCTAAAGGAGATCAGTTCTGAATATTCATTGGAAGGACTGATGCTGAAGCTGAAACTCCAATCCTTTGGCCATCTGATGCGAAGAACTGACTCATTGGAAAAGACCCTGATGCTGGGAATTTTGAAGGTGTGAGGAGAAGGGGACGACAGAGGATGAGATGTTTGGATGGTATTACTGCCTCAATTGACATGAGTTTGAGTAAGCTCTGGCAGTTGGTAATGGACAAGAAGGCCTGGCGTTCTACAGTCCATGGGGTCACAAAGAGTCTGACATTACTGAGCGACTGAACTGAACTGAATACTAACTTCATAACTTGAATCATAACATACCCTCATCACTTCTGTGCCTGTTCGATGTGTGGTATTCTAAGCTGTAGCTTCCAAATGAGGGTCTAAAAATTCTACTGGGTAGACAGTTGGTTAAAAGGTAGTGGACAGAAAGTAGTGTCTATATACTACTCAGAAGGGTAGAAGGGTTTCTGCTTTCTGCTCTAAGAAATTCTCTAAGGAAGAACTTGCAGGAAAAGGCACGGAGAGTATTTTATTCCATCATGCTCTGTGCCACTGTCTGGCCATGCTTTGGGAGCAGAAGTATCTCAGGCTCTGGGAGAGCAGTGAGTGACTCTAATGGACAATGGCACACTTAAGATGGGGAAGGGCAAACGTGCCTCCATCTGAGCCATGAGCCGATTTCTTTATTGCATTTATTCATTATGTAAAATTTCATCCTCATTATCAAACCATTTTATTCAATTTGCTTTCTCTGATTAAATAAAATGCCAGATAGTTGAAGGCACTCTGAGACAGGTGAAGCAGACGCTTGTGACCTGTTCTAACCAACATGGGGACGGCGCCATACTGGCTTGTCACAAGTAGGGACCTAAAACCCAACCAAGGCTGCAATTCTTAGCCTTGTCTTCAACTCTCCCTCTCCATCCAGGCATAATTTTAACACTAACATTTTACAAACCTAAAAGAGAATTATATTGACAGACTGTAACAAGAAACATTTAAATTACTCATCAAATGTATGATATTCGTCTCTACCAGATAAATAATATTCTTCTTTTCAAGATGAAGAGATAAACGTGAAGTTGCTTGGGATAACTTCGACTCTTCCCTTTTTCCTTCTTTGTTGGTTTATTACTTGTCTTAGTGACATGGTTGTACAGCTTTAATATTTTAATATATGACACTTACTATATAACATGCTTCAACAATTATGCCCCAACCTGCAGGCCCAGGTCAGATAATAATTGGTCATGTTGTTGAGCAATGAATCAGAGAGATAATGACATAGAGCAGAGGGCAGGAGCAAGTTTTCAGGCAAGAGTCTGCACCTTGCAACGGCTCATCATGCTCTTCCTGTGGCTATGCTTTGTTTGTGCTTTTCCTCTGTGTGAATGTGCAACTAAATAAGTATATGTGTGTGTGTGTGTTCTCTAAGAATACTTATAATAAAAAATATGTGAGAAAAAACATTTTCAAACCAGAGTCAAATTAAGTAAAATCATCCATTCATCTCTGATGATAACCACCTTTAAATGCGGAGCAATTCTGATAAAATCACTACCAATAACCATGAAAGTAAGTCGCATAATGAATAAACGCCATTTCTTGATGCTCTTCATTTCAGAGTTTCCCCTTATGTGGTTTCTCAAGCTATTCAGAATACTTATTTCTGTTTTCATGTCAGAAGATCAACTAACAGCCTTACATTTGATCTCAAAAAAGTTAATCTGATGTCTACCATTATTATTTCTAAAAGAGTTTAATGCTAGCTTTATTTGTAGTGTGTGTGTATATATATATACACTATAAATCATATATATATATGAAATATACATATACATATATCAGGAGGAAACTTGAATGTGCATTTCCCCCCTACTAAAACTTCCCCAAAATAAACATGTGAAAATATACTGGAGGTAGTATAAGTGAGGATGGTGATTTTCAGATAACGAACCAAAGGATAAATACAAAACTAACACTCTAGTTACTGGTAAATTTGAAATGTCTTCATCTTGAGTATTGTATATCTGTGATTATTGGAAAATGTAACATGCAAATTCGCTGCCATGAAAGCTAATATTTCAAATAAATCTTATGCAAAAAGCTATGAATTTATTAAATATTAATGTGAATATATACCATTGTAATAATTTTTTTATAAATACCTTGTTTCTAAATTAATTTTAAAGAACAGAATTGGTGAAGTTAGCTCTACTTATTAGAGAATTAAAACATGTCATAAGTGAATATTTCATCTATGTCTTCACAGGAAAAATTTAACATGGATTTTCTAGCAGAGTATCATAAAAATCTGTTTATGTCTCTCTACCCTATTCAAAAATCAGCTCATAATCCCATAGAGCATAATATGCCTGGTGTTAGACTTCAACTTTCTATCAAATTTTCATTGTCATTGCAGACTCATATACAGTAAAATAGCTCCTTGAAATATGCATTTTCATTTGCTTATAAGGGCCATGGGCAAGGCTGTGAACTCTGAAGCATGTATATCCATGACATAAGTCTTACTTATCTGGATCAGCATCCACAATAAGACAACCTGGAGGTATCCCCACACCCACAGAAGCACATCTTCTGGGCAAAGAACCAACTGACTCCATGTGCAAGGGAACACAGAGAAGAGGAAAATGAGAAAAGAGGGGTAGACTATTGATCCATTTCTCTAAGGCTGCCACTGCACAGAACTTTTAGTCACCCACTAATCTCCATTGCGATTAAAGCAAGCATCTTTCTGCCTCTGCTGAAGGGTGTTCCTCACGTCCCTCTTCATATACCTATTGTACTGAGAAAAGTACAAATTTTCCGATATCGTTTGATGTATGTTGGCGTGTCATCAGCTTTAGTTGGTTCCTATGAAACGCTTGTGTTTCAACATTCTTCAAATTTTCTGAAACATGCTAGTTAACAATGTCGTGACGCTGCTATAGAGAACCTAGCTTTTAGAATAAGAGATGTGAATAATTAAAATAAAACACAAGAATCTGTGCTTATAAAACACTGTCATGAAAAAGAATGTAAACTTGTCTCAAATGACACCTTAGCCCATAACCGAAGTCACAATAAATAAAAGTTCTACTATGGTTTATGGAATTTCAAAAGAGAACAAAGCTAATGTATTAGAATCGCTGAGTTCCTCAAGATATATCCATTTATGACAGTATTCTATTTTTTCTATAATTAGGAAAAGGTACTTAATTTCTTCTTCCATTATTTGATCGAAACAAAGCATGTTTTTTTCCAGATTTCTTAACACAAATGTTTAAAATAAGGGTAGCAACATTTTGTGTACATCAAAGTCAGTCTCTTTTCCCCAGCTCCCTTGTTTGCTTGTTTCCTGAATCTCATACAGAGTGACTAGCTTTAGTTGATAATTCTAATTTTGTATTTTTGGTGGATGTTTGACTAGATTTTATTGCATCTTGCACATGTAAATTGAGCACATGAGCCTCCAGAAAATAGTTGCTTCCACTGCTTCCAGCCCTGCTAACTTGGACCACTTCGATGCATCTCCCAGCCTCGGTGTCTGGACACCAGTACAGTCCACTCAAACTCCAAACCCAGGTGAAGGCAGTGAGTCATCAGGGGCTTTAGGTGCAAAAATGTGTGAACACATTTCTTTGCCTTTTGGGCAAGTTATTTTCAAGTGCAGTCTTCAAGGGTCTAAAATTCCATGGGTCACAGATAATATTTGGAGTTCTCACTCCCTCCACCCCATCTTGCAAGGGCCCAAGACCTTGTGTGTTTTCCCCACAGATTCTGAAAACATATGTGCCTTAGTTATGGAGACAGGCCCATGGACCTTAAGGCCAGTCACAGTTCAACGTTTCTCATCTTTCTTTTTCAGCTTCCTCGTCTTATGGGGTTTTGAGAATTTCACCTGTCTACCTGGAAACTCAGATATGTTATGAAACAATTTGTTATCAAGTTTTCAGCATTTCTGTGGTTTTGTAGAAGATATTTCAGGTTTTCTAATCCTCTTTATTTCAAGAAATAGCAGTTCCTCCATTTGTTAAGTGAATGTAGGACCTTCTGTTTCCTTTGCTCTTCGAGAAAAGAGTAATGAGTAAGATCAAATAAGTGTTTTGCATGCTAAAAATAAACAAATAAAATAGCTTCCAGGTAGCCAGGTAGGAAGAAGGGAGAGCAACTTGACTCCAAGAGGAGGATAAAGATGGAGACTGAGTTCACCAAGCACCCTGGAAAGGACTGAGCAGGTGAAAGTACTTTGAACTTGGGATCTTGGGAAACAGGAATCCTCCCAAGGGAGCGAGAAACTAGCAGATTCACTCCTCCTGGAACCTCCATCGCTAGCCTTCCCCAGAACAATGCACAGTTAATCTCTGGAACCACCCTTCATCCTAAGCAAGCCTTCTCTTCCCTTTGTGAACAGTGGGGCTTTCACTGGACCTCTTGGTCCTCTCCCAATGGCCTCACTGTTTCTGGCTCTAATCCAGGTAGCCCCCATTTCTATCCTACCATCTGTAAAGTGGCTGAAAGAGGAAGCTTTTCTATCTACCTCCGTGAACCTGATTGTGTAGGCGAGTTGGGAGTGTTTGTGGCAAGGAGCCCTCTTCAACGCACAGTACAGAATGCAGCCCCCAAACTCTCCAGAGTATCTGCCACTGGGTCTAGAGCCTGGTTTTCAGAATCCTTGGCTGTCTCAGACGCTGTCACGGCCCTTGGATTTCACACCCAAAACTTTCTGACCAAGGTCAAGGTGATGACCTTAGCTGGGGTGGGGGCTGGGGGAGACAGTAAAACTTTACGTGGGTGGGGTGTTAGGAAGATGAAATTTGAAGAATGTCTTCCTGATGTGATTGACATGTGAATTCTCAAATACACTCCACTCTGAGGAGCAATGCAACACAGTAGTTACCTTAAAAACAATGCAAAGGAGAGACCTTGGTCACATAAAAATACGCTTAATGTCTACCACCATAGATTTCACATGTATTAGCATCAATTTGCTATTATCCATATAACAGGCTTCAGTTTGTGGATATGCCCTCACCTATATTTAATCTCAGAGTGCTATATGCTGACATTATCTACTTATAAGTTCATTTTTTAAAAGAATTTTAAACAAAGAGATGTACTGTTATATTAACAGGAAATATAATTAGTATGGTAATTAGTAGCCCCCCAAAAGTTCAAAAATGTATTTCAAGGACAAGTATGATTGGCGGTTGAATTGTCTTCTCTTTTGTATACACTTTGAGATGAGCAAATGAAATTAAACCTATATAACAGCCATTATTATCTGCCTACTCTATCCAATCTCTTCCACTTCTTTTCAGACAGAACCCCAGAATTTTTATCTAAATGTCCACTCTTCCATCACAGAGCAAAAGGCATCTGCGTAAATTGACCATCAATCTTACTTCAGTGTAACATCTGATTTTTCCAAGATTAATATTATGCCTCTTGCCAGCTACTTGTTGAGGAATGGATATGTAAAGGAACTAAGGTCAATATCATGCGAAAATATTACCTTCTATGGGATTCTAGGAATAACTTTTTCCTTTTCAGGAGAAACATTCAAGAATAAACATTTTCTATTCTTCCTAGACAGTATTTTAAAAAGCAGAGACATTACTTTGCCAACAAAGGTCCATCTAGTCAAAGCTATGGTTTTCCCAGCAGTCATGTATGGATGTAAGAGTTGGCCTATAAAGAATGCTGAGCGCCAAAGAACTGATGCTTTTTGAACTGTGGTGTTGGAGAAGACTCTTGAGAGCCCCCTGGACTGCAAGGAGATCCAACCAGTCCATCCTAAAGGAAATCAGTCCTGAATACTCACTGGAAGGACTGATGCTGAAGCTGAAACTCCAATACTTTGGCCACCTGATGTGAAGAACTGACTCTTTGGAAAATACCCTGATGCTGGGAAAGATTGAAGGTAGGAAGAGAAGGCAACAAAAGAGGATGAGATGGTTGGATGGCATCACCGACTTGATGGACAAGTTTGAGCAAGCTCTGGGAGTTGGTGATAGACAGGGAAGCTGGTGTACTACAGTCCATGGGGTTATAGAGTCAGACAGGACTGACAGACTGAACTGAATGGAACTGATTCTTCCTAAATGATGGGGTGTTTGGAAATAACATTTGCATGCACTTCTGCAGTCTTGCTATTAGATTGACTGAAAACAACACACAGTGGTAGGGGAACAGGAAAAGAGGAAACCACATGAATGACATAATTGGACAGCTTAATAAAAAACAGCCCTAAGGCCTGTTTTACCATTGGGTTTCCTGGTAAATGTGACATAGATCTCCTTATTGCTTGAGTCAACTGGAATCAGAATTTCTGTAACATGCAGCCAAAAAAATGTTAACAGATAAAGGAAGAGTTTAAAACAATTTAGAGTTCCTTGGGCTGCTAACCCAAACGAGATAGGCTATAGTGATATCATATGAACCATAAGATAAGTAGTAGTGTGATTAACAAAGCCTGAAATGTACATGATGAACCTGAAAGAAAAATATTATATATATTTTTTCAGGGATGATGATCTTAGCTGTCACTGATATCTATACTATCATGATAGCCAGACTCTATGGAAATACAGATTTGGCCGTTGTCATCTTGTAATGAGGTAACTGAGTTCTAGTTATTGTTTGTGTACTTTCACAAGATGAAAAAGGATTTAGATCTATCTGAAAGGCTGTGTAAATATACAGGTTCCACTTGCATGCTTTTCTCAGAACCAGTCTACTTCAGACATCCTTTAAGGGCATTATTCTTTCTGAGATTCCCTCCTTCAATGTCTCGTCTTACTGACTTAGAGCATTCAAATTTAATACTATGATATACAAATGCTGTCACCATGACAATATTTGGAACACTTGTGCCCAAATGACAACTGTGTGCTCTGGACTTGAACCAAGGCTATTTGAGAGCATTCCTGAAATCACAGGGTGATTAAGACAATGATCTACTGAGTCACCTTTTCTTCTCTGGAACTTATTCTGTTTTCATTTATTAATGGTAATCTCCTCCAACACGGAAGCACCACTGTATAGCCATTGCTCAGAAACTGACATCTCAATATATGCCTTTACACAAAAGATCAGAAAAACTGCATTATTTGGTCTTCCTGAACACACTGTAAGAAAAATCCCTAAATAAATGCTGCAGTTTATGACTGTGACCCTTTGAAGCTGTGAGAGGAAGTTCACTCTATTGTCTTTAAGTCCTCAATCTTTTCTCCACTTATAGCTCTGGCAGTCAGTAATGAAGCAGGAAGGTCAGCTCTACAGTAACTCTGCACTTGCTGATCTTTAACATTTTCAAGAATGACAGATTCGCTTCCCATTTGCTGTACCTGTGGAGACTATTTTGAAAGAGCCTGACGATTTATGCAGCTCCACAAACAATATAGCGTAACTTTAAAAAACAAATGACACCTGTCTAGTGGTTCACCATGTCGGATGATTAATGTCACACTTTTTGCAAACAAGGGACTGATTCATCCTTTTCCATCTTCCTAAGGGCTCCTGGGCAAAGGAAGGGTGGAACTTTCATCTGTTCTGTGTCTTATAAGTAAGAGGGCTTATAATGATGGTATTGAATGTACCTTCAGACTTGTCTACTGGGCATTAACCTTGAGCTCTACTATGCGACCAAATCCAAATGCCAAGAAACAAAGCTATGAGCGATGAACAGAATGTACTTCAGAGAAGCTGCAGCATAAGCTGCTGATGCTTCTTGGCAAAGCTTTCATTGGTATCTCTTCCAGCTACTAAATAATTACTCTAAGTTAACTTAAATACAAATCAATAAATAGCCATATATAACTTTTACTGATACACTTGACCTTGCCCAAATCATATAAGAAAATAGTGTCCAAACTAAAAGAAAAAACTGTGACAGAGAACATCATAAACACATAATCGATTAAGATGCTTTTCTCGCACTATTTTATTTTTGTTATCTTTCTATGCATTACATTCAAATTCTGAATTTTGTGGAAAGAAGAAATTTAGTAAATAATTAATCAATGTAAAAAAACATGTATGCCAGGTATTTTTACTTTAAGTATTTCAAATCAAATAGTCCATTTTTTTTAATATGACTTATTAGGGCACTGTCTCTTCAGGGAGTATAGTTTGTAACTTACTATATAGATACAGTCTAGACTCCCTATATGGATTTCAGCAAAAAGCCTGCAAATTCCTGGTAGGATTCAGCTAGGAAAATTATTTAACTGTGACTGCCTTCTCCTCATTTACTAAATAAAGATGATACTACTATATAAGACAAACTATCTTTGAAGACTAGAGGTTAAAAAAATCACATACAATGTTTGGCATATAATAGGACACAATAAATAAAAACTACTGATTACTATTATTACTCCTCAAAAATGTAGTATCTCAAAGGATTTAAAAACATGAGGATTTCATGGGAATACATCAAGAGATGAGATTTAAAAACTTGTCTTTAGAAAATACTAAAAGATTATTAAAATTACTTTTTGGAGGAAGACAATTAAGTTATACAAAGGAAGCACTAAATTTCTTAGTGGAAACCCAGCTCCATGTCTCACCAATTGAAACAAATACACATAAGTAAAAATAAATAAAGAAATTGAAACAAATTTTAAAATCAACAAATATAGAAAGATCTGGCTCAATGTGAGTTCTGACAATCATTCATTTAACAATATTGCTGCATACCTACTTTTGTCACATTCAGATGAGCAAAACAGATACAATCCCTGACCTCATGGGCATCTGTTCTATTTGGGGGTAACAGACAATAAACAAACAATTATAGAATGTGACCTTAATGAAAAAATGAAATACTGTACCATGAGAGAATGTTACATAGTCTATGAGAGGAGGTTACCTTGAACAGGATAATAAGAGAAAGTCTGTTTGAAAAGTTAAAATTTAAGAATAAAAATAAACTAGTCTTATGAAGGCAGAAAGAGAGTCAAAGCTACATACTTATTGCTTGGCTGATATCAAAGGCACAAAGGATTCGGTGGTAAACTTATGTTAAAAGGCTTACCCCTTGGATCTTTACTTAGAGGAAAAGAAGCTTTACATTTTAAATAAATATGTATTCTGTGCAATAGGAAAATACCAATGGGGGATTTAATTAGAGAAGAAAGATAGTAAAAGCTGAGTGATACCTTTGGTCGTTCACTAGATAGTGGGACATCGGCAGGGAAGACCAAAAGCAGAGGAATAAATCAGGAGGATATGGCCATAGATCATGCCAGAGACAAGAGTGGCTTGGGCTCAGACAGTAAGTCCAGTGCCATGAAAACATATCTTAGACTTGAAAGAGGTACTGAATATGGTCAAGAAACACCATGATGAGTGTGGAGGCAGGAACTGATATGAAACCAAGATTTCTGGTTTTTGAAACTTCCCAGATGGTGAGGTCATTTAACTGGGGAAGTGGAAATCAAAACAGGTTAAGTTAACAATGTCTGTGAGACATCCAGCTGGAGCTCACAAGATGGCAGGTATAAACATACCGGACTCAGGGCAGAATTCATTATTATCATTATTTTGAGAAGTGTCTAAAGCCATTGGAATGGCTGAGAATATTTAGGAGGAGAAACAGAATTGGCAAATGGATGAGACAAGATTCAGAGATAGCAAGGGTGAAAGTGGCCTTTTCTCTATTTGGAACATGACACTGACTGAAGTCTCCTATTGGAAACTCAAAAATTTTAATAGAAAGGACATCACTAATGTAAAAGTCTCTTTTGCTGATGATCTTTATGTGACAAGAAGCTTTGTTTTGCTTTTTTTCCCCAGAAATGTAAAGGAAATTGTTGGGTAATATATTGGCTGTTTATAATTTATTAGAGCTGTAGTTTAAAATTTTTCAAAGTATGTCAGTACAGTCAAAAGAGAATCTAGTTCAGCACTGAACACTAAAAAAAAAAAGAAAGAAAGAAAGACTGAGTTAATTTTCCAATGTTGATCACTGGTATAGGGCATATATGATGTTAATCTAGTATTACATTTCAATACCTATTTCTTTATTTTAAAAAGTCTATATTTGCATATTCACATACTTTTTTGATATCAAAACAAGAATAAAATGAAAAGTATAAATTTAATGATAAATGTTTCTGTGGCATTCGAAATATGTTGAAGAAACATCCCTAGGCTTCTGTAATACTCATGGCATAAAATTGCTTGATATGCTTATTTTGGAAACAGTAACATAATGGAGTACAATCGATAGAATCTAATAATTACTGCAAATCCATGTAATTCCCATAAGTAAACATGTGTTGTACATGCTACACAAATTACTATCTTGTAAAATGCTTAATTGCATTCTATGGAAGGCAGTTCATCAGAAAACAAGACTGTCTCATTTTACTCTTGAGAGCATTTCAGAATGTATCTAACAACAATAGCCACAAAGGATCAAATCTCCAAATAATGCAAGACGAAAGATTGTACAACAAATACATAATGTATAGTGACCTTCCATTTATACATGGTCAAATAGTTTCTAAGAAGGTTTAAGTGATAGCAAGAAAGAGGTTTCAAACTGAGGATTGCAGCAAAAAAAAAAAAAAAACACCATTAAGTAAAATGAACATTACCACTGACCCACATTTTTAATGCCTTTAAAGCAAAGTCTGATGCTATAAAGAGCAATATTGCATAGGAACCTGGAATGTCAGGTCCATGAATCAAGGCAAATTGGAAGTGGTCAAACAAGAGATGGCAAGGGTGAATGTCGACATTCTAGGAATCAGTGAACTAAAATGGACTAGAATGGGTGAATTTAACTCAGATGACCATCATATCTACTACTGTGGGCAGGAATCCCTCAGAAGAAATGGAGTAGCCATCACGGTCAACAAAAGAGTCCGAAATGCAGTACTTGGATGCAGTCTGATAAACAACAGAATGATCTCTGTTCATTTCCAAGGCAAACCATTCAATATCACGGTAATCCAAGTCTATGCCCCAACCAGTAACGCTGAAGAAGCTGAAGTTGAACAATTCTATGAAGGCCTACAAGACCTTTTAGAACTAACACCCCAAAATGATGTCATTTTCATTATAGGGGACTGGAATGCAAAAGTAGGAAATCAAGAAACACCTGGAGTAACAGGCAAATTTGGCCTGGAAGGCAGAATGAAGCAGGGCAAAGATTAATAGAGTTTTGTCAACAAAATGCACTGGTCACAGCAAATACCCTCTTCCAACAACACAAGAGAAGACTCTACACATGGACATCACCAGATGGTCAACACCAAAATCAGATTGATTATATTCTTTGCAGCCAAAGATGGAGAATCTCCATACAGTCAACAAAAACAAGACCAGGAGCTGACTGTGGCTCAGATCATGAACTCCTGATTGCCAAATTCAGACTTAAATTGAAGAAAGTAGGGAAAACCACTAGACCATTCAGGTATGACCTAAATCAAATCCCTTATGATTATACAGTGGAACTGAGAAAAAGATTTAAAGGCCTAGATAGATAGAGTGCCTGATGAACTATGGAATGAGGTTCGTGACATTGTACAGGAGACAGGGATCAAGACCATCCCCATGGAAAAGAAATGCAAAAAGGCAAAATGGCTGTCTGGGGAGGCCTTACAAATAGCTGTGAAAAGAAGAAAAGCAAAAAGTAAAGGAGAAAAGGAAAGATATAAGCATCTGAATGCAGAGTTCCAAAGAATAGCAAGGAGAGATAAGAAAGCCTTCTTCAGCCATCAGTGCAAAGAAACAGAGGAAAACAACAGAATGGGAAAGACTAGAGATCTCTTCAAGAAAATTAGAGATACCAAGGGAACATTTCATGCAAAGATGGGCTTGATATTACATAATAGTGAAATAATAAAAATGACCAAAGTGATCTTAATAATCTTGCAAAGTGATCTTAATAATCAGTGGAAAAATGACAACTGTTCTGTGACTTTGAAAGTTTTTTTTATCACACTAAAAATTCTGTTATAAATATATAGGAAAAATTTTAAATTAGTTTTATTTAGCATGCTCTAATTAAAAACACTTTAATGTTTCTAATGAAACATTTTGTGAATTAAACAGTTTGACTTCTTTGCAAAAACTTAGGCAATAGATACAGAATTTCAGTCTGGGAAAATTTTTAAAAATTCTGCACATGAATGGTGGTGATGATTGCATAAGAATGTGAATGTACTTGATGTCACTGTACTACACACTTTAAAATGTTATAATGGTAAATTCCATATTATGTATATGTAAGCACAGATATTCAAGCTGGACTTAGAAAAAGCAGAGAAATCAGAGATCAAGTTGCCAACATCTGTTGGATCATAGAAAAAGCAAGAGAATTCCAGAAAATCATCTACTTCTGCTTCATTAAAGCCTTTGACTCCGTGGATCACAACAAACTGTGGAAAATACTTTAAGAGATGGGAATACCAGACCACCTTACCTGCCTCCTGAGAAATCTTATGCAAGTCAAGAAGCAACAGTTAGACTGGCTCCAAATTGGGAAAGAAGTACATCAAGGCTGTATATGTCACCTGGTTTATTTAACTTCTATGCAGAATACATCATGTGAAATCCCAGCCTGGATGAAACACAAGCTGGAATCAAGATTGCAGGGAGAAATATCCATAATCTCAGATATACATGGCACCCCACTGCAGTGCTCTTGCCTGCAAAATCCCATGGACGGAGGAGCCTGCTAGGCTGCAGTCCATGGGGTCGCTAAGAGTCAGACATGACTAAATGACTTCACTCTCACTTCTCACTTTCCTGCATTGGAGAAGGAAATGGCAACCCACTCCAGTGTTCTTGCCTGGAGAGTCCCAGGGACGGCCGAGCCTGGTGGGCTCTGGGGTCGCACAGAGTCAGACACGACTGAAGCGTCTTAGCAGCAGCAGCAGCAGCAGATATACAGATGACATCACCCTTATAGCAGAAAGTGATGAGGAACTGAAAAGCCTCTTGAAGAAAGTGAAAGAGGAGGGTGAAAAAGTTGGCTTAAAACTTAACATTCAAAAAACTAGGATTATGGCAACCATTTCCATCATTTCATGGTAAATAGATGGGGAAGCAATGAAAACAGTGACAGACATAATTTTTTGGACTCCAAAATCACTGCCGATGGTGACTGCAGCCATGAAATCAAAAGATGCTTGCTCCTTGAAAGAAAAGTTATGACCAACCTAGACAGCATATTAAAAAGCAGAGATATTCCTTTACTGACAAAGGTCCATATAGTCAAAGCTATGGTTTTTCCAGTACTCATGTATGGATGTCATAAAGAAAGTTGAGCACTGAAGAACTGATGCTCTTGAACTGTGGTGTTGGAAAAGACTCTTGAGAGTCCCTTGGACTGCAAAGGGATCCAACCAGTTCATCCTAAAGGAGATCAGTCCTGAATATTCATTGGAAAGACCAATGCTGATGCTGTAACTCCCATACTTTGGCCATCTGATGTGAAGAACTGACTCAGTAAAGACCCTAATGCTTGGAACTCTTGAGAGTCCCTTGGACTGCAAAGGGATCCAACCAGTTCATCCTAAAGGAGATCAGTCCTGAATATTCATTGGAAAGACCAATGCTGATGCTGTAACTCCCATACTTTGGCCATCTGATGTGAAGAACTGACTCAGTAAAGACCCTAATGCTTGGAAAGATTGAAGGCAGGAGGAGAAGGGGATGACAGAGGATGAGATGGTTGGATGGCATCACTGACTTGATGGACATGAATTTGAGCAAGCTTCGGGTGTTGGTGATGAACAGGGAAGCCTGGTGTGCTGCAGTCTATCGGGTGGCAAAGAGTTGGACACAACTGTGCAGCTGAACTGAACTGAAGCACAATTGAAAAAAGAAATAATCAGGAATAGTTTGAACAGTGATGCTACCTCTTCACTGTATAGGTTGTGATATGGAGTGAGTGAGCACTTTTTCTATGCCCCTGTGAATTGATATACATAGTATTTACTGTTTGAATCAACTTCTTACTGTTTATCCTTTGTACATTCAATGGTATGAAGTATCTGAGAGTTCCTTCAATGTTACATTTTTGCCAGTATCACTTCCTCATTTATGTCACCATCACCACATTCCTCTGATTACAAATCTAGAGTCTTTTGAAAAACAGCAATGGTAACATTCCCACATTAGATATTTCTTCAGTAATTCCAGTTGCATTCAATCCAAATTATGCTTCCAAGATGATCACTCTTAATGTTTCTGATACACTTTCATGTTTGTTAGCCAGTTCCGTCTTTGGCTCCCCATTTCTGTAAAATGTCATGTGGTTTATTACTGGCAGACAAGAAGGAAACAGCTTTACTATGTGTGTGTGAATTGAATAATTGATGCACAGTGATGAATCACCAACAGATTTTGGAAGAAGTGATGTGATCAGTCACTCATCATGATGCTCATTTGTTATTTGTATAGTGATTTATGGACTGATGAGCTCACATTAAAGTTTATACTTTATAGGGTTACTTGCATTTAGTATATTGTGATAATTGAAATGTGGTAACTGAAATTTGAACCATGTTGATGGGGGACTGGTGTTAATGGTAACTGAAATCTGTGCACACTGGAACCTGTGCAAAGCAAGGATTGCTTGTATTGTGTTTTCTTTGTGATTTCTTTTTTATCTATCAGTTATTCAAAAGCGTGCTTAACTTCCAAATATTCGGAAATTTTCCGGATATCATTTTATTTTCATGTTGTATTTTAATTCGATTTTGAGCAGAGAACATATTCTGTATGATTTAAGTCCTTTTCAATGTGGTAAGATTTGCTGTATGGTCTAGAATATGGTATATACTGGCTAATGTTCTACGTGCACTTGGAAGGACTGTGTATCCTGCTGCTACTGAGGTCAGCACTCTATTAGGTCAAGTTGGCTGATCATGTTGTTAGGTTCCCCAGGTCTTTACCAAGAGAAGTATCTTCAACTATAATTGTGGATTTGACTATTTCTCTCCTGTTTTATTTAACTGTTTTACACAGTTTGAAGTGCTAATATTAAAAATATGTGTATTTAAGATTTTTATGTCCTCTTGATGTATTGAACTTTTTTGTTTTAATGGAATGATCTTTTCAAAAAATTTTTTTATTGGAGTATAGTTGATTTACAATGTGTTAATTTCAAGTGTACAGCAAAGTGATCCAATTATACATAAACCTATAACTACTCTTTTCTTACATTCTTTCCCCATATAGCCCATTACAGAGTACTGAGTAGAGCTCCCTGGACTATACAGTAGGTTCTTATTAGTTATCTATTTCTTATATGTATAATCTCCCAATTTATCTCTTCCTCTATCCCCTGCTTACCATAAGTTTGTTTTCTACATCTGTGACTCTGCTTCTGTTTTTGAAATGACCTTCCTGATCTCAAAAGTGTTCTTGAAGTCCATTTGTCTGACATTAATATAGCCATTCTAGCTTTCTTCCAATTGGTGTTGACATATTATAATTTTTTCTATCCTTTTAATCTATCCTTGTATTTATTCATGTATGCCTGTTAAGTTGCTTTAGTCATGTCTAACTCTTTATGACCCTGTGGCTCTTAGCCCGCCAGGCTCCTCTGTCCCTGGGATTCTCCAGGCAAGATTACTGGACTGGGTTGCCATGCTTTTCTCTAGAGGATCTTCCTGACTCAGGAATCGAACCCTCATCTCTTATTTCTCCTGCATTGGCAGGTGGGTCCTTTACCACTAGCACCACCTGGGAAGTCCATCCTTGTCTCCATGTTTAAGAGTATTTTCCAGAGGAGCTTATACAAGGTCTTATTTTTCATCCAGTCTGGCAATCTCTGCCTTTTAGTTGAAGTATACTGAAATATAAAATCCAAATGTCAAATGGAAGCTATTTATATTTAGTGTAATTATTGAAAGATTCATTATGTTTATATCCTTCTTTAAATATGGGAATGTATTTAAATCCTTAGATGTTAGCTCTTCCCTATTGGTCCAGTGGTTAAGACGTCACCTTCCAATGCAGGGGATATGAGTTTAGTCCCTTGTTGGAGAGCTAAGATTCCACATGGTTTGTGACCAAATAACCAAAACATGAAACAGAAGCAGTATTGCAACAAATTCAATAAATACTTTAAAAATGGTCCATGTCAAAAAAGAAATCTTAATCCTTACATGCAAATTCCATCACCCATGCTGGCTTTATTTCTACTGACTGGTTTCCCTCTTGGTTATAGGACTTGTTGCTTCATTTTGCAAAACTGGTAATTTTTCACTCAATGTCATATGTTATGAATGTTATGCTCTTGAGTGTTTGGATTTTGTTATCTTCCTTTCCTTCAGTTCAGTTCAGTTGCTCAGTCGAGTCCGACTCTTTGCGACCCCATGAATTGCAGCACTCCAGGCCTCCCTGTCCATCACCAACTCCCGGAGTTCATTCAAACTCACGTCCATTGAGTTGGTGATGCCATCCAGCCATCTCATCCCGTTATTTAACAGGCAATTACATTACCTTCCATCAGCTTGATTTTTGAGACTAAATTTTCAGCTTTGTTATGAAGGGTATAAATGAATTTTTACTCTAGGGCTAATTTAACCTTATTACTAAGGCATGATCCTTCTGTGCTCTCCACTGAATGCATGGGGTATTCAGTGAGGCCTTTTCATTCTTGCTGGTAGGTGCTCAAATTTCTCCCAGATTTGTATGAGCTCAGGAGATTGTTCAGCTATCTTTTGTCTGTTTCAGTCTCAGTCCCAGCCACAGAACCAAAGAGAGTAAACAAAAAGTCTTTCCTTCTCTGTTGGCACTCAGCCCAAAACTAGATTTTTTTTCATCCAAATTCACATACTTTTTTTATTTCAGTCATTGCCCAGATCAAATATAATTTGGTGAGGAGTAAATACACTTATAGAATCTTTCCCTACTCCCTCTTCACTCTTTTCTAAGTTTCTGGGGGAGAGACAGGGATCAGTTCTATGATTATCTCCTCTGTTTCCATTAATCCTAGTACAAGGGAGCTCTTCAAAGGCTGGGGGAAAAAAATCTCATTCATCCTTATATTCCCAGAACTGAGCACAATGCCTATCAGATAGTAGGTGCTCAATACACACTAGATGGATTAAAAAACATCCAAACACTCATGGCCAAACCACAGGTGAAAAGAGGCAAGGAAGTGGTGTCTGATTGAAAAGGCCTGATATCTTCCTCTAGAAGCCTGTCCCCAGGGCCTCAGACTCTTCCACAGGGGACCCTGCATTGGGTCTAGTGCAAACTCCTTGCTCTTTGTTATTCCATTGTTAGGCATCAGCACTTCATCACAGATGAATTCAGCTGAGTGAGGGCAGGGAGCAGATTCTACGGAAGAAATAAAATAGACAGGCGCTCCAAGGGTTGTTATAGGAAAGGCTGTTCCCCTGGAATAACCAGGATGCTGCTTCTTACAGAGATTCAAGGCAGTGTAAGGAGACCAAGGATGTTGCTGGGGAGTGTGGAACATGGATGGTTCATGGATGTGAGACCAGTACCTTTATACATGACCCCCACACTTACAGGGCACATGCTTGGCTTAATCTGTTGTCGCTGTCTTGAAATTCTTAATAATTTTTGAATAAAGGACCTGCATTTTTATCTTGCATGGAGCCCCCAAATTATTTATCTGGTCCTGGTTAAAGGGAGAAACAAATGGAAATAAAGGACACAGAAAAAGAGTCACAAGAAGTGTTATTCCATCCTCATGGTTTTGTACAAGGTCCTGAGGTCAAGCCATAAGCCAGCAGCATGGCCAGGAGGACCAGGGCAACAGAGAAACCAGAGTGGCCACCAACTAATATTTATGTGACTCCTACTGAAAGGCAGGCTTCTGAGACATCAGGATGCAGGGCCTTTGGGAACCTCTCACCTGCTTCACTTACCAGAGTTCACAGCCTCTTTTTCTGTTGTGGTCCATTACTAATGCCGTCTGGATTGTGTCACTAATGCCATCCAGATTGTATCACCAATGGCCCAGGCTGCATTTCTTTGAAATTGACCAAGAGTTGGATGGCCTTTGCTAATATAATGTCACTGACATTAGTGATATTCCAGGAGGTAGCCAGACACAAGGGTCATCATAGCTGTGCTGTCCACTAAGAAACATTGGCAGGAGAGATGCTGGAGATCATATAATAAATGAACCATAAAATTGGACATCTTCATCTTTTTTTTTGTAATAATCAGTGGTTGCAGCCTGCTAGGAAACAGTTACAATCATTAATATCAGATCTGAGAACCTGTAAAATACACTCATGGTTGACATACTATGATTAGGAGTGTCCGCCAATCCCTTACGTGTGAGTTGAAACAAAAGATGACAATCTACTTTATCTAATACATTTCCTGTGTAATTCATCATTAGCATTGTCACCTTCCTTTCCAGATAAGAATTCTTCAAGTACAACTAAGTCTTGAGTTGTAACCCTTTACATGTTTTTTTCAGTATAAACTGGAGTGAAGATGGATGGAACACGTTCTTCATCTGTAACTAGAATAAGACAAAAATGACAAGCACTGCATGAAGGAAAGTCCCGTTTTTGTCATTTTAGGGATGTCTTTCAGTTCAGTTCAGTCGCTCAGTTGTGTCCGACTCTGCGACCCCATGGATTTCAGCATGCCAGGCTTCCCTGTCCATCACCAACTCCCAGAGTTGCTCAAACTCATGTCCATCGAGTTGGTGATGCCATCCAACTGTCTCATCCTCTGTTGTACTCTTCTCCTCCTGCCTCCAATCTTTCTCAGCATCAGGATCTTTTCCAATGAATCAGTTCTTCAAATCAGGTGGTCAAAGTATTGGAATTTCAGCTTCAGCATCAGTCCTTCCAATGAATATTCAGGACTGATTTCCATTAGGATTGACTGGTTTGATCTCCTTGCAGTCCAAGGCACTCTCAACAGTCTCTCCATTATAAGTATTTAATATATTTGGCTCTGGGCTATACTTAAGGAAAATCCAGAGATAATCCTTGTCCTCAGGGAAGTAATAGAATATTTGGAACATGTGGGGGAACACACAAATACCTCCTTACTGCTAAAGAGTGGCCGTCAATTGCAGATACAGAATTCCCATGAGTGGTGGTACAGAAATTAGTTATGCTACAGACACTACATTCAAGACCAGATGAGCTTTTATTTTTCATTTCAAGAAGCAGGACAGAGACTGCATTTTGAAGGTTTGCCACTCCTCAAATTAAATAGCAGGACTTTTCCAGAGTGACATTAAGTAAGAACACAGCACTGATGGCCAAAGGGAGCTCCTATTCATTGTTTACTGTGCTATGTCCATGGCAAACATTCTCTCATTTAGTCAGTACTAAATACTTCATATGGCTGGCACTGGATAAATATTTGTCTAATAATAGAGGATATGATTTAAATCTTGTGCTCCCCAAAAGAAATTTTGTTTGGACTCTTTTAGTTCTGTGGAAATCAATAAGTAAGTGTCACCAGGATAAAGGATATCTCCTTTTATCTCTCTTTTCCAATTACCATCGCCCTGTTCTCTTCTCTGAGATGGGAAGAGAGAGGAGGCATGTTTCATGTTTACATCAGCCTGCATGGTTGATCTCCTTACTCTGGTTGGAGCTGACTCTTTAGTGTCCCAATTGGTAACCAGGAACATCTACGCTTAGAGGCTACACTATTTGCTCTCTCTCTCACCACAATAGGATAGTCTTTAGCTTTGGCCTGAATAATACAGTAAAAATAAGGTCTCACCACGTCTTAGAATAGGCCATTCAACTTTAGAGGCAAACATTTTAAGAAATTATTCCGTGTGTTGAATTAAATATTTGTCTTTTTAATTCTTATTGCTGCCTTTGAACTTCCAGAGGGCATTCTATTTCCTTTACATCTCCAGCCCTCAGCACTGGTCTGACAAAGAACAGTGTTTGTGGAAAAATGGAAAGCTGGAATGGGGTCAAGATTATGAACAAACTGGGCTGTTGAGCTGATTCTAAGGGAGGTTGATAAATTTGGGTTTCATAATATAACCAACTCCAGCTATAAACAAGAAACTAGGAAAATCCAATAGCCATTCAGGAATGAGAAGAAAGAGACAAATCTTGGGAAGAGATGAGATCATTCATGACAAGTGTACAGTGAAAGAAGATAAAAAATCACCACAGGTCTTGGTGTCCCTCAGCATGACCCATGGAAACTTCTAGTTATAGTGTGTGTTTTCTGTGGGTCATGGGAAGTATAGAATGCTGCCTTGGAGAAGGAAGTGGCAACCCACTCCAGTGTTCTTGCTTGGAGAATCCCAGGGACGGCGAAGCCTGGTGGGCTGCCGTCTATGGGGTCGCACAGAGTCGGACACGACCGAAGCGACTTAGCAGCAGCAGCAGCCTCGGGTACATCATTTATTCACTGTCCTCTGCCAGTGTTGCCCTGTGCTCCTTCTCCAAGGTGATGTGTCTGTATCCCAAATGTGCTACTAGTCCAGAATTATCTCAGTCTTTCCATAGCCATACAGGTATTTCTGCCATTAAATTGTTGGCTTGAAAGTCTGAACCTTCTACCGCTTCTCTCTGCTTCTCTTTTTCCTCCCATCATCCACCAAGACACAGTGGCAGACATTCTTGCTGTCTGTTGAAACCTTTCCCTGCACTGGGCCCTTTTGAAGGGGGACTCACTGTGACGCTTTCCCACATAGCTGTGTGGGAAGGGAAATTTTAAAATCTATGAATATAATAGCTTTAAAACATTATCACTATTATATAGGGTATTGGAGTTCTTGAAAGTAGAACTCATCACTGGAAGACAGAGCCAAAGGAAGAGAAACTATGAAAACCACAAAATAGTTGAGGAGGTTGCTTAAACAAGGACAGCTGAGACACCTTCTGGGACACCCTGGTAAGCTTGAAGAATGCATTATCTTTATAAACATACTTTCATAGAAAGCAATCATTCTGTATCACCAACAAAAAAGTATTACCTTATTTTGGAATTTCATGCCTCTAAAAACCCAAACTGGCCCTTAAGATAGCTGCGTTTTAAAAAATTTGCTCTTAAACCAGATATGTAATAGTAGGTTTAGGAAATTTGCCAAGAATAAACATTAGCTCACTAGTCTGTAAAAGTCAGTTTCTATTTTCTCCTCATTAATTAAAGGATATTTTGCTATTTCATTTTCTTGAAATTTTCTATTGCCTGTAATACCAGAAAATGAAAGAGAGTGATTCTGATATCACATGGACTCTCAAAGGGCAAATAATATTCTCCAAAGTATGACTTTCTATCAAATTCTGAGGACTCATGTGAAGTATGAATTCAAATACAGTGTCTTGAGCAGACCTTAGCTTTTCTCAAAGGTGTCTTTTCCTTTCCCTCTCAAAGGATAGGAGGATAGGAGTTTGGGTCTCTAGATAGCAGCTAAGACAAGGCTTCCTGAGATAATTCTGTCAAAATGTGTAGTTAAACAGCTCCTTATAGGATATCACAGTAAAAAGTGATGGTGAAAATGAGGTCATAAAATTGAAAGAGTAAAGGATTCTTCAATGTGGCTTAATCAGTGTGAACCCAGATTTAATTTCCTGTGAATTACATGTCCTTATAAAATAAACATTTATACACGCACATACATGCTTAGTTATCCTGGAAATAAATGCTTGGCTCTTTCTTCATGTTGAACATTTGTGTTGGACTCATTCTCAGAGGAAGTCAGTGGCTTAGGGTCTTACCATTAGGGGTAAAGAGGGAGACTCAAGAGTGTGAGTTTCTTAATAGCTTAGGATGTACTAATCAGTTCAGTCCTTGTCTTATAAAATAGATATAAATTCATATCTTTATTGACCATATTCACATATGTTCACACATGGAGTTGTGTGTTAAACCTACCTATGTTCACCTTTCCACAGCAGTTCAGAACTACAGTTCTTCTGGATTACTGGTTCACTGCTGGGAAGGAGGGAAAAACCCCTTGTTCTCCATCCTTCTAAGTTCTCTGACTGGGGCCTTACACATAGACTGACAAAAGATATATCAACAAGAGAAAAACAGAGTTCATTAATGCATGCATGGCACATACACGTATCAGAACTTAGTGATGAGTAACTCAAAGGGGTGGCTAAAACTGGGACTTCTTATATAATATCTCGACAAAGATCAACAACTTTGTAAAGAAGTGATAAAAAAAAAAGGGTTTAGACTTCCAGAGGCGGCAGACCGTGAGAAAGTAGATATGTGGGGGAAAACTAGTGAGAGATAAGGCTTGTTTTAGTAAGATTGGTTATATAGATCCCGCTGGTGGCGTCTCTGGGCTGACACGAGTCTCGAGTTGTCTCCTGTGATTAAGAGTCATCCTGCTTTTTCTGGTAGAGAGGAGGAGGCCAGAGAAGTCTCCTTGCACCTGCTTCTTCTCACTTGCCTTTAGCCCGGAATAACCCTTATGCTAAAGTGGGAGACTTGGGGTTGGGATATTCTGATTTCCTGTACCACCCAGGAAAAGTTGACAACAGTAACTACAGTTCTGTTTTGCTCTGGTTCTCACATGAGGCACATGAGTTCCAGGTTGAAAAGGTATGAAAAATGTTGCCTTGAGGAGGTTTTGCAATGATGATGGGGAATCTTGTGGTCTAGTAGACTACATGTGGTCTAGCAGACTAGCATTTATTGAGTGTTTCCCATGTTCCAAGGCCTGGGCTAAGGACTTTACACACATTTAACAAAATTAAAATGTAAGTGTACCTCTTCAAGGAGTTATTTAATTAAATAATTAATTAAATGTGTCATTTAATTTTCATAATAACTCCTTGAAGGAGGTACACTTCTTATTGTTTTAAGAGATGAGACCCTTGGTGTATAAATAAATTTACTTGTCCAAGGTCTAGAGTTAGGAGTGATGCTAGGGTTGGAACCTGAATGGTCCCTTCATTAAATGAAGCCCCCTAAGTTATGCTGTCTTATAGGCATCACCATGGCCTGGTTTTCACATACCAGGTAGGTAAAGAGAGACTATATCCAGCCCCGCAGAGGGCATACTACTGAGCTCAGGTACTCCAGTCTCCTGAACCTGCTTCCCCCTTGTCAGAACACTGCTGTCCCTCTGAGAGAGGCCTCTGCCCCTCATTCTGAGATGTCTCTCTGGACTTGGAGATGTGGGACACCCTAAGCATTCATTTACAATAGTCAGTTTTTATGTAATCTCTTTGAATGGTTGGCAGATCTTAACTAGACTTATTGGGATGATCATTTTGTAATATATAGAAGTATCAAATTACTATGTTGTGTGTATCAGGAACTAACATAGTATTATGAACTAAGTTGCTTCAGTTGTGTCTGACTCTTTATGACCCTATGGACTGGGGTCCAGCAGTCTCCACTGTCCATGGAATTCTCCAGGCAAGGATACTGGAGTGGGTTGCCATTGCCTTCTCCAGGGGATCTTCCCGACCCAGGGATTGAACCCAGGTCTCTTAGGTTTCCTGCACTGGCAGGCGGGTTCTTTACCACTAGCACCCCTGGGAAGCCCCAGCATACTACCATAGGCCAATTATACTTGAAAAGCAAACCAAAAAATCATAGAGAAAGATCAGATTTGTGTTTCCCAAAGGCGAGGATGAGGGGAGAGGTAGTTGGATGAAAGCAGTCAAAAGGTACAAACTTCCAGTTATAAGATGAAGCACCAGGGATGTAATGAGCAATAGATATAATAATTAACATGTGCTCAGTTGTGTCCGACACTTTGCGACCCCATAGACTGGAGCCCACCAGGCTCCTCTGTCCATGGGATTTTCCATGCAAAAATAGTGGAGTGGGTTGCCAACTCTCTCCTTGCTCTCTGCTCAGGAAATTGATGATGTGTTTGGGAGTGGATGCGCGCCTTTGCCACCTCAACTGTTCTCTAGACATAATTCTGAACTTGCTTGTTTCTACTTTCCCATTCCTCCTCTTAGCTCATGACTTAACTTTTAGTGTCTTAAGTTCCAGGCTGTAGCAGGGCTTGGCACAGAACAAGCACTGAGGATATAGTTGGTGACGTAGCAAAGAATGACAATGACTCACGTGTTGTCTTCCCAGATAATCTTGCTTCAAAAGTGGTCACACCAAGCAGTAAACTAGAAGAAAGTTTGAAGGTGAGACTTTCAAACAAAACAGCAGCCCTTGGGGCATCTCTGATCCTTTTCTTCAGAAACTAGTTCTATAGAAGAACGGTCATGCAAACATAGGGGGTCTACTAGGTGTTTGGTGTCCCTGAGGTGACTTTGCTGCAGCAGCTTGTGAGACAAAGCTGTCGACAGTGGTCTCCTGAGGTCTGTTCTCCTCACCGCTGCTGCTGCTGCTAAGTTGCTTCAGTCATGTCCGACTCTGTGCAACCCCATAGACAGCAGCCCACCAGGCTCCCCCATCCCTGGGATTCTCCAGGCAAGAACACTGGAGTGGGTTGCCATTTCCTTCTCCAATGCATGAAAGTGAAAAGTGAAAGTCAAGTTGCTCAGTCGTGTCCGACTCCTAGTGACCCCATGGACTGTAGCCCACCAGCTCCTCTGTCCATGGGATTTTCCAGGCAAGAGTGGGGTGCCATTGCCTTCTCCTCTCCTCACCGCACTCAGTCCTAGTTCTTTTGTAGAAAAAGCACAGAATTAGTCAAGAGGGCCAACTCTCCCCTGTTCACCACTTTTTAACTGTGTGATTTTAGAAGTTGCTTTGCCTCCCTAAGCATTCGTTCTGTCATCTCTAAAGTAGGAATTACGTATGGACTGACTATCTCATAGGGTTATGGGAATGTACATCAAAAAAGATTGCAAAAGTGAAAATCCTTTGTCAAACAGAGCACTTGGTTGAATGAACTGTCTTCACATGCTCACTTGGGCCGCCCATGGTGATTTATGTTTCTAGATCCCTTTGATAGCTTTCAGGAAATTCCTGGCAGTTCTGACACTCAGGTGTAGCTTACTTCTCTTTGGGTTTTAAGACATGTGGGGCGATTCTCTTTATAAAGTTTCCTATAACATTTTCTGTCTCTCTGGTGCTTCTGTTTTTTGATATCTGTAAACTGAATGTATGTGCCTTTAGGCCAGTAAGTACAAGCCACATCCCTCTTATCTCTGTTCTGAGGAGGAGGTTAATTTACAGATCCTGTGAGAAGGGAACTTATTAGTTCCTTTTCTAGATGAGGCTAAGCTTCAAATTGTCAGCCAACCCCAGAGGTACCTGATGGGGCTCACCAGAGGTCACTGGAGTCAATTAGTGTTAAGGGCAGATGGCTTCACTGAATTGATAGTTCAGTCATCTGCGAGTAGAAAAAGCAGATTTTCTGCAGCATTGAAGAGAGAAGGGGCCTGAGAAGAAAGGACTGGATGTACCAGAGAGAAGGACTGGAGAAGCAGAAGGAAGTGAGAGAGGCTGAGGACAGCCTCAGTGGAGCAAAGAGGGAATCTGGGTGGGGGAGCAGGCCTGTCCAGGCTGGGGCCCTGAGGGCAGTAAGTGGTTGCCAAGAAAGCTCAGTGGCTTGGGTCCTGCTCCTACCACACCCAACTCCTGTCAGTCACTACTAAAAGGAAAACTTTTCTTTCTTCAGACAACATGTCTTCAACAATATAAAAAAAGAAGTTATTTCATTTATTCATTTATTTGCATTAGCTAGTGAAGGTGAGAGACAGGCAAAGGTATCCTTGTTCCAAATCAAGACTTTGTTTCTTACTGGGTCTGTCTAGAAGTTTCAGGAGATACTCAGGCTGTGTCCTACCAGCTTTGGGTTCTCTGTGGGGAGAAGCTGTGGGAAGAGTGCTCACCTGGCTAGAAATGCAAGCCTCACCAGCTCTGTGTTGAAAATGCTCTGTGGCCTGCCCCAGTCCCCAGGGAGCCTGAGATTATACTGTGCTTGGTTCGTTATCTCTTCTTGGACCAAGAAAGCACCCTCAGCTAGAATGAGGTCTTTCACCCTGAGGGCAATCCAAAACCCTAAAAAGGGAAAAAAAAAAAAGCAGAAATTTTTTAGGATTATAAGGGTTTTTTAGAGAGTTTTAACCCAACAATTGACTTTTTTTTTTTTCATGGAAAGAGACTGAGTTTCAGAGACAGGACTGCCACTGAAGGTCAAACAGGTTGCTCAGTGCTCAGTTCTAGGGACTCCAGATGCCATATCGTCATGAAAAACTAGCCCCACCCGCATGCAGGGTGGTTCAGAGTCCGAGGAACGGTTGCCTTTGGTGCACATGACGATGCTGCATAAACTAGTAGCTGTGTTGCTCTGGAGTGGAAATTGATTTATTTAAGAGATAAAAAGAGGAAAATACCTGTCTTATTTACTGCCATCCTTCTTAGATGATTAAAGTCATTGGAACCATGGTATAGTAATATTTATTGAGTATTTTATATGTAGGCACAATTATCAACCCTATTTCACATGTGGGGAAGATGAGATGAAAAAAGGTCAAGCAATTTTCTAAAGGGCACATAGCCAGTAAGTGGCAGAACCAGAATTTGAACCAAGGTAGTTAAGTTTCATGGAGAAGGAAATGGCAACCCACTCCAGTGTTCTTGCCTGGAGAATCCCAGGGATGGGGGAGCCTGGTGGGCTGCCTCTATGGAGTCGCACAGAGTCAGACACGACTGAAACGACTTAGCAGCAGCAGCAGTTAAGCTCCAATGCCTACTCTCTTAATCACCTCAGTCACCAAGGCTGTATCTTCATGATTGTAAGGACATTATTTACCAGAGGAGTCTCTGGTGGAATGAGCTGAGGAGAAATATAGAATCACTTGGGAGTCTTTTATTCTAAGTTGTCCCACAAAAACCATAAAATTAGAAGGCACATTATGGCTGCATCCCTGAGTCCAACACCCTCACCTTTAGCTCCAAACTTAGTCTTGGTTTACATGTGTTTTATAGATATGACCATAGCATCAGAGAATACTGAAGTGTTTCCATTATAATGAGCTTTCTTAAATAATGAGGAAGGTAATATTAAGTTATTTTTATTAGTTATTTTGTTTACAAAGTGCCTTCATGTTTATTTCCTTATTTGAGCTTCATAACAACTTAAGTTAGAAAAAAAAGCATTCTTAGCCCATATTACAAACAGGAAACCATATTTCAAAGAATTTTTGGAGGGATGAAGGTAGAGATGATTCTCAAACCAGGTGTTCTGGCTCTTAATTCCATGTTTTGTTTTTTTTTTTTAAATACAGTATTCTGTATGGATATCTACACTGATGCGTATATCTAGCTAGATAGGTATTTTAAATTTTATTTTGATTGAAAAATGTGATTTTGAAAAGTACTCTGCTGGGCTCAGGGAGGATTTCGCATGAGTTTTGTCATATTTTCTGGGCTAACATACATCCTGTCTGTGGGATTTATTAGTGACAGGCTTTGGGATGGCTTGGCACGGCTGCCCTCAGGGCTTCCTGGGAAATGGATTTTCCCACTCTGTTGATTTTATGTGCTATATAATCAGTTCCCAAAATTTTGAGACTCATTATTTTCCACCTCTGGTGGGACCTTTGTGAAATTTCCCCATTTTCTCTTCAAGGAATTTCAAGTTAGTCATTACCCTTCACAATGACTTTGGAGATTTCTCTATACACAGATCTCAGCAGGACCAAAGAAATTCCAACACAGTCAGACAGCAAACACCCTGCATTGTTCAGGCACCCAAGTGACTAAGCCTGTCCAGGTATATGTAAAATGTAATCTTCAACCAGGAACTTGACATTTCCATGTAGATGTCCAAATATGTCCTCTTTCTGCATGTCCTTTACAATTTTCTATAGTCATTTTCAGGAAAGGATCTGAAAACCCAAATTTAGAAAGCATATATATTATTATGAATGGAAAAGCAAATTTCATTACCTTCCCAGTTAAAATGATCTTGACTGTTACCTGATTTCCTTTCTCATTCCTCTCAGTGTTACGGATTATTCTTGACTGCTTACTTGTTGTCGTTCATCCATTAACACATCCCTGAAGAAACAAAAAATGTCATGTGGACCTCTCATAACTTCACTTCTTCTCAAAGACTTAATTGAGTTGGAGCTTATTTGCACTTCAATGGAATATGTCCAAGGAAACTCCCAGAGTATTCAGGAAATGCTGTTTCAGTGACTCAAAAATCATACTACTTTAGTGTTATTAAAGTGTTTCTTGTTTGAAGTGATTTCTACTTTATCTAGTCATCCTAAAAGAGCAAATTTCTTCCCTGAGACAGAATACCTTTTTGTGACCCAGGGTAAATTACTTAAGTCATCTTCCTTCAATTTCCTCAGTTGCAGAAAAAAAATGAAAGAAAAAAAACGGGGCCAGGCATGTTGAACTGATTACATCATAAAGCAGGTGACTGAGTTTACATATCCTGCAAATCAAAAGCCATATATGTACAGCATAATTAGTAATACTCTATAGTGTTTGTTGTAACCTATAGAGTTAATTGGGAGAGGGCAATGGCAACCCACTCCAGTACTCTCGCCTGGAAAATCCCATGGACCGCAGAGCCTGGTGGGCTGCAGTCCATGGAATCCCTAAGAGTTGGACACGACTGAGTGACTTCACTTTCACTTTTCACTTTCATGCATTGGAGAAGGAAATGGCAACCCACTCCAGTGTTCTTGCCTGGAGAATCCCAGGGAGGGGAAGCCAGGTGGGCTGCAGGGGGTTGTATATATATGTCTATGGGGTCGCACAGAGTCCAACACGACTGAAGCGACTTAGCAGCAGCAGTAGAAGCAGCATAGAGTTAATTACTTGAATTGCTATGACTCATCTTCTGCACTGTATTCAATCAATCAAGTCATTCTCAAAAAGGAAAGTAGCATGAAATAAAGCGCGGGCCCAACATTTTGACCACACAACAAGTTGAAAGAGGACCAGAGGAAAAACCTTCTTCAGTGGTAGATGTGGTTTTAGTAGACACATAGGGGAACATACAGGAAAGACAGAAAATGTTCACATGCCCTGGGACTCCTTGACCCATCACTACTTTCCTGGAGAGCCCCATATCATCCCATTCATGCAAATCCTGTGAGGTGAGACCATCTACCTGCTCAGGCATGCAGAAGTCTCTGAGAAAGCAGGGATGGGAAATCTTAAAAGAAGTGCCAGTGGTTGGGAAAGGCATAACCTTAGGAACTGAATATGCTGAGGCAAGGAGCAGACGTCTTGGGGGAAAGATTTTTTTTTTGTCCTCAAAACTTTCTTGGCCTTCACAAACGGAGAGAACAGACTTGTGGTTGTTCTGGGGAAGGGAGTTGAGGGAGGAATAGAGTGAGAGGTTGGGGTTAGCAGATGTAAGTTACTACCTGCAAAAGGGATACACGACAAGATCCTACTGTATAGCACAAAGAACCATATTCAACATCCTAACAGTAATGGGAAAATATTTTTAAAAAGAATGTATATATATGTATACGTGAATCTCTTTGCTATACAGCAGAAATTAACACAGCATTCTAAATAAAAAATGTTTTTTTCTCATCTTGAAGTTCAACTGAATAATGATGGGCAACCCCTGAATTCAGTCACATGCCCCATGGAACAGAGTATATTGTGAAAATGCATCTCAGCAAATATCCTTCTTCAAAACATAGCTTTAAAATCAAGGACACGTTTAGCTTGGTGAACAGAAATAAACAAAACAAAGTGTTCTGGAACACCCTGTGACCCACTGTTAAAGGAACCAAAACCCACAGGCAGAAGACGCGAGTCATGCTGAGGCAAGCAGCAGTTTCTTTGTGAGCTCAGAGGCTGTTCTTGTGAAGTCACACTTGGGGCTGCCCGCAGCTGTGAAAGACCCAGTGTGTTCAATGCCTGTTCTTGCTAACCCTCGCTTTTGGCCTCTGTGGTCTAGCCAGGTGGGCATGCACATGTAAGTTTGCTTTTGCATCAGTTTCCATTCCCTCCTCCTTTTCTAGAGTAAAAATGAGAAAAAAAGTTACTGAATACACACATACATATATGTACAGAATAAATCTAGAGAGACACTAAGTAAAAAATGTTATAAACTTGTTAAAATTAAAGACTTTTGTATAGAGAAGAAATTCATTATTGTTTAAAAGTCTGATTTATTTATTTTAAAGTTGACTTTAAAAACAGGCCACATTCTTTTAAATATTCACACACTTCTTGCCCAAACAATAAATAAAACATAGAATTCCCTAAACTTTCATACTTTATTATAAACTTAAACATATCAAAATATAATTTAAAACCATAAGGTAAAGTACATCAGATTTTTTTAGTAGTAGACTGAATTATGACCACCTAAAGATACCAAGTCTTAATTCCTAGAGCCTGTAAATATTACTTTATAAGAAACTGTTGGCCTTTGTTGATATGATTAAAGATCTTGATAAGGGGAAATTACCCTGGATTACCTGGCTGGGCCTTAAATATAATCATAAATGTCCTTATATGAGAAAGAGGGAGATTAGATAGACACACCCTGGTAGCTCAGTTGGTGAAGAATCTGCCTGCAGTACAGGAGACCTGGGTTCAATCCCTGGGTCAGAAAGATCCCCTGGAGAAGGAAATGGCAACCCATTCCAGTACTCTTGCCTGGAAAATGCTATGGACAAACACCCTGGCAGGCTACAGTCCATGAGGTCACAAGAGTCAGACGTGACTTAGCAACTAAAACACCGCCAGATAGACATACGGAAGAGGAAGAGCAGGGATGGAGTGATGTGGCTACAAGTCAAGGAATGCTGGCAGCCACTAGAAGCTGGGAAAGAGGCAAGGGGTGGAGTCTCCCTGAGAGCTTCTGAAAACCGTGCAACCTAGATTTTGGACTTCTGCCCTCTTCCAGCACTGAGAGAAAATACATTTCTGTTGTTTTAAGCCACTAAATCTGTGGTAATATAACAGCCAACACAGGAAACTAATATACTCTTTAACATCCCAAGAAGCAAACAGAACAAGCTAAACTGTCACTATAATCATAAAACTATTTTTCATTATTCCTGCTTTTTAAAAAATTGACTTGATTTTGCTTTTTAATCTTTTTTTAAAATTTTAATTGGAGGTTAATTACAATATTGTATTGGTTTTGCCTTACATCAACATAAATCCGCCACAAGTGTACATGTGTTCCCAATCCTGAACACCCCCTCCCACCTCTCTCTCCATACCATCCCTCTGGGTCATCCCAGTGCACCAGCCCCAAGCATCCTGTATCCTGTTCTAATCAGCTGAGATTGCGTTCTGGGTATATTGCTTCCTTAACTAGGTCAGAGCCTATGACCTGGTTTACAGGTCAAGATGTTTCAAACCTGAGCCACTGATTATAGGTGAGGTCCTTCTGTAACAAAGCCATCTGGTTTTGTCATGGAATTTTAATTGCCTTTCCTATTGACTTTCATTTTTTTTTGACTTTCAGTTATTTTTCTTTTGGCTTTTAACTATAATATAGTGATATAGACTTTAGGATATTTATAAGTTTCTTATGAGTAATTTAGTAAACCAGTTAGGAAAAATCTAGCAGATTCATTTTCTTTGTTTAATATAAATTTATTTATTTTAATTGGAGGCTAATTACTTTACATTATTGTATTGGTTTTGCCATACATCAACATGAATCCACCACAGGTGTACACGTGTTCCCCATCCTGAACCCCCCTCCAGTTTCAAACCTGAGCCACTGATTATAGGTGAGGTCCTTCTGTAACAAAGCCATCTGGTTTTGTCATGGAATTTTAATTGCCTTTCCTATTGACTTTCATTTTTTTTTGACTTTCAGTTATTTTTCTTTTGGCTTTTAACTATAATATAGTGATATAGACTTTAGGATATTTATAAGTTTCTTATGAGTAATTTAGTAAACCAGTTAGGAAAAATCTAGCAGATTCATTTTCTTTGTTTAATATAAATTTATTTATTTTAATTGGAGGCTAATTACTTTACATTATTGTATTGGTTTTGCCATACATCAACATGAATCCACCACAGGTGTACACGTGTTCCCCATCCTGAACCCCCCTCCCACCTACCTCCCCATACCATCCCTCTGGGTCATCCCAGTGCACCAGCCCTGAGCATCCTGTATCATGCATCGAACCTGGACTGGTGATTTGTTTCACATATGATATTATACATGTTTCAATGCCATTCTCCCAAATCATCCCACCCTCGCCTTCTCCCACAGAGTCCAAAAGACTGTTCTATACATCCATGTCTCTTTTGCTGTCTTGCATACAGGGTTATCGTTGTTGCTGCTGCTGCTGCTAAGCCGCTTCCATTGTGTCTGACTCTGTGAGACCCCATAGACGGCAGCCCACCAGGCTCCTCCGTCCCTGGGATTCTCCAGGCAAGAACACTGGATTGTGTTGCCGTTTCCTTCTCCAATGCACGAAAGTGGAAAGTGAAAGTGAAGTCGCTCAGTTGTGTCTGACCCTCAGGGACCCCATGGACTGCAGCCTACCAGGCTCCTCCGTCCATGGGATTTTCCAGGCAAGAGTACTGGAGTGAGGTGCCATTGCCTTCTCTGGGGTTATCTTTATGATCTTTCTAAATTCCATATATATACGTTAGTATACTCTATTGGTGTTTCTCTTTCTGGCTTACTTCACTCTGTATAATAGGCTCCAGTTTCATCCACCTCATTAGAACTGATTCAAATGTATTCTTCTTAATGGCTGAGTAATACTCCATTGTTTATATGTACCACAGCTTTCTTATCCATTCATCTGCTGATGGACATCTAGGTTGCTTCCATGTCCTGGCTATTATAAACAGTGCTGTGATGAACATTGGGGTACACATGTCTCTTTTCAATTCTGGTTTCCTCAGTGTGTATGCCCAGCAGTGGGATTGCTGGGTTTATGGCAGTTCTATTTCCAGTTTTTTAAGGAATCTCCACACTGTTCTCCATAGTGGCTGTACTAGTTTGCATTCCCACCAACAGTGTAAGAGGGTTCCCTTTTCTCCACACCAGATTCATTTTCTTGAATGAACCATTAGCTTTCCTTCAAGTTGTCTTAGAATGCCCCTATTAAGATTGCTCCTGGGACTTCCTGGTGTACCAGTGTTTAAGAGTCCACCTTCCAAAGCTGGGGGCATGGGTTCGATCCCTGGTTGAGGAACTAAAATGCCACATGCTTTGGGGGCAACTAAACCCATGTGCTGCATCTAGAGAAGCCCATGTACTTAGCTGGCAGATCAAAATGGAAACCAACTGCAATTTCAAAATTAAAAAAAAAAGCTCCTTAACTGGTCATTTAGTATACATGTCTCCTTGCTCTCCACTGTTTGTACCTGGCGGTTGTGTGAGACCAGCAGCCGTAGTGAATGGCTCTTCATGTCAGTGATACAACTCCAGGACTCCCTGGGCATGTGCTCACCCACAGTTTTCATCTCACAGTCTTGACTACATCACACTTCTACAAAGTCACTAAATTTTAAACATATTCCAAATGCTTGTCTCCCACTTGATGCCTTTCTCCTACTTTGCATCCTTAGTGTGTTGATTTTGTGTCTCTTGCTTCATGGATCACAGTTGACTGTTGCTCCAGGTGTTAGGCAGAAAGAAGAGTAAAAATAGGCAGTGACCTGTGGTTACCCTTCCATTCCAAAGGTAAAAGCTTTCCCTAAATGACCAGTCCCAACAAAGCAGATTTCCATGCACCTCTCATTGGCCCAAAGTATGTCATGTGACTTCCTGGCTTCAAAGAAGACTGGGTACAGGTGCTTAGAATTTCTAGTCTCTGCTAGGGTGAGGCAGCAAGGAGAAGGGCTGGGAAAGGTGATTAATCAGCCAGCATCCTGTCTGCCCTGCAACTTCTCTCTGCATGTCTGCCTCACACTTTTCTTTCTCTAGACCTTTCTTCTGCTCACCATTTACATGCCCAAAATGACCACCTTTGATCTAGAGATCCTCCCAGTCCAGAAGCCTTTTTTCTCTATTTGTGATCCACACCTTTCTGCTCTAGATGCATTGGTGCATTCTCAGTCGCCTCTGTCATGTCAGACTCTTCATGACCCTATGGACTATAACACACCAGGCTCCTCTGTCCATGGGATTTCCCAAGAAGAACACTAGAATGGGTTGCCGTTTCCTCCTCCAGAGGATCTTCTGGACCCAGGGATCAAACCTGTGTCTCCTGCATTGGCAGGCAGATTCTTTACCACTTGAGCCACCTGGGAAGCCCCAGATTCACTGGGGATACTTGTTGAAAAGATCCTGAGCTCCGAACCTACTGCATCAGACACATCCTGGAGATCAAAGATCCTGAATATCAAATATCCTTCCCAAAGTCCCAAAGATATACTGGTGGAGCTTTGGAGTCTTGCATGATTCTCATGTAAATAAACTTTGAAGGTCAGTGAACTGGAGTCTTTGGGTCCCAATTCCAAATTTCTGGTAAAGGTCTCCTGATTGGTTTGCTTGGGTCCAGCATGTACAACCCTCAGTCATTCAACTGAGTGTGCTATCAGAAAGGTCAGTAGGCTCAAGATTCATGGCACTGATCTCCTATCAGTGATGCTAGGAGTAGACTTTCTGAGGAGCAAGACAGGGCAAGAGAGGCAAATCTGCTAACTTCTCTGTTACACGATTTACAAATCCCAACATGCAATTTCTCATTTCACAGGTGCCCTCTGATGATCCCAGTTGTCTATCTCACCTAGCAGGTTTCTGATTATGCAACTTAGGCATTGTCTCTGACCCAGTGACCAGCCCTCTCCTGTCTGTTTGGGTCCAGCCTGCTACAGAGTTCATCTCATTTCAACTCCTTCCCGCCCATTACCTGCCCAAGCTTGACCTGACCCATGTCACTCAGTTTTAAAATGCTATAGGGTTTTTTGTTGATGCATCACAATTCAGCCCATGCAGCAAGTTCCAAAAATCAGATATGAAGAAATGTCCTTTAAAAATTCTTTTTTCTGTAATTAAAATAGTTCGGTTCCATGTCTAGACTTCATTTTTTTAAACTGATAAACTAAATTTCTTAATTGTTGCGTGTTTCATTGCTTCCAATTGAAGATTTTGCATCTTTTAGTAAGGTTGCAGTCAAATTCAGAGTTTTCTCTTTTTCTCCCTAAGAGTAATGTCAGTAGACAGGTGGCTTTAGGAGGAATCTGGGTTCTCCTGTAATCCTCTGCCTTTGATAATCACTGTATTGTCACACTCTGGGTTTTGGGAAGTTATGACTGGTACCCATAAGGCATCACCCATCTTGTCTGACCTTTGACTTGGTGGGCTGGCTGCTGCTGCTTCTGGCTCTGCCTCAGTAGTGATCAACCATGAAGTCCACGCCTCTGCAACCTTCTACTCTTTTCCTAGATCTTGTGATTCCTCACCTCCTGCAGCCCCTCCACACCTCTGCTTGGGGTTTCAAAACTCTGTTTCCTATTATTATTTTATTGGGTTGGCCAAAAGTTTCATTCTTTTATGGAAAATGCCAAATGAACTTTTTGGCCAACCCAGTATTATATTCAGGACTCTGCAAGTCTCTGTGAAGGCCTGTCTGCTTGGTTGCTTCCCTCATTCATTGCCAGTCTATTACCCAAAAGCTATGTTGCTTCAATGCCTTTAAAATCAAGGCTTTACTATGACACTGGCTGTCCTTTTGGACTCTGACTCGGAAAGTCACACTGTCTTTACCAAACTCCACCTAAGATTTGGCTGCAAAAGGAAACAGATTTCACCACCAGCTATCTTATTGAGCACCTTGCCTTGTTCTCTCTGAATCTCCTTCTCTTATTCACTGGTAGATCTTTATTTTGTTTTGGGTAGGAAGATACTCACAGCAACTGAAATACTTCACTCTTCTGTGGAAGTTACTGCAATTAGTGCTCAGTCCACCAAAGTAGGTCCTTGATCATCAAAGCCTTGCTCTTAGAATTCCATGCAAGCCATTCATTTCTCTCAGCAAAGGCTGATTCTTGTTATTAAAACAAATGAAAACAAAACTCTTCAGCTTTCAAATTGCAGTGTCTACTTCACTTTCACTTTTCACTCTCATGCATTGGAGAAGGAAATGGCAACCACTCCAGTGTTCTTGCCTGGAGAATCCCAGAGACAGAAGAGCCTGGTAGGCTGCCATCTCTGGGGTCGCACAGAGTTGGACACGACTGAAACGACTTAGCAGCAGCAGCAACAGCAGTCTGCATTTAAGAAATCCAGTCACAGTTTTCAAAGACTTCCTGGTTTTAGGCTGATCTGCTAAAAGCTGATCTCTGACAAAAGCTCACACAAAAAGTATCACTGATACTTGAAAAGTCTGAGAAAGGGTAGGATAAAATCAATCAAGAACATGTAGATTAATATAAAACACTATCATCCTATTCACATTCTCAGTTATGATCTCACCTGTGATTCATGTGTGTTGATCTTGTCTCTCCTAATAGATTAAAATCTCCTTCATGATGTGGGTCATGTATTTGCAATCTCCCCTCAAAATTCCACTACTCAACAAGTGTCTTTTCCAAAATCTATGTAGCGCCATGTTTTGTTTGTTTGTTTGTTTTTGCTTTTTTTTTGTTTAGCTTTGGTGATTTCACTGTTTGAAATGATACCTAATTAGAGTACTGAAATGCTCACTCATGTTCCCAAGTACAAGAGGCTGGAATGCGCCTTAAGGAGAAAGTATGAGTGTTAAATAAGCTTCATTCAGGCATGTGTTAGTGTTCTTGGCTGTGAGTTCAATGTCAATGAATCAACAATATATATTGAATAAGGTGTCTTTAAACAGAAACACATATGATAGTAAGTATTGGTTGGTCGATGGACATGTTGTGAACAAGAGAGGCTTGTGGGAACCTAACACTGCATTTCCCCAGGAGCGAAGTGATTCAGTTCTGCTAAATCAGTGTTCCCAGTGACTTTATAGAACATAACTACTGTGAACCAAATGTATGAGTTTGCAGAACTATGTGAAAGTTGGAGTTATTGGGACAATTTATCCCCACTCTTCATTTTCATGATGCTTCCTTTATGGAGGGTCACAAAATAATAGAACTACACTTAGGTATAAATCTAGATAGAAAAACAGAACTACATTTAGATATAAGCATATCTTATGGAGGGTCACAAAATAATAAAACTATACTTCAATAGAAACATATAAACTACACTTAGATATATACAATTAGATATAAACAAGTTCTTCCTCTGGGCAACTAGGATCAATGAATCTCAGTTTTATTATCTTTAAAATAAAAACTTTCCAAATTAGTTGTGATGATTAAAATGAGATAATACAGTAGACATTTAACAAACAGTAGATATCAGTCAACAAATAGTTGATTTCTCAAGACAAATCTAACTGGATGTTTGAGTAGAGGCAGGTAACTATGTCAACACCTGATGCTCATTTCAACTGGGAGTTTGGGATTGGATTGATTGCCTTAGATCACATTTCTAAGATTGTGGGAACAGGTTAGCCTTAGGATCCTACCAGAGTGGAATAGAAAAAATTCAACCCAAATCAGTTTATCATAATCAGTGCTAAGCTAGCTTGCATATTATTAGATGTTTCAGGAAAAATACAACTCTACGGGTACCTCCCTTTCTTTTTTCCTCCCAGAAGAAAAAATTTCAGCTATACCCATCAGAAGATCTGAACCAGTGAAGCAGCATTTTATCTAGAATAAATAACTATATGCTGTAAGAATTCTGTTGCTATGGAAATCATGCTTCTGATACTCCAATTGGATCATCACTTGCTTCTGTCAGGTTTTGATGACCACAGAGAAATTATGGTTTTTACCGAGCCAACTCTTATGTGTTAACAAAGTAGCTTCAGAGTCATTTAAATAAAAGTTTTCAAGAAGATCTAACTTCACAAAAAACAGTACAGATCACCAGTTAATAGAGTTAAACTTTTTTGTTTAACCAAACTCTTAAGTTGCTAAGACTGAATTGGACATTTTACATAGAGCAAGTTTACGTTACACTTTAAGCAAATCTTCTAGGAGTAGTCCTGATCTCTGACTGTGTGCTTGGCATCTCCATTTAGGTGCCTGACTATCCTGATACCAACCATCCCTCCCTCCTCTTTCCTGTCCTGGCAGTGGCTTTACCAGTCAGGGTGAGACTCAAGTCTAATATTGGGGAATCAGCCCTGATCGTGTTCCTTCGTTCACATCCCATTCTTTAGGAAGCCCTGTCAGCTCTACCTCCAAAACTTATCCCCCATCCAAATATGTCTCATCTCCTCTACTGCTACAGGCTAGTCCCAGAAACAATAGTCTCTCATCTAAACTGCTACAGCCTCATTACGGTCTGCCTGCTTTCATGTTCTCTCCACCCAACAATTACTCCCTATTCATTCTTCAGATATCAGACAGAATGCTCTTTTTAAAGATGTTTGATCATATCACTCTCCACTGAAAACCTCCCCATTGTAGTTAAATAGACTCTGAACTCTATTAGGGACCAAGAGTTACCTGAACTGTTCTTACCAACATCTTGGACCTCATCTTGTACCGCTCTCCCTTGCATTCCTCTCCCTGCCACTCATTGCCCTTCTCTTTGCCTCTGCAAAACACAAAATTTGTTCTGGTCTCATAGCCTTTTCTCCTGACATTTGTTCTGGTTGGAATGGTCTTTTCCATGATCTTAACCTACTCTGGCTTCCTTTCTTATCATCCAAGATTCAGAGAAAATGATCCTTCATCAAACGATCCTCTCCTGACTGCTAACTAGAGTAGTTACCCCATGCTGTAAGACAACTTTTATCTTATGACGTTGTTTCTCTAGCCAACATCGCTCTCTGAATCTCTTTCTTCCTTCCTCTTCTCCACTCACTCCTTCTCTTACCGTCTGTCTTCCTACTTTTCTTCTTCTTTTCCTACTTGTTTGTTGGCTATTTGTTCCCATCATAGTATTAAAGTCACTAAGACAAAGATTTTCCTTCATTCTTCACTGTAATTCTAGCACCTAGAATAGTACCTGGCTCATCGCAAGCGTTCTATTAGTAAATACATACTGTTTATCGAGTGATCTCTCTGACCAGGCACAGTGGTGTCTTCATTAGATATCTATTTCTCAAAACAATCTTTCAAAGATTTAAATATGAATAAATAGAAACACAGAGAGGTTATGTGATGCAGCTAATTGGTGTGAAACTAAGTTGAACTGAGATGGTCTGTCCAATTTCAAATCTTTTTTTTTTTTTTCCTGTTATTTGACACTGCTTCACTCTACTTGATTTCTGGGCTCCATGTTTGTGACTAAACTTCCTTGTATTTAGGTTTCCCTGGTGGCTCAGTGGTAAAGAATCCTCTCCCAATGGAGAAGACTCAAGAGACCCAGGTTCGATACCTGGGTCGGTGAGACTACCTGGAGGAGGAAACAACAACCCACTCCAGTATTCTTGCCTTGGAAATTCCATGAACAGAGGAGCCTGGCAGACTACAGTCTATGGGATCACAGAGTCTGACATCACTTAGCAACCAAATAACAACAATCCTTGTATTTATCTTTCTAATTTGATTTTACCAAATACTTGTCATTATACAGCTGTTTGCTATTTAGTGTCATTTTTGCTGAGATGGATATTAAGAAACTTAAAGAAATCCCAGGGTTGATCTCCTTCAGAATGGACTGGTTGGCTCTCCTTGCAGTCCAAGGGACTCTCAAGAGTCCTCTCCAACATCACAGTTCAAAAGCATCAATTCTTTGGTGCTCAGCCTTCTTCACAGTCCAACTCTCACATCCATACATGACCACAGGAAAAACCATAGCCTTGATTAGACGGACCTTAGTCGGCAAAGTAATGTCTCTGCTTTTGAATATGCTATCTAGGTTGGTCATAACTTTTCTTCCAAGAAGTAAGTGTCTTTTAATTTCATGGCTGCAGTCACCATCTTCCATGATTTTGGAGCCCAAAAATATAAAGTCTGACACTGTTTCTACTGTTTCCCCATCTATTTCCCATTCTGAAGGAGATCAACCCTGGGATTCCTTTGGAAGGAATGATGCTAAAGCTGAAGCTCCAGTACTTTGGCCACCTCATGTGAAGAGTTGACTCATTGGAAAAGACCCTGATGCTGGGAGGGATTGGGGGCAGGAGGAGAAGGGGACGACCGAGGATGAGATGGCTGGATGGTATCACGGACTCAATGGATGTGAGTCTGAGTGAACTCCGGGAGTTGGTGATGAACAGGGAGGCCTGGCGTGCTGCGATTTATGGGGTCGCAAAGAGTCAGACACGACTGAGCGACTGAACTAACTAACTAACTAACTAATTTTTGGGGCTATTTTTCTTTAAAGGTATAAGACAACTTTTAACCAAGTACAATGAAACTGATGGTAATTAACATCATGGAAATGAGTTTTTTCCTGATATTAGTAGATACGGAAAATAGTAGTTTATCTTCCTCAGTTAATTTCTTCATGGCTGACTCTGTTATAGTAATTATATCAGCTTGTATATTAGCTTCCCCTCTTTCTCCAGAGTTTTTCATTCTCTATTTCAGTTTGTGTGCTGTGCTATGCTGCTTTCAGTTCATTTCAGTTCAGTTCAGTCGCTCAGTCGTGTCCAACTCTTTGCGACCCCATGAATCACAGCACGCCAGGCCTCCCTGTCCATCACCAGCTCCTGGAGTTCACTCAAATTCACGTCCATCAAGTTGGTGATGCCATCCAGCCATCTCATCCTCTGTCGTCCCCTTCTCCTCCTGCTCCCAATCCCTCCNTTATACCTTATAGAACATGATAAGACTATGATCTCTTGATTGACATAGGAGATGGACCATCTCTTAAGTGCTTAAATGTCTCAGAAATTGATATATTCAATTTTGGTAGAAGCATATAAAAAATATACTTACCTAGCATACTATAAAGGATTTGACAAAGATGGTGAACTTATCCAAAAATTCTACCTGAGGAAGAGTTAATTAGAGAAACTGGGAATATATAGTCAGGATTAAGAATTTTCAAGTTGAAGAACACAAAATAAAGCATCTATTTTCAAAAGTTTGTAGCATGATGATACAAAAGAACAAGATTTTTTTTAATTATTGAGTAGAACTAAGGCTAAAATATAAATCTGAATTGAGACAAAATTTCACTCAATATAAGAAAAGATTAAAGTCTAGTTGATTAACCATTATTTGATTATCCATGTTTAAATGCTTACTTGAGATGTTATTAGATTTCAGATAATGAATGTTAAAATGGGTTAGATGACATTTGAAATCATCTGAGTCCTGACTTAATAATGCTAGAGGCATTATTTGACTGTGTTTCAAATTCATCTTTATCTTATCTTTCAGCACTGTGTTTTGACTATTTTATAGTTTTGAGATTTCACTGTAATATTACGATATTCCAAGAAATTTCCACATCTTCACATGGATATCAGATCTTTGCTTATATTTGATTCTGCTCTAATAAGTATATTGATAAAAGTAAATATTACTTTTTTGTGTCACCTAAATGGTAATTTTATTAATGACTATGCCATGTGTCATGTGGGCTTCCCATGACTGTGTCATGTGGGCTTCCCATAACTGTGCCATGTGGGCTTCCCTGATGGTTCAGATGGTAAAGAATCCACTTGCAATGCAGGAAATCCTGGTTCAATTTCCCCCAGATCAGGAAGATCCCCTGGGGGAGGGCATGACAACCCATTCCGGGATTCTTTCCTGGAGAAGCCCCATGGACAGAGGAGCCTAGTGGCCACAGTCCATGGGATCACAAAGAGTCAGACACAACTAGCAACTAAGCACAGCACAGCACATGCCATGTGTAGGTTTCATAGATAATGACAGAATACCCCAGGGAACAATAAACCAAGACTGAAAAGAGAAAACCTTCAATGGAAATGAACATGAAAGCAAAGTAAAAAGACTATCAATGAGCCTGAAGTAGTGATGAGTTAAAAAAAAAAAAGTCCATGAAAAATTTCACCAATAACAAATGATGCCATTAAAGACAACACTATCAAAGAGAAAATGAAAGAGGGGATTAAAAAGGTAGAAACAATCCAAAGGGAGAAAATATGGCACAGAAGGTAAATGCAGCTCACATCAAGAGACTGGGCATGTCCAAAAACAACTGGAAATGGAAGAGTGATAAAAGGCAGTAAAGTAACCTTGGAATTTGCAGTAAAATTAGTTACCATAAAAGGAAAGAATTTTAACAGAGAAAAGTAGCCCAAAGGAAAGGAACAATCAACAGAAGCTCCAAAGACATGTGATACAGATAATGTGCCCGTAAACAAAGGCAACCTGCACAACGCATGAAAAGGGAAAGCTGGGGCACAGGCAAAGAGGAGGAAAAGCAGGACTGGATATAAGAAGGGCACCACGAGAACAGCGACGATGAGGCCAACAGGAGGAAGATGGAGTAGGAAAGAGATCAAGGGAATTGAGGAGAGAGAAAGTACTTATCAAGAATACAAAGAAAAATATCTGAGTGAATGAATTTCTTTCTCTCCACACACACACACACACACACACACACACACACACACTTGAATATCCATTTAAGCTACATTCTGAATCATCACCAGATACCTTGCTAAGGAAAATCCTACAGCCAGAGGAGCCTGGTAGGCTACAGTCCGTGGGGTGCAAAGAGTCAGACATAACTGAAGGGACTCAGCACACACTCACCTTTTTAAGAGGGCTTCCTAGTTGGTGCTAGTCGTAAAGAACCCACCTGCCAATGCAGAAGATGTAAGAAACATGGGTTCCATCCCTGGGTTGGGGAGGTCCCCTGGAGGAGGACATAGCAACCAACCCAGTATTCTTGTTTGGAGAATCCCCATGGACAGAAAAGCCTGGCAGGCTACAGTCCACAGGGTCTCAAAGAGTCAGACATGACTGAAACGACTCAGCACACATGCACACACCTTGCTAAGACAGACAAATCATCTCTCTATAGTTAAGTCAAGTTCCACTGTGGTACTTTAAATTTGGAAAATGATTCCAACTCCCTAAGCAAATTTGATGCTATAAATGAATGAAATTTTCCCATCAATTATTAGAACAAGTCTACAATTATTACTCTGTTTTGTCAGCATGGATTTCTATAGAAATGTTGAAACACAAAGAATGTCTAGAGAAATGTGTGATGGAATTGTTTATGTCTTTATGATATATAATGAATGTCTTTTTTTTGCTTATTACTCTGTCACAGTGTTCTAGACAGAAAAACTGAACATTTATACTTAAATGTTTACTTAGACCTCCTATTAGATGCATGCGTGCATGATAAGTTGTTTCAGTCATGTCCAACTCTTTGTGACACTATGGTTGGTTGTAGCCTTCTAGGCTTCTCTGTCCATGAGATTCTCCAGACAGGAATACAGGAGTGGGTTGTCGTCCCCTCCTCCAGATCTTCCCAATCCAGGGATCAAACCCATGTCTCTTACATCTCCTGCAGTGGCGGGCAGGTTCTTTACCACTAGCACCACCTGGGAAGTCCCCCTATTAGATAATATACATAACAAACATCAACAAACAGAAGTATAACATGCCTTAGTCATGAACTTAATAGTATTGGTAAAAGTGTGTAGAAATAGGCATTTGACACACTGCTGGTAGAAAACAATTGATACAAATTATACAAATTCATTCTGGAGGACAATTTAGTAATATGAATTATTGTTCAATGTATCAATCTCCCTTTCAGAAATTTATGCATAAAATAATCAGTTAAGTGAAGAGACACATGTAATGGATATTCATTATAGGATAATATATTAGCAATTTAATTGAAATAATCTAAATGTCAATCAAATGGGGATAAGTTCATCAATCATGTTATCTTTATAACTGGAATAGTATGCAGCCTTTCAAAGTGATGGAACTGAAGCAAAGTAATTGCCATAGAGTGATTTCTGTGATAATATATAGGTAGAGAAATGCATGCTACAAAATAGTTTTATAAAATGCCAACTTTTTTTGTAATTAAAGAGAATAGGCTGTATCTATATGTAAAGGAAATATCTGGAAAGCAAGATACCCATGCTAACAGTAAACTTTTAAGTATTTCCTGACCTCTTAAAAATGGTTGTCATACTTTAGTAATCAGAAAAAATATTTTTGTCATGTGTAGTTTATAAAATATGAATGTATCATTATAGCTTTGGTTTGTTTTGACAGAGGGAAGTAAATTACTTGAAGAGTGATACAGGACATATTAGATCAATTCTAAAATAAAAATCTAGGACCAACATGTGTTTTTAACTTTATAATGAGGGATATGAGTTGGAATTAGAGTAGAACACATTCTGAAATCAATAATGAGACCATATTATCAGTGATTTATACAAAGCCATGCTTTATAGAATGTAGTAAGGATGAACTGGGTACACATGGATACTATTTTAACTGTGTTTCAATAAATGCTTAGAAATAAGACTGGAAAAACTCTGTCAGAACCTATTAGTGGCTTCACTAATGCAAATGTTGAAAACTTATTCCAGATGTTAGGACAGGTTGAATGTATTACCAAAATCCCTTATCCAAATTGTCGAGATATTTACTTTTGAATTCCAGTGTCCATCATCCTACTTTAGTCCATGTTCTAACTGCTATTATCTTTTCTAACTTTTCAAATTATAATTCATTTTTAAAATCAAAAAATTGTGATAATAATATTTGGTTATATCAAAATATATACATATAAGGATATAACTTACATTCAGTGAACTTGTAATTTGTAAATGATCTCTGAGATCATGGCTGTCATATTCTTTCTTACAGTTGAAAAGATTCTGAATCATTTAGTTGAAGTTACAGGCAAAGTAAAGGAAATGTTCTCAAGCATTTATAAACATTTATTTTGAATTTGACTTAAATGAACCTTGTTAAATTATAAAGTGATTTCTTCCTTCATTAAGAATGTCATATAAGTTTTTATTTCAATTTTCAAAAATGGAGACTTTTATCTCAACTATATGAAAAGAGAGTGCAGATTATTTTAGAATCGATAGACAGTAGCACAGTGGAAGCATTTATGGTTTTCCTGCTTTTTATAAAGATTTATTTTTGTTATTCATACAAGTGGAAGAAATATTATGATCTTTCATTTCAGTTCAGTTTCAGTTCAGTTGCTCAGTCATGCCTGACTCTTTGCGACCCCATGAATTGCAGCACGCCAGGCCTCCCTGTCCATCACCAACTCCCGGAGGTCACTCAGACTCACGTCCATAGAGTCAATGATGCCATCCAGCCATCTCATCCTCTGTCATCCCCTTCTCCTCCTGCCCCCAATCCCTCCCAGCATCAGAGTCTTTTCCAATGAGTCAACTCTTCACATGAGGTGGCCAAAGTACTGGAGTTTCAGCTTCAGCATCATTCCCTCCAAAGAAATCCCAGGGCTGATCTCCTTCAGAATGGACTGGTTGGATCTCCTTGCTGTCCAAGGGACTCTCAAGAGTCTTCTCCAACACCACAGTTCAAAAGCATCAATTCTTCGGTGCTCAGCTTTCTTCATAGCCCAACTCTCACATCCATACATGACCGCTGGCAAAACCATAGCCTTGACTAGATGGACCTTTGTTGGCAAAGTAATGTCTCAGCTTTTCAATATGCTATCTAGGTTGGTCATAACTTTTCTTCCAAGGAGTAACTGTCTTTTAATTTCATGGCTGCAATCACCATCTGCAGTGATTTTGAGTAGGTATAAATAAATATTGAATGTCTAAGCACCAAAAAGAATTGATTGCAGGCTATATGAACCTTGGAGAACTGGGATCTATATGGTAGTAAAAATATTAGTGATTACTTAACACACTAGAAGAAAATGAAAATGTCAGAAGTAGACAATAAAGTCAAATTATTAAGACAAATAAGGAGACAAATGAGAGAAACAAGAAATAATACGAGCATGCCATGCCATGCTCAGTCACTTCATTCGTGTCTGAATGTGTGTGATCCAGTGGACTGTAGCCTGCTGGGCTCCTCTGTCCATGGGATTTTTCCAGGCAAGAGTACTGGAATGTATTGGCATGCCCTCCTCCAGGGGACCTTTCTGACCTAGGGATAAAACCCACATCTCCTGCATTAGCAGTAAGATTCTTTACAGCTGAGCCACTGAGGAAGCCCAATATGAGCACAAGAGCTTCTAATTCTAACTGAAAAAAATTTTTAAAAGCCTTTTTTTACTTCATTTATTAAGAGCTAAGGACCTAAGACCAAATCCAGTCTAAGTTAATATATTTTCCCTTTGTTCTCTTTAAACAGGACCAAGTTTATAAATGAGTCTTCTTTCTTATCTTTGATCATTAATCGTTGACATTTTCATTATTTAACAGGGAAGATCTATGTAGTTTTTGTCTTAGTCTGTTCTTGGAGAGGGAAAACACAAACATCATTCTTGATGTCAAGATGTCAAGATGTCAAGTTATACATAGCTTCCTCAGTGTTCAGTGTTAACTTTGGAACATGGGATACACTGAGACACTGAGTGTTCATAGACACAATATAAGTCAAGGCCTCAAGGTCTGAACTGGGAGCTTGGTCATACTGTTTTCTCTGTGCATATGTGTGTATATGTATGTGTAGGGGTGTCTATGTTGGTATGATTTTCTGTGATTTGAGTTGCCATGCTATGAAAGTGGATGTCCCAAGGAGAAAGTTATATGTTGAAATGATAAACAGCTTTTTCATTCTTCATGACATTATTAGTCTTGTTTAAAATATCCTTTCACCTGAGTCTGAATTGTTTATGGTATCGCACGATATTACTGGCATTAATTAATATAAACAAATTCTCATACAATTCTGACTCTGTCATTTCTACATCATCCTAGATCTCCAAGATCACCATGGAAAAACCCTGGTATTCCTAGAATGCTGTTCAAACTGTATAACTACTCTGAAGGGAGGTATTAGCATCTATTCTTGTCTTCAGCAAAGTGAGGATTAAAGGGGCTAAGTTCTTGCCTGAAGTGTTAAGTGGCAGAACCAGGATGGGTGATAACAAAAATGGTGACAGTTTGTGAGTATTCTCCTAAGTAGTTAACCAAACCAGAATAAAGTAATCTATGCACCATTTATAGCCAATGTGAATAAAGAACCTATGATCTAGATTTCTTAATTCAAATTAAATCAAAATCATAGAGAACTAAGCCTACAGGGTCAGTAGAAATCACCTGCTAAAGCCACTTTTTCCTTTTACAGATGATGCAGTTGCAATCCAAAAATCTAAGTCACTCTTTAAGAGGTGATTTCCATGGCCAAAGAGTGGCAAATGTGAGAGCTTAAGTCAGATTCTCTGCTTTTAGGTCCTGTCCATTTCATGATGTCAATTTGCTTTTTTAAGCCAAAGCAATGTAATTCTTAGTCTTCCAGCAGGTGGAGTTAGGTCACTTAATCTTCACAAGTCACAAATAAAATGCTGAGAGGATACAGATGAAGTATATAGCAGCCAGCTGGCCTACACAGATAGAAATGTCAGTGTTTCTATATCAGGAAAGCTTAAATCGTCCATTTCTTCTTTCTTATACTGATTGAAAATCTATGATAACATTGACCATTAGCACTAAAAAATATTTTTTGAAAGCTCTCTAAATCAGCCCGTATCTGGCAACTCAGAGAACAGAGAAAGAGGGGGTTTCTTGTCTCTTGTAATTCCCCAATTCTTCCTTCTTTTACTTTTTCTTTTTTTTTCTGAGAATTTACTATGTGTCTGCTTAGATAATAATGTCACCGTACATCCATAGAATCAGCAATATATAAATATAAATATTCGTACCAGCTCATAAGACAGGAACAAACTCAAACTTGGCATTCGTTCCCTGTTACAAATCAATGCATATCTTCCCAAAGCAGCCTAGAGCTACAATGACCAATCAATACAAATACCATTGATCTAAAACGTGTGTGCCAGGGTGAGACTGAGGGGTGTGCACATGGTGCTGTTGGTGGCTGGTGGTGAGATATTTAAAGACAAAGAATATACTGGGACTTATGTGTATTATGGAGTAAATGCCATACACACTCCTGGTCAAGAGTCATGGGTCAAATTATAAACAACTCTTAGATAAAAATAATGTCTCACCAGTTTTTCTTAAAAAGCAAATAACAAAATCACCATGGGTTAAAGATTCTAATTACTGCCTCTGCTCATCTTGAGGTTATTGTACAGGAGGATGTGTAAAATATGCTCATGAGACCTAAGAAGTCATCTGGTATAGGCCTGGAGTGAAAGGAAAGAAAGGGAGTTAATTATAGAAGACAGAAAATCTCTGTTTTATTGCTCCTAGCTGCTTTCTTAGCAGATGCTTTGTACATCATAATGGTTTTTTTCCTGTTTTTCCCACTGGGGAGGGCGAAAATAAAGTTAATGTATCATCTTCCCATCAGCCATATTAAATCAAATCCTTTTATTTTAACTTCTATTCCTCAAATGTGTGGAGCTTGGGGTTAGATATATAATATAAAGGCAGTGAAGAGGGAAGGAATAATTATTGCATTACACAAAATTTTTCCCATGTATATCTATATTTCTATATACATAAGATATGTAATGTATGTTTGGCACAAAATCCATTTTTCAAATATCATTCATTCTTCAGTCTGAAGCATTGCATTTACCTAGTGGGGATCCACGATTCTCCCAGACTGGTTAGACTAGAAGTCAGTTTTTCAAAACCTAGAACCTTTGGCAGGGTTTGCAGAGAAGGGACAAAGTTCAAATACCAGTACTTTAAGGGACAGAAGAAATGAGTGATTGTGTTCTTTTCTGTCTTAGTCATTATACATGGGTAACCTTTATGCATAGCAATTTAATATTTATAGCAATTCAAATAAAGAAAGAAAACAGTGAACATACAGAGTTGAACAGAATCTGGAGAGGCATTCATTTTGTTTCAATGGTTTAAATAATGGTTAATTTAAGCAAGAGTTGCCAATAAACATTCTTGTCAGTACACTCTTCTGAAACCCTCTTGACACACATTTTCCCCTTTCTCTTCCTGCTTCCTCCTATCAAATGGTTTCTTTTTATCTTATCAAAGCAACTATTCCCTAGAGCCTTTTCTTTCTTCCATTGCACCTTTGATGGTGAGAATTTTTTTCCCAAGAGACTCTCTTAAGCCTTATTTAATTCACCTTCTAGGTATATGATGTACATTCTACCTTTAGCTGGTTTTATAATACTTTTAGCTATGAATAGCCATATTCAATAAACTATATATAGCAAGCAAATAGACTCACTAAATGTCCTGCAAAGGACACTAAAGGGCATTCAAATGCATTCTTTAGCAACACTAGAATGAAAATGAAAAATGAATTGTTCCATTCCAGGCAAGATTATGTACCTAATCAAATGAAATTTGATACATTCTGTATCCAATGGAAGACTCTGGGATTTGAAACTGCATATTTAACGTTCAGTTCAGTTCAGTCACTCAGTCATGTCCGACTCTTTGTGACCCCATGAATTGCAGCATGCCAGGCCTCCCTGTCCATCACCAACTCCTGGAGTTCACTCAGACTCACATCCATCTAGTCAGTGATGCCATCCAGCCATCTCATCTTCTGTCGTCCCCTTCTCCTCCTGCCCCCAATCCCTCCCAGCATCAGGGTCTTTTCCAATGAGTCAACTCTTCGCATGAGGTAGCCAAAGTACTGGAGTTTCAGCTTTAGCATCCTTCCTTCCAAAGAAATCCCAGGGCTGATCTCCTTCAGAATGGACTGGTTGGATCTCCTCGCAGTCCAAGGGACTCTCAAGAGTCTTCTCCAACACCACAGTTCAAAAGCATCAATTCTTTGGCGCTCAGCCTTCTTTACAGTGCAACTCTCATATCCATACATGACCAGTGGAAAAACCATAGCCTTGACTAGATGGACCTTTGTTGGCAAAGCAGTAACGTTAAACCTCCATTTAATAAAAATCAGCCAGTCTGGAAAGTGGGACATAGGGGTAGCATTTTACATAATTTCATTTGTTGTGTTATAGGGCAATGTTTTCAATCAACAGGTGTGGTCTTGGTCTGTTTTTACAAGAACTTCTGGCTGCTGTCCAGGTTACTCACAAGTTGCACCTGTCAGACACCAAAGCCTTCCATCTACCTCTCAGAGAAAGAGTAAGAATGTTTTGGCTCTTTTATTCTTTTATGAGTTTCAATTTTCAAATGTTTGTTTTATCCACAAAGAGGCCCAGACTTCGTTCAGAGAACAAACTCATTAACTCGTTTCAGAACTTGCAAAACCTGCTATTGGGTCTGGAACACACACAGCTTACCTATCAGCTTCCACCCCCTCCATACACCCACCCACTTTCAACCTGTTTCAATCCTCTCATGGAGATTTGGCAGTAACTTGCTTTATATATTGCTGTACTTCAAACAGAGCAGAACAACAAACAAAGAATCTCTTTTTCCACACATAACCGTCAATGAGGAAAGTCATTTTCCTAATAGACACACCCCAAAACTATGGGTAAAGTAGGTAAAATAAGGAGAACAGATTACTGCTGGAAATCCCACAGTCCCTGCTACACTTAAACTTTCTCATCTGTTGCTGAGTAACTTCTATTCTTATCGAAGCCTTTTTTGGGTCACTTTTCCCATGGCATTCCAAAGAAGCCATGATCAGACATCGAAGAAGAGATGCTATAAAGTATAAAGAATAAAAGGGACAATTTAAAATGCATTTCTATGAGTAAAAAATCTTAACGTTGCCTCTAATGTATGATCTCAAATAAATNATGGACAGGGAGGCCTGGTGTACTGCGATTCATGGGGTTGCAAAGAGTCGGACACGACTGAGCGACTGAACTGAACTGAGTGGCCTAGTGGGTTTCCCTACTTTCTTCAATTTAAGCCTGAATTTTGCAATAAGGAACTGATGATCTGGACTACAGTCAGCTGTAGGTCATGTGTTTCCTGTTTGTGTAGAGCATCTCCATCTTTGGCTGCATAGAATATAATCGATCTGACTGCGGTATTTACCACTTAATGAGGTCCAAGTGTAGAATCTCATTTTGTGTTGTTGGAAATGAGTGTTTGCTATCACTAATGTGTTCTCTTGACAAACAGTGTTAGCCTTTGCCCTGCTTCATTTTGTACTCCAAGGCCAAACTTGCCTGTTACTCCAGGTAACTCCTGACTTCCTACTTTTGCATTCCAGTCCCCTATGATGAAAAGGATGTCTTTTTTTGATGATAGTTCTAGAAACTCCTGTAGGTCTTCATAGAACCAGTCAACTTCAGCCTCTTTGGCATTTGTGGTTGGGGTATAGACTTGGATTACTGTGATATTGAATGATTTGCCTTGGAAATGAACTGAGATCATTCTGTCATTTCTGAGATTGCACCCAAGTACAGCATTTCAGACTCTTGTTGACTATGAGGGCTACTCTCTTCCTTCTAAAGGATTGTTGCCCCCAGTAGTAGATATAATGTTCATCTGAGTTAAGTTCTCCCATTACCTTTCATTGTAGTTCATTGATTCCTAAGATGTTCATGTTCTTTCTTGCTATCGCTTGTTTGACCACATCCAACTTAGGTTGATTTATGGACCTAACATGCTGGGATCCTATGCAATAATGTTCACAATGAACATCATTTCCACTTTGGCCCAGGCTCTTCATTCTTTCAAGAGTAATTGTGCTCCACTCTTCCCCAGTAGCATATTGGAGACCTTCTGACCTGGGGGGCTCATCTTCCGGCGTCATATCTTTTTGCCTTTCATACTGTTCATGGGGTTCTCATGACAAGAATCCTGGAATGTTTGCCATTCCTTCCTCCAGTGGACCACGTTTTGTCAGAACTCTCCGCTATGACCCGTCCATCTTGAGTGGCCCTGCACAGCATGGCTCATAGCTTCATTGAGTTATGCAGGCCCCTTCTCCACAACAAGGCTATGATCCATGAAGGGGAAAGTGTTAATACCAGGGTACCTTTTTCTTTGATTCTGTGAAATGGGGTAGACTGGAGGGTGGCTCAGAGTCAGAAATTAAGTTTTATTTTTAAAAAGTCTATTTTTTTAATTGCTTTGTCAAATGGCATTCCTGCTGTGGTTAATTTACCTGAAAGTCATTTTTGTGCCTGAATTTACAAAGTAAACTGTTTCTGTGTTCAGCTGTGTTGAGAAAGGGTAAAAAGTAATTTTTTTATGTGTATCTCACTTAGCAGTTCTATGACAAATGAAACTTACTTTAAAATTGTCAACTGCAGAATATAATAAAAGTCCAAGTGTAAATTATACTGTGGCAGTCAGTCAGTTTTGACACATTTTAGGTAAATAGTTGTAGTCAGAAAGATCCAGCGAGGTTTTAATCTCAACCAGCTTAAAAATTTCTGCTCTAAAGTCTATTGAAACTTGATAACATTTTTACAGATTCCTTTCTTTCCCTTTAGAAAAGTTCTTTCAAATTGCTTCTTGACAGTTAATGACAGCATTTTAGACAAGTAGCCTGAAATGATGTTGCTTCACTTTCAACACTGTGCTCCCAAATGAAATTAGAGTTCTTTAGTGTGAAGATTGCTTCTTGAATGCTCAGATTTAACCGAGGGAAAACAGAAAACATTTCAGTAAGTCTGAACAGAATGATCTGAGCTTCCTTGCATCATCATGACTCCTTAGGAAGTAAGTTCATGAAGGAGGTGCTCCCTGGAGCCATGTACTTCTCAATAAAACATTTGAATGCCAACTCATTACACACAGTAAACTGATGACTGTGGAAGCAGCTGTTATAAAAACTGCAAACTCCTACCAAGGACCATTTTTGTTTTTTCATGTTATATTTCCGAGCCTACCACTTGTTTTAAATGAATGACTGCCTGAATGACTGAATGAATAAATCAACTGAACTAACGTATCACTTACATATAGGAAGGAACCTGGCACATTGTTGATATTCTAAACTTTTTCTAGTTGAATGAAGGAAAGAACAAATGCAGTAAACATGGCAACTCATGCTTAGTCACTGGTAAGACCTAATGTTTGCTTCTTTCACATGGGTCGAGATTTCATGTCTGGTCAATCAGTTGTTCATACCTGCACTAATGGGGGGCCTAGGCTGCACCAGTTACAGGGCCATGGTCTTTGAATGGAGCAGAAAGGAAGAAGAGTCTGACTTTGAGTGAGTGGAGCATTTTACATTTCACCTCACCTCTCAGAAACTGCTCATTCATTTGCAACTTGAAAGCCACAGTGCAGATTTAACAGGGTTGCTCTGAGGATTAATCAAATAGTCACACAAAGTTGTGACACACTCTCCAGATGTTAAATAGTTGTCAGGGGAAGACCAAGGTCCTGGGATTATGGCAGTGCTTTACCTTTTTAGAAAAAAAAAATGTGGAAGGACTGATGTTGAAGCTGAAACTACAATACTTTGGCCACCTGATCCAAAGAACTGACTCACTGGAAAAGACCCTGATGCTGGGGAAGATTGAAGGCAGGAGGAGAAGGGGACGACAGGATGAAATGGTTGGATGGCATCACTGACTCAATGGACATGAGTTTGAGAAAACCCCGGGAGCTGGTGATGGACAGGGAGGCCTGGCATACTGCAGTCCATGGGGGTCACAAAGAGTCAGACACAACTGAGCGACTGAACTGAACTGAGGCAGGTGCCTAATGGTTTTGTTTGTGAAACATGTTTAATTAATGTAGATCAGTTGATTTCATATACTAAGTTTTACTTTATAGGGGTTGAAAAGTGAAAGTGGCAATTGCTCATTCGTGTCCGACTCTTTTGTGGCCTCATGGGCTGTAGCCCACCAGTCTTCTCTGACCATGGAATTCTCTGGGCAAGAACACTGGAGTGGTAGCCATTTCCTTCTCCAAGGGATCTTCCTGATCTCGGGATCGAACCTAGGTCTCCTGAATTGCAGTCAGATTCTTTACTCTGCCAGTTCAGTAGAACTTTGTGATTCTATCAAACTTTCCTATTGTCAGTCTTCCTCTATTACCCTTAACTATCACTCACTCAGAGTCATTTAGCCAACTTCTTAAACTCTGATAATGGGAAAAAATGAAGCATGATTATCATCAAGATAGGTTAACCTAATTACTTCTGGGACTTCAAACCGGTCTCCATGAGTAGCTTCTCTGTGCGTTTACTAAGACAATGAGAAGAGTAAATTAAAAAATAATGACAATACATTAAGGATGAAATTAACATTACATTTTGCATAAATATTTGAACCTGCATGGAATGTCAAGATTGACTTTAAAGACCTAGAAAGAGTTAATGTTAAAAAATGAAAAGTGTTTTGTTGAGAACATTAAGATGACAGGTTATATTTTATCTTGAGACAGGAATTTTAAAATTTAGAAATAATATAATCTTTTATTTTTGGTCTGTGCCTCTGTGTCCTGTGGAATCTGTTTCTCAGCTGGGAATTGAATCCGTGTCCTCTGTAGTCTTAACCACTGGACCACCAGAGAAGTCTCAGAGATAAACTTTAAACTTAGCTGCCATGGTTTCTGTGTGTGTACATGTTTTAATAGATGGGAAGACTGAAGGGCAGGAGGAGAAGGGGACGACAGAGGATGAGATGGTTGAATGGCATCACCCACTCAATGGAGATTGAGTTTGAGTAAACTCCAGGAGTTGGTGATGGACAGGGAAGCCTGGCATGCTGCAATTCATGGGGTTGCAAAGAGTTGGACAAGACTGAGCGACTGAATTGAACTGAAGCTGATAATCAGAGCCTAACATGCTTTGTAAATTTCACCTCCCACAGCTCTCCTTTCAGGTCAGCATGCTCCACTAGCCACGCTCCAAAACACTTTTGAGTCTTTGGTCTCTGTTCTCTAGAAGACAACACGCACTTCACCACTTCCAGCCAAATACCCTTCATTTCTTCAAGACTTGTTTCAGCCCACTTCTCCTGATTCTAGGATCATTCCAACTTCCAGGGATCTCTGAAGGATTCTGAACCCTAGATTTCTGCCCCTCTACCACTCACCGCTTCCCTTTTTTTGGTTACTCCACATGACGTAGATTACATTTTTATATTTCTCAAGTCTGGAGGTATTTGAGGAAGAATATCATGCTGTCCTTTAGGAAGATTATTCTTGGGGTGGTATGCAGGGTGGTTTGGGTAGAGATGGGGGGCTTCAGGCAAGAAAACCAGCTAGTAACCTATCCCAGGGTCAAGATGGAAGGTGATGAGAAATGAATAGAGATACACCGACTGAACAGTTGCCTAGTCAAGTGGATTTGGGAGCACAGTACAAAAGAAAAGATAAAATACATCTGTATTACAAGAACACCATGAAGGCTTTATCTCACAAGAAACTATGTGGAAATGAGCAGGTTTTAGGAAAAAAATATGAGAACATTAATGTGGGTCACTTGGCTTTTGTGGTAGAAATCTGTTGATAATTTAACTTGATCATTTCAGCAGTGTTTCAGTGTGAACTCAAGCTTTTCTCCTCCTGGTTAGCTTTAAAATGAATGCAGTAAAACGGCAAATTATGTATTTAACTTTGGTTAGGATCTAATAAGAAACTCTTTGCTTATCACCTAGTAATTCCTGGGATGGGAAATTATAATTCAACCCAAGCACTGGAAAAAAGAGCTGATTTTTGAACATTATTTTTAAATGACAATAAGCCTGAAGGTACAATCCTTACACTATTCAAATTGTCTATATTCATTTAGTGCTTAATTTGGCTTCCCCAAGGATAATTATTTGAAATTCTACTTTGGTAAATAGGCAAACCAAATCCCATCACTATGGTAGCTGGGGCTTCCTTGGTTATATTTCCCTCAGTTCTTTCATGTTAATAATTTTTTTCCCTACAAGTGAAATGTCAGTGCCACTGATTTTAGCATCCTGTTTTTGCAAGAGCTGATGTTTTATCAGAGCCCCTGTCTTATGAATTGAAACATTCAGGGCATGTTAGCCCTGATGTCTGTAGCATTGAAATGCAATGCTACCGTACTTTTTTTCTTTCCTCTTTTCAGGTTTGCTGATTTTTGTGTTTATTTTCTCATGGTTTCAAAACTTATTTGACCAAATTCCCAAGTCTGGAGTTATTTTCTGCCACTGCAGTCACTGAAGCATAGTTTTGTTTTGTTTGCCATCCGGCACATCCTCCGGTTCCACGCAGAGGGGAAGAAGAAGAGAAGAAAGGGGGAGCAGGTGCAGAAGTTCTATTCACAAGGGCACTGACCCTCAGCAGGGGCGTGACAGGGTTTTAAAATAGGATTAGACACCCAAACAAGAAAAAGGTCACACTTGACATTTCCACTGGAAATACCAATGCAAATAGAGCTGATCCTAGGAACATTTTTCACACACACACACACACACACACTCACAACTTAAGATAGGTCCAAGAAAAAAAATGATGCATTTCCATGAATTATTTCTTTAAAAGCTCAAAAAAGCAGCTATTGGAAACAAGTCTCAACAATAATAGCAAATATGAAACAAAAGGCAAACTCGACAAATATTTTTTTCTCTTTCACTTTTTGGTATTTGTAAGGTTTGTTCTTTATCATGGGAAAAGTAAGAATGGAGTTTGATGAAAATGGCATAATGAGTTAGAAACTCATTTGTTTTTAAAAATTAAGTCCCTAATCATATCAATCCCATTTCCACCTGCAAAATTGTTTTATTTGTCATCTGCATAATTGATAGATTAGTAACATTTTTGGTCTATTTCCTATTTGTATATTCAAAAGTAGTTGACCAGAGCATTCAAGATCAAAATAAAATTTGGAGGTATCTATAGGAGGAGATCTGGGAAAGATCGAGGGCAGGAGGAGAAGGGGGTGACAGAGGATGAGATGGTTGGATGGCATCACCAACTCAATGAACATGAGTTTGAGCAAACTGCAGGAGAGAGTGGAGGACAGGGAAGCCTAGCATGCTGCAGTCCATGGGATTGCAAAGAGTAGGACATGACTTAAACAAGCTAAGAAGAAATCTGTCTCAAGCTGAATCAGGATCCACTAACACCTATTGAAGATTTCGAAATCATTCACCAAAAGCAAATTGTTCACTGAACTCCTGGTGTTATTCTGAGGACTCATGTACTTTCCAGCTACAAAAATGTATGTCTTCACTGATACAACTGAGATCCAGAAGTTGTGCCGTAAACAATGCCCCCAAAAGTAAGACAGGTTGACATAGATTTATTTCCTAATATAAGGAATTCTTGGAGGAACAAGCAAATTCTAGAGATATTCAGTTATACAGTCATCCAAAGCGGAGAAGGCAATGGCACCCCACTCCAGTACTCTTGCCTGGAAAATCCCATGGGCGGAGGAGCCTGCTAGGCTGCAGTCCATGGGGTCGCTAAGAGTCGGACACGACTGAGCGACTTCACTTTTACTTCTCACTTTCATGCATTGGAGAAGTAAATGGCAACCCACTCCAGTGTTCTTGCCTGGAGAACCGGGGAGCCTGGTGGGCTACCGTCTATGGGGTCGCACAGAGTCGGACACGACTGAAGCGACTTAGCAGCAGCAGCAGTCATCCAAAGGCAATCCATGAAAAATGGAATCGCTATGTATACTCAGATCTTAAAATATTTGATATATATTAAAGGAGTTCACCTATCCAGAAATTGTCTGTTCAGGTTCTTGAACATTTGCTTATGGAAAACATGTAAGCTGATTCTACCACAGAGAAACTAAAATCTTTTTTTTATTTTACTTTACAATACTGTATTGGTTTTGCCATACATCAACATGAATCTGCCATGGTGTACATGAATTCCCAATCCTGAACCCCCCTCCCACCTCCCTCCCCATACCATTTCTCTGGGTCAAAAACCTTTTAAGTGAAGAACTGTCCTGATCTATATGGTAGGACACAGGGGAACAGCTGAGTCAGTAGTGCCAAACATCATCCAATGACCACAGATTTTGAAAACTGTCTATCAGATTCAGAGGATGTCCTGGGCAGTCTTTTCTTAGTTATATAGAATGCCACAGAGTCTAACTGGTACAAGATTACCTGTGTTGAAAAACTGAGTTTTGCAAAAAAAAACCATCACAATATTGTAAAGTAATTGTCCCTCAATTAAAATAAATTAATTAATTAAAACAAAACAAAACTGAGTTTCAACTGAAAGCAAAAGCAGAAAAAAGGAAAAAGCAACCCTCTCATGGGAAAAGGTATGGTTCCATCAGGCTATTTGAAATTATAAAATACATTCAAGGACTCTCATAAATACCTAACTTAGCGCCTTGGGACTCCATATCTTAATCTGAGAGAGCTTCTATAAACTGAAGCAGTATCCACAAAGTCTGGCTAAGTTTAGCCTGGTACATGCCTTACCACATTCTCATCTCACACACTGAGTGTAATCACCTAAATTGCTCCTTTATTCTTCATGATTTCCAAGAACCTGTCATTGAGGAAAATATTCTTTATTAAAGATCAGCTTAAAGATCAGCTTTAAGGTCACAATTGTGAGCAAGATTTTCTAAAAATCACATGTGGTATTCAGAATATGTGGATATCAACTGTAATGGAGACCATGAAGAAAGTGAGAAATAGATTTTCATTTAAGCTGAATTTTGGAAAGCTTCTTTAGTGAAATTATTGGGATTTACCTGTTATGACAAAGAATTTGTGCAAATTACCTTTAAAAATTCTAAGAGCAGCATCTTATTTTACCTTTGCATGTGTGCCAAAATAATCTCACCTAAGTACTTATATGGCTAATACCACTGGGATCAATTAAGTGTTTAGCTGAAGATGCAATTTAAACTGAAATGTGACTTGGGAATGCTTGATGATCATATGATATGAAGCAGTTAAGGCAAAAATTCATAATTACAAGGATATCATTTATTTTTCTTTACTTAAGAGCTGTAGGACTTTACGAGAAAAAGTAAGCCATATCTTAGGAGATAAAGGGAAACCAGAACAAAAGGGATCAGATCAGTTATTCACAACTCTTACATTGCATGGAAAGGGAAGGGAATATTTTTAACTACTAATATAATGTTCACTTGTTTGTCCAGTTACAAAAGTAGTACACACTGATTATGCAAACTTCGAAAAATATAAAACTTAAAATCGTAACATCTGTAAATAATTAGTTTTGAGGCTTTTATTATGTATATGTTTATATACACAAATAAATCTAAATATTTCCATTGAAAGATGATTATACTGTTTATATAATCCAATGCACTTTCCAGTCCATCTCTACATATTAGCTCAGGAGCAATTTTAGAGGAAATTAACAAGGTAAAATACATAAACATTTGTAGTATCTTGCTATCAAAGGCACAACTGCTTTCAAAAGGATTATCTATGTATACTGCCATAAGCAATGTATTTATCTTGCTAATAGCCAACATTAGATATTGAAATGTATTTAGTACATAAAACATATAGATATTAGGTACATAAATATTTTTAAACATGTCATTAGTGCTTTAATTGCTATTTCTTTGACTAGTGAAGCTGAAAATTTTTGTTGGTAGAATAGTCATATTTCCTCTGTGATTTATAATAGCCCTTTAAAAAGTGTTTTTAACTAATCTATGATGGTAATGCTGTTTTGAAATATTTTCATCATTTTACTTATGCTTTTTGAACAAGTTTTCTAACTTATTACAGTGCATTTACTATGCTGCATTTATGCTTAGAAAGTCTACCCTCATCTCAAAATTCGTTAAATACATGTTTTCTTCTAGAGTTTTTATATTTATTCATCTAATATTTATTATAATTTATAGTAAACAAGTGAAACTCTGAACTTTATTTTTCCTCCAGATTGTTGGTTTGATCTCCCACCTGACTTGTCCTTTATCTAAGACTATTATTTTTTCCATAGTCTTCACACTATTTTTTATCTATGTCTAAGACTTTATTTTTAAATCATGAACTATAGTTGTGAGTAATAAGGAACTTTTCCAGACCTCCCTTTTCTAGACTATTGGCTTGCTTGTCGATTCTTGTTTTGGTCACATGCTATTAAGTTTTCTCACTTCTCTTAGGAGAGATAGTTATCAAAATATAAATCATGGACATTTTCACATGTTTAGTTTTCTAGATAAACTTTAGAATAGTATGTTCAAGTATCAGAAGAATGCTGTGCTGGTCCTGTGATCAGGAATGCATGAAATCTATAAGTTAATTTGAAAATAACTATCAACTTTACCATTTTCAATCTGTTCTTCCAGAAGCAAAATAAATCTTTACATTTTCCCAATGTTCTAGTAAAAATTTACTTTTACTGATCAAATCTTTTCCTTCATTATATCTTTCTTAGTTTTTGTTGCTGTTTTGCTTTTTTTTTGCTGCCAAATATAGAAGTTATTGATTTATCCCATAATTTTTCATTATTGATCTATTACCTGACTTATTTATAGAAACTTTCTACATTAAATGTTTCAAAGTTAATTCTCTTATATTTTGTATTTTCATCATAAGTAACAATAACTTGTTCTTCTCCTTTTCTGTAAGTTATACTTCTCATTTCTACTTTAAACAGAGGAATACTAATAAAATGAGTTACATTCTTGTTGTGTTCCTGATTTTGTCTTTAGTTTTCCATTGTTAAATTTTACCTTGCTGTTTGGTTTAGGATGGACATTCTTTATCATTTAGGGTTCCTACAGAGTTAGGACTAAAATTCAGGTACGTCCTCATGTAGTGTTAAGCAGTACTCACTTCATGATGGTATCTAACCACACCATCTGATTTATGCCAGGCCTAGGAACCTCACTTCACTTTAAAATACTTAAATTGTTTATGTAATTGAGGTCAGCCATATAAAACATGCCTGAATGAAAGAACTGAAAGGAGGAAAATTTAAACAACAGAAATTCAATTTCAAGGAGAGGTAGTACAGCTTCTGAGATTAAGTCACAAAGGAGTCTCACAAGGGGGCTGGATTTAGCAACAATCTCTGCGGAAAAGGAGTGATGATAGTTCCACTACAAAAATAAACTGTTCCTACATCAAATCCTTAGTTCATTTATTCTTTTTCTTCCTCGTAAAAAGGATTTTAAGATTATGAATATGCTTCACGTATAGCTTCAGTCATATACCATGGACATATTAGTATTTTTGTTTCCCTGGTAAATTTTCCATTTTCTCTTTGACCCAGACGGTAAAACATTTCGTTAACTGTAAAACATACATTTTTGCACGTTTCACAATTCAAGTTGAGATGTGTGTGACAATCAAGGTGTCTTCTAAGACAATCCATCTTTTTCATCTTTGGTTATTAGTTTTTAGTTTTATGGTATAATGTCAGACAATATGGACCCATTTGCTTTCTACTGGAAGAACTTATTGAGATTTTGTTTATTCTCCAATCTTGAAAAATAGTCCACATTTAAAGTGTATTTTTTGTTTGAATTACATGGAGTTCAATAATTAGCTGTAAATTCAAGTTTCCTATTAAATTTTCTATCTGCATATTACCTACTTGATTTATCAAAACTAGAAACAAGTGTATTACCTTCCACTATAATTATATTCACTGCTCTATATATTTCTAGTATTTTTTTACTCTTTATACTGATTTGGATTCCTGTCATATTATATCTGTGCGATTCAGTTTATTCAGGTTTATGACGTCTTTTTCCATAAGGTGGGCTGTGCGTTTTATCAGTGACCCAAAACACCCATTTTCATTCTTCATTCTGCTCCACAGGTTTTGTATTGTTTGTAAACTCCCCCTAGATTCGAACAATAGGATGACTACAAGTCTCTTCTTTCAGTGTTGCTACAGAGGTTTCATTTTATTCTGAGCCTCTGAATACATGTTTTTCATGGGAATTTAGAAGAGACTAAGGCACGTTTCATTTAGAACAGAAACCATCCTAGAACAAAAACCTACTGAATGTCCACAGTGTACCAGTCCTTATGCTGAGCACTTTACATATGTTAGTTCATTTAAACATCACAGTAACTTTATTAGATGGACAAGCCCACTTCTAACATCTGCTGGTCCAGAGTACAATGGAGCAGTCTTTCCCACAGCTAGCTCTGTCCCACCCATGGGCATCTCACCCGTGTGCACCCTTCATCTATCCCAGTTCCAATGCCTGAGCTCTCTTCTAACCCTCCCTTGATGGCAGCTTTAGGGCACCATTGTCTACCCTCTGAAGACAGAGCTGAGAAAGAGTCCTGTTCTCGCCTGAAGGCAGGCTCTGCTATTTGAGTCCAGGGTACCCAGAAAATGGAGAGCCACAGGCACCGGGGCAAAGAGTGGCCGTGGCCACTCAGACACACAGACTCCCACCTCCATGGAAAGATGAGGTCAGACAAAGCACAGAGCTACATCTTTCAAAGTGGGGGAAACAGTATGTCAGGATAAGTCAGGCTGGTGCGCCCAGGTCTAAGGGTGGCATTGGAAATAGGTTTTGTCCCCCACACGTGCCAGAGACTGGCCTTTAGCCTATATCTGTCCGTGTCTAAGCCCATGCTTCCTGTCTTTATTACTTACATCTGTAACTCTTTATAGAGATACAGTGGTTTCAAATGATGGGCTATGGTGTTCTGAAAAGGACTTTTTTGAGTTTCTTGAAGTTAAAAAGGAAGATGTGTAAGCATAGATAACTTCTCAGAATGGTGGTATTATTTGCTGAGGAAGAAAACTGAGCTCCTGAATCTTCTTTCATTGGAATCAGATTGACTTAACCCCATTAGAGGTCCTCCTAGGAATGTAGATTTTCCATGGACTCATAAGTGTCCCCATTACGTTTTGTGTCAGAAAGCATAACTGGAAAGAGAAACGCAAGGGCGCTGCACTGCCATGTAACACTTCCTTGTCCATCTCCAGGGTGCCTGGGAGAAGCAGAAATTCCCTGTCTCATGGGGCCAATTTCTCACAGTCCAAAAAAAAAAAAAAGATTCTAAATAGGTTTGCCGACTGCCTCTCACAAGGGAGCCTGGCACAGAGCGTGGGCTCCAGCGGGACCTTCGAGCCTGAAAGATGTACCATAATTTCCCTTTTGTGAGTAACAACAGTGCCCTGGTGAGGCACTCAGCATTGTACATGTGACAATGAATGGCTCATTAGCTCCTCCCTCCTCCCCAGGGCTGTAGGGAAAGGATACCTCCTCAGCCTGTGTTCATTTAACTTTTCCCCTCTCTTCTTCACTAAGTCAGTTTTCTTTCATCTTCATTCAGATGTCTTTTTCTTAAGTCATCCTGCACCTTTGCCACCCTAAAGTCACCACAATTTCTTCATTCTTACAGGGTAACAAGGCAATTTTCCTTTCTCTGGGTCTTATCTCTGATCCCATTCATAAAATATTCCCCTTTGCTGCTCACCTCTAGGAGGGCGACATTTGCTGCTCTCCATTGACCTGGTCTTTTCGCTGTGGGCTTTCCCACTCCACCTGCCTTGTGACTGCAAAACACTTTGTCATGCATGAAGTATGTGACACATTTTAGGTGGAGACAACTGAAGAATGTGATAGAGGCTGGAAGGAGGCTTTCGTTTGTTTTAGCCAAAACTAAAACAAACTGGTCTGGAGGAGTGGAAGGGCTCAAGGGTGTGTGTGCTTAAATCAAGTATCTGAAAATGCCTACAAAGACTGAAATACCAGCTTTAACAGACCAGCGCACCTTTGAGGTTAAAGGGATCAGAGAGAATGGAGGAAGGCAAAAATGCCAATGACAGAGTTGCTTTTATTTATGTCTGCTTGCCGGATATACAAATTACTAATGATGAGCAACACTACAAGCAAATCTTTTCATCTTGCCCTTCTCTCACTCCCAGTGATGACTGTAGTGCTGGCATCTTGCCCAGCATGGCACATGTGTGGGTTCCTGTATCAGATAGTGAATAGTGGATATCACCTACCATCTGATGTAGCACAGCTCTTTCAATTTAGGAAGTTATCATTTTATCATACATGTTTTATTCTATTCTGAATGGTTTTATTTTGCTCTTGACTGATTGAATGGATTCAAGTATACCAGGATGTTAGAAACTTAAAGCTGTGAAAAGATTTATAATTGCTTTCTTTTATAGACCTTCAAAAGTTGCACTTAGAATTATCTAGCTTAAAGATTCAAAAACAAAATGAAAGTTAAATTTATAAGGTAAAAGTACAGTAGAAATTGTCATGATACAAAGTTATTTCTGCAATTACTTCCATCTGAATTTTTCTGCCTAAGTATACATATTATAGATTAAATTAGTTTTAAGTTATAGATTAAATTAGTTTTAGATGATAAACTTGGGGATTTTCCTTCTTCTTTAGAAAAATCATTTTAATGTAAAATAATCAGAAAAAACACCAACAAATAAAATTGAAATATTTTCTTAAAGATCAGTGTTACTTCTCTGACATTTTTAACAATTAATGGGACATATTTTAGAGTTTAGATTCATTCATGAGTATTTTTAGTCCTTTAAAATTATTCTTTGTTCACTTATCAATAATAATGACTATCATTTCCTTTCCCCAATATTAGAGTTTAAAGTTCACGGACCCAGAGAGCCTTTTCTCCATTTGAGACTACCAAAATCTGAGGGAAGGAATATTGTTTCCTCATCACTGTCTCCTGCGCCACCTGACTTGTAGTGCGTGATCAATAAGTAGTTTTTCAAAATCCATGAAATTGAAAATAAAATTTAAGGTCTCCAAATTTTCCACTTCTGAATATCAGACCAAAACAAAAATGAGATAAACAACAAGGTCCTACTGTAATAGCACAGGGAACTATATTCAATATCCTGTGATAAACCATAATGCAAAAGAATATGAAAAAGAATGCATATATATATATAGCTTAATCATTTTGCTGTATAACAGAATTTAACACAACACTGCAAATCTATACCTCAATATATTTTTTAGAAAAGAAAGAAAACCCCATGCTCCCCATAAGTATGTAAATCTAGCTACCTAGCATCACCAAAGTATGTTTAAAATCTTAAACACCTAAGTTATTATTAAGGCATAACTCAGCAGAGAAGGCAATGTCACCCTACTCCAATAGTCTTGCCTGGAAAATCCCATGGACAGAGGAGCCTGGTAGGCTGCAGTTCATGGGGTCGCTAACAGTCAGACACACTGAGTGACTTCATTTTCACTTTTCACTTTCATGCACTGGAGAAGGAAATGGCAACCCACTCCAGTGTTCTTGCCTGGGAATCCCAGGGAAGGAGGAGCCTGGTGGACTGCCGTCTATGGGGTCGCACAGAGTCAGACATAACAGAAGCGACTTAGCAGCAGCAGCAGCAGTAGCTACCAGAGGAATACAACGTGTGGCAAAAATTAAACCTCACTAATTTAGACCAATCAAGATGGTGGATAGCTTGACTTAGCAAAATGACTGATTCTTTTAATATCGTAGTTCTAATTTATTCAGCATCTATATCTGCTGGCTTTCAGTTCAGTTCAGCTCAGTCGCTCAGTTGTGTCTGACTCTTTGTGACCCCATGGACTGTAGCACGCCAGGCTTCCCTGTCCATACCAACTCCCAGAGCTTGCTCAAACTCATATCCACGGAGTCAGTGATGCCATCCAACCATCTCATCCTGTTGTCCCCATCTCCTCCTGCCTGCAGTTTTTGGTTTTTTCCGATGAATCAGCTCTTCACATGAGAGCCCAAAATATTGGAGCTTCAGCTTCAGCATCAATCCTTCCAATGCATATTCAGAACTGATTTCCTTTAGGATTAGCTGGTTGGAACTCCCTGCAGTCCAAGGGACTCTCAAGAGTCTTCTCCAACATCACAGTTCAAAAGCATTGATTCTTCAGCACTCAGCTTTCTTTATGGTCCAACTCTCACATCCATACATGACTACTGGAAAAACCATGGCTTTGACTAGACAGACCTTTGTCAGTAAAGTAATGTCTCTGCATTTTAATATGCTGTCTAGGTTGGTCATAACTTTTCTTCCAAGGAGCAAGCATTTCAATTTCATGGTTGCAGTCACCATCTGCAGTGATTTTGGAGCCCAACAAAATAAAGTCTATTACTGTTTCCATTGTTTCCCCACCTATTTGCCATGAAGTGATGGGAATGGATGCCATGATCTTAGTTATTTGAATGTTGAGTTTTAAGCCAGCTTTTCCACTGTCCTCTCAGATCTCTGCATTTTAATATGCTGTCTAGGTTGGTCATAACTTTTCTTCCAAGGAGCAAGCATTTCAATTTCATGGTTGCAGTCACCATCTGCAGTGATTTTGGAGCCCAACAAAATAAAGTCTATTACTGTTTCCATTGTTTCCCCACCTATTTGCCATGAAGTGATGGGAATGGATGCCATGATCTTAGTTATTTGAATGTTGAGTTTTAAGCCAGCTTTTCCACTGTCCTCTCAGTTTCATCAAGAGGCTCTTTAGTTCCTCTTCACTTTCTGCCATAAGGGTGGTATCATCTGTATATCTGAGGTTATTGATATTTCTCCTGGCAATCTTGATTTCATCCAGCCTGGCATTTCGCATAATATACTCTGTGTATAAGTTAAATAAGCAGGGTGACAATATACAGCCTTGATGTACTCCTTTCCCAGTTTGGAAACAGTCTGTTGTTCCATGTCTGGTTCTAACTGTTGCTTCTTGATCTGTATACAGATTTCTCAGAAGGCAGCACTCAATAAACAACAAACAACAAAAAACACTTTGGCTTACTGTAATGACTGTTGTGATTATATCATAATAATCAGTACATCTGCTCTGTGGCCTTTATTACCAAGCCTCTAATGCCCTCCTTAAGGTTAACTTCATCAATAATTTGCTAGTATGTTACTTTTTTCAATGAAAATATACTTTTATCTTGATCTTTATATGCCATTCTCTATAAAAGTCAAAAGCAGACATTGCTATGTTAAGTATGCAGAAAGTCTGCTTTCTGGGCATGGCCCCAAGATAATATAGTTTACAGCTTTAACATAAATTTAAATGTTTTATAGCATCACTGTACTAATATTTAAATAATAAATATTTATAGAACACTATGATTACATATAGTTTTTTTGTTTGTATGTTTGTTTTTGCCTCGTTGTTGCTACGATGGGGGTAGTCAGGACTATCATATATATCTCACTCAGTTTTAATAATAGTATAAGTTAGGGGAACATTTTTAGTCTTTTTAAAAGATAATCAACAGAAAAATCTTGGTCTGATAAATTCTAGTTGTCTCTACTCTTTTTCACATTTTAAAATAAAGTCCTCTCATGAAGAATTTACTATTCTATTTATGAAACTATTAGTTTCTATAACATCTCCATTAAATAAATAAAGAGAGAAGTATCCTTAATTCAAACAGGAGGGTTTTAAAGAAAATAAAGGAAGATAAATAGTACTATGACACTGTTGTCTGTAAATCACAATAAACAGCATTTCCCTTGCTACCCACCCAAAGGCCTTAAAGGAATCTTTCAATATTCTCTCTGGTCATTCATGCAATCTGACCAATTCTCAGAACAGTACGGAGCCAAGGACGCCCTTCTTTGGAATGAAAGTAAAAATGGAAAATGAACTCAGAACCATCCACTATTCTTTTTTAAAAGCTCAAATGTTACCACTCAGGCTTACCATCACCCCTCTAGGATATTTAAAGGTCTGCCCTGCCAATAGAAATTAACCACAATGAGATACCATTTCACATCAGTCAGAATGGCTGCAATCCAAAAGTCAACAAGCAATAAATGCTGGAGAGGGTGTGGAGAAAAGGGAACCCTCTTACACTGTTGGTGGGAATGCAAACTAGTACAGCCACTATGGAGAACAGTGTGGAGATTCCTTAAAATACTGGAAATGGAACTGCCTTATGACCCAGCAATCCCACTGCTGGGCATACACACCAAGGAAACCAGAATTGAAAGACACGTGTACCCCAGTGTTCATCGCAGCACTAATTGGGAACTCATGTACACCCGTGGCGGATTCATGTCAGTGTATGGCAAAACCAATACAGTATTGTAAAGTAAAATAAAAAATAAATAAATAAAAAGAGAGAGGGAAAAAAAAAGGAAATTGAAGCCAAAAGAATGGCTGATTTTCAGTTCCCTCAATAGTGGCTCAATATCCTTCTTTCCTTGCTCATTCTCCACTCATTTCCTAGGCTTAACCTGGGAAACTCACCAAGTAGCAAGGCCAACTGTTTATCCTGTCTACTAATAAAATTGTTCAACAATATCCGTAGCTTTTAAAAACATGGAGATACACACAAACGTATACACACATAGGTACATATACGTATGTATCAACACATTCTCAAAATTATTGATCAGTAAATTTTGCATGTTTCATCTTGATTTTTTTGAAAGATATTTAGTCAATAAAACACAAATACCAAAAACTGGAAAAGGTAGAACACACTAATTGTTCTTCCTTTTGACACCCACACACACAGTATTTATGAAAAGGACCATTCTTATAGCATGGAAGCAAGGCAATTAGGAACCCTGGAGTCGGTCTGGGTCCTTCCAGAATATTTGCATGACTGAGAGTTCCTTCTGCTTCATCTATAAAATAGAACTGGTAATACTTACTCACTCTGCACTTTACATCTTTTACTTCCTTTGTGGTAAAGGCTGATATACATATTTCCACACTGAGTAGAAAGATCATCCCTCCATTGACACTGGAAAACAGCTGCAATAACTTCTCAGGTGTTATTGCCCACCATTATAAATCTCTGAAACAAGCAATGGACCAGACCACCTGAAGTAAAGCAGAGAGGTGGTGTTCATCTTAAGCCACCAAAACTGGAAGGCCAAGAGTTAAGAACAGTATGCCATTAGCATTAAGAATCACCTACTATAAAAATTTAGGGTTGCATGGGTTGTAGGAAGGGTAGGAGTGAGGAAAAGAAGGCATTTACCCTCTTTATGTTTAGGGCTGGGAAACTTCAAATTTTCAGATATTAGTATGTTTTTGTTGTTTAGTTGCTAACTCTTGTCAGACTCCTTTGCAACCCCATGGACTATAGCCCACCAGGCTCCCTTGTGCATGGGATTTCCCAGGCAAGAATACTGAAGTGGGTTGCCATTTCCTTCTCTAGAGGATCTGCCTGCCCCAGGGATCAAACTGCACCTCCTACATTAGCAAGTGGATTCTTTACCCCTGAGCCACCAGGGAATTTGGAGAGTATGTTAATAAACTTCAAAAAGAATCCCCAAAACTTCCTATAGCTATCCAGCAGAATATTCACTCCTAGAGTGAAATTGAAAGTTTTAAAACAAAAATTTGAAACTCACTCAGTCTATTAGTTCTAGCAGATATTCCTGGGGATTTGAAATCAAAAGAATTGGAGAACATTATGAAAGATGAAGCATCACAAGTTCCTTTATTTAATCCAGGAAACAGCTTAAGTCATGGATATTTTCCCTAATTTTTAAAATAAAAAATGAGTTAGCTTTTAGTGATTAAGCACATTCTCTATTTCATGGTTTATTACACTTGTTACTTAGAATAATTGGGACCTTCTGGAAAATTGCTCTCTGAGAAATTCAATAGTATGTTTGATTAATATTTTAATGTAAGACTATACCTTCCAGTCAGCTTAATAGTATATTAATATACTTAAATACTGTACAATGAAATCTTGAGGTAAACTATTCCTCTGATATGTATGGTTATTAAACAGGAGTGAGTTAAATATGTACAAATGGATTTTAAAATATCCCATTTATTTTTCAGTTTGCTAAAGAAAAGATAGTTTTGCAACTAGGATCTACCAGGCTACTCTATATAACCCCCAATCTCCCCACCCCCACCTATTCCACCCGAGGCCTGAGCTATACTAAAATTTTGCAAAGCCTTGCATTGTTCTCCCTGACACCGGATCAGCCGACACAGAAAAAGCAACTGCCAACTCGAAAGCAATCCGGCGATAGAGCCTGGTGCTATCTAATCAAGGGCAAAAGGTCACTTCCGAACAACTGGGCAATAAAAGATATTTCTAGTGACAAAGCCGAGAGGCCCAGAGGTGGGAGGTAGAAAGTGGGAAGAGGCTGGGGAGGAAGGAGGGCAAAAGGGCTCCTGTCTGTGGGAGGAAGTGCACTGACTCAGGGCAGCAGACGGGAACCATCTGGCTCCTTTAAGTTCTGTTCTTAAAGACAAGAGAGAAAGTCCCCTTTAAAGGGGCCAGTGACTCTGGTCTGTGAAATCTTAACTTTTTAATAATATAAAACCAGGCTTTCCCAGGCATAGATAAATGAGAGAGAAAGAGAGAAAGGCGAGGAAAGAGGGACGAAATCTTCTTCCAAATAGAAGGTGACTTCTCCTCAAAGCTAACTAGAGAATGCATTGCTTTTCAACTCCTATCAGTAAATAAACCCTCTTGATAACTACTAAGTCGGTGATCCAGCAACTGGTGTTTAATTATTATGGAAGTTAACCTGAAGTTAAAACGCACACCCAGAGACACATCATTTGTAAAAGAATATCAAACCCTTGTTTAATGGTGCAGTTCGACTAATGTCTTTCTTTGCTCTCCCAGGACAACTAAACTCATCCTCCTCCTACTTTACCGCTCACCTCACCTCCCCTCTTCCCAATTCTCTCCCTTGTTTTTGTTGAAGCACCTTTGGAAAGGGTGCAAGAGAAGTCAAGGGCCCTTTTCCATTCAGCCTAGATGCCTCAGTCTGAAAAAAGCTAGAATTACAAACAGTATACCCCATTTTCCCCGCCCCCTCAGAAGAGTCACTACCAAGTCAACTATGTCCTCAATTCCCTCATCTGTGATTTTTTTTAAACACTGAGTAATTACCAACTGAAATAGAAAGTGCCCAGGCTGAGAGACCAACTGCTAGCTGTGTGGCTGCAAACATGAGATCCTAATTACAGTAATTCAAAATCCACAGGACAGGAAGTCTAAATCATTTTCAGACTTTTTTTTTTTGGAGGGATGCAACATAGCTTACAGACCAGTTGATCAGAGACAGTTCAGACTGGGCCTCAGGATGATATTCATATTCTAAATGTGAATATCTTTTAAAAGTGGCTGTGTCCAATAATTGGGATTTGGAATAAATGTCTGCCAGCTCCTCCAGCAGTAGTGTTAGAAACAAAATTGAGCATTTCAATTTTGTCTACTTCTCCTAAGACAACTAAATCTTTATCCCACCCAAGAGAAAATATTGAAAAATTTCTACAGAGGAAATTTCATGTAAGTAAGAAACAGAAATGTAGATAAGAAAATTGGAACTTGCTTTTCAACATCGACATAAACATGAGAAAAATGTTACAAAAATATATTGCAATGACATCATAAGAAATTGTAACACAAAGGTATATTTATGAAAATTTCCTCTCAAGAAGAAATACCATAGGATAATTTAAATTATAAGTGATGATGATGATGCTATTGGTAGCAGTGGTGGTAATCAGCAACTTTTATTAATTGTCCATTGCACATTGACCTCTTACCAGTAGGTATAACAGGATTGCCATAGAAAGTTACACTAGATTCATTCCTCAAGGAGCTTATAATTTAAAAGTGGGTGGGATAAACCCACTTGGAAAACATGCCAAAGAATATATAAATTAGCCTAATAGTAAATGTGTAAGGGACACCAGAATATAATATACACTGCTGCTGCTGCTGCTAAGTCGCTTCAGTCATGTCCAACTCTGTGCGACCCCATAGACGGCAGCCCACCAGGCTACCCCATCCCTGGGATTCTCCAGGCAAGAATACTGGAGTGGGTTGCCATTTCCTTCTCCAATATATACTAGATTAGGCCAAATTCCTTTAAGGAAGATCTAGAAGATGAATTTCCAACAGACTTTTTTTTTTTTAACAGAATTTTAAAGCAGAGTAGACAAATGTTTTGGCAGAATGAGGAAGACATTGGTCTTTTCTAGCCAAGGATATTAAAGGGGGAATGACAAAATCTGAGAAAGGTCAACTAGATGTGATGCTCTGAACTGAAAGAGACAAAATAGATGATGATGGTTTAGAGAGGGAGGGCCTGCAGCAGAGGCAGGCACCTGAAATGTCTTGTTTAAAACTCAGGGGCTTCAGATGCAAATCAAAGCCAGAACACATCCATCAAGATGGATTTTTCAAATTAAAAGTGTTGGTGGGGATATAGAGAAATTGGATCCATTATGTACCATTGGTAGGAAAATAAAATGGTACAGTCAGTATAGAAAAAATATGGTGATTCCAAAAAACTTAAACATAAAATTACCATATGACCCAGCTCTTCAACTTTTGGGTATATACCCAAAATAATAAAAAGAAGGGATTCAAACAGAATACTGTATATCCTTATTCATAGCAGAGTATAAAGTTTCCATTGGAAAAATGAAACATTTCTGGAAATGGATAATAGTGAGGATTGCAGAAAAATGCAAATGTATCCAACATCACTGAATTGTGTGCTTGAAATGATTAAACTGGTGAGATTTATGTTATTATTTTAGCACAGTAAAAAAGACACATTAAGATAAAAAAATTTTTTTTAACTGATCATCATTTAATAGCCATGTGAGCATGGCTAAGATATTTACTCTTTGAGATCCAAATTCCTCAACTATAGAACAGGGATAATGGTATCCACAAAGCAGATTTATAGATACAAGACATAATGTAAAGTGCCTACCACTTAATACTAGTTAATATGAATTAACTAGGCTTCTTGCCTGTAAGAAAAGGAACCACAAATGAAGTAGAGCTTAGGGAATTTATTGGCTTATTGATGCAAACTTCTAGAGGGTCAAGCCTGGAAGCTGGTCCCAGAACAACAGGAACTAAAGACTCCAGTGCAATTGAGTTCTTCTAACCTGGCCTATCATTTCTGCATGATAATTTCTCAGACTACTAGAGAATATGACTAATGGGATTCCAGGCACACATTCTTATACCTTCACAACTAGACAGAAAAAGGTCTTCCTTTGGTCCTGCTTGAAAGACTCTGATTGGACTATCCTTGCTCACATGTCCATCCCCTGCACCAATCACTGTGGCTAGGGAAGTGAAAAGCCCTCCCTTAAAGGCATAAATTAAAGCAGAAGATGGAGACAGCCACTGGGAGAGTAGATGTAAACCAGATAGCCTTCTGACTGGGTGACTATATAGCAAACTCAGCAAATGGTAAAACAGATTTTATACATAACAGAAGACACCTTAGATACCTGAGCAAAGATCATTTTACCTAAGAAATATGCATTTTATGTTATTTTTAACTAATCAATTAAGTTGCTCATTTATTAACACTATTGAGGTGCATTACTATATATAGGATAATTTTCTGAATAACTGAAATATTCTCCCAAGTATTAAGATTTTTAGGTTGAATTTTGCCTATTCTTTTTATGATAAAATATAAAACCACATTTTTTATAAATTTGAGATCACTTGTTATGAAAATAAAATATCCTACTTTTGTAATACACCAGTACTCTCAGGAACCATTTTGGTGCTTGGAACTGCTTAAACTCTTCACTTGAAGGCCCATAGGGCATCTTTTGATCAATAGCTGTTCTTTCTCTCTACATTTTCCTGCTTTAAAAAAAAATCTCTTCCTTTCTATCATCCTTCATCCTGCTTCTAATTGCAGAGTATTGAACACCCAGATAATTAGTAACTATGAGTAAAATCAGACTTTCAGGGTGTATTTTATAGGGAAAAATGAATTGGCTTTGCTCCAAAGAATTATTATAGGTGAGGATCTGTTCTTCGGGCTCACAGTAGTGTTTTGGAAAATTAGAAGCCAACCTCTGCCTGTGGAGAAGGAAATGGCAACCCACTCCAGTGGTCTTGCCTGGAGAATCCCAGGGATGGCGGAGCCTGGTGGGTTGCCGTCTCTGGGGTCTCACAGAGTCGGACATGACTGAAGCGACTTAGCAGCAGCAGCAACCTCTGCCTGAAATCCTGGTAGTTCAGAACACTAAGTCAAGAGAATTAAACCTTATAGTGGAACTAAAGATCCCTGAGGCACTGAAAGTTTCTAATCCAGCTATTGAAACATATTTTATGAGAATTATGTACAGAATATCCTCAAGCTTTAAGCTTGCATTTATAAGAATTCAGAAGCATATGTTAGAATATTTGCCAAGTGAGTTTAATTGGCCCAAAATATATTGGTTATTAAATTTCTTAACTAGAGTTTCTGAAGAAATATTAACCAGATTAAGAAAATCTTAACTCAAACAGATCATTAGAGTGACTGTCAAATTAGCTACTAAAACAGAGAAACTGTTCACAGTCAATATAGCAATCCCTATTGATACTGATTTTTATGATTTCCCTTTAAGGACACTTTGATTCAACTGTTGACCAAAGTACTGATGGCTGTGGCAACAACGTGTCTAAGGGAAATGACCGAGAGGGATCCTGAAGAACATGTGTGTTCTCTACACCTGTTTCACTCATAAACATAATGTGCACACCCTAGTATTTTCAGTAGCAAATGATCAAATACCTAAAGAATCAAATCAGTGATTGCACATTCTGAAAAGAAGAACTGTGTGTTGAAGGGAAGGTTAAGGAGGACAGGAGAAATTCCAAAGAGCTCTGTTTCTTGTTTGCTCTTTCTGAACGCCTAGTGGGCAAATAAAATATTATTTTGCCATGTGATTAAAAGAGGAAATAAGTGATAAAACAACACCAACATTGACCCATAGGCAAAAAGAATGTAGTTCCTAAGTTCCTACATAAACTAACTGCCTGCCATTCAAAGAGGCGAAAACCCACAGATAAAACCTGTGCCCCTGCCAAGACATTAAGTCTCTACAGCTATGTAAACTGCAAAGCGTTTGCAAAGGAACAAATCCAGGACATAACCCCCTTGAGAACTACAAAAGGGATGCTTGTCCAGACATTCACATTGCATCATGCCACTTCACAACTTAAAATGAGTCTAGAAAAAGAGGCATGATTTTGCCATGGCCCAATCCTGTTACTTTCATTTCATAAGACAAGGCAAGCATATCCTTATTTTCTGGTTTATATTTTATCTGCTTGAATTCATGTAATGAGAAATTGACAAACTAGTTAAATCAAAATAAGCCAATCAACGCAGGGCAGCCAAGTAACTTACAACATCCGAAAAAATGGTGGAGGGGTGGTTTTGCTATAAACTGCAAAGCTTATTAGCAATCCATCAAAGCCTGATACTTAATGCTAGTGGCTTATCTAAGCAGCTTTTCTTTTCCTTCTCTCTGCTAAGTGAAGTGACAGTCCCTCAGTCGAATCTGACTATTTGCTACCCCATGGACTTTACAGTCCATGGAATTCTCCAGGCCAAAATACTAGAGTGGGTAGCCGTTCCCTTCTCCAGGGGATCTCCCCAATCCAGGGATGGAACCCAGGTCTCCTGCATTGCAGGTGGATTCTTTACCAGCTGAGCTACCAGGGAAGCTCTCACTGATACTTGACTTCTAAGAGTAGAGAATTTGAAGAACTTCTGTGTGTGTCCAGTGTATTCAGTTCACACTGCTCTAGCTCAAGCTGTAAGATATTTTAACAGCACCAATACTTAAACCCAAACCTGATGCAGCGAGAAACAAGAATTTTGCAGATAAAAACATAGGTAGGTAGGTAGATAGATGATAGAGAGAGGCCGACTACACAGGTAAGTAGACTGACAGACAGAGAGCTAATAAAGGTACCTGTGGCCACCATGAGATTTAGAGTTTGCAAAGGAACAAATCCAGGACATAAGCCCCTTGAAGGTATAATCTTTCACTCCTGGATCTTTCATATTTACCCATGAGGCCAAATGTTTATAACCTGTGTATTTAAAGTAACTGCCGTATGGAAAGAGCCAGGTCTGACATTCACAGCATTAATAAAACAGTATCTGAAGTATCAAAACATGTCCACTATATGAATTTTTTTTCCCCTGGGATGCTTAAGTTTACCTAAATTTTGCCAGATTTAATACAATTTTAGTTTCAGGTTGGTAGATATTTAGACTCAAATTCTGTTTTATATAAACTTGGGAAATGTTACCCCACTACTGTTATCTGCCATGTAAAACAGTAAAGGAACCAGCAAATTATAAGATTTAAAAAATGTAATATAAGAGATTTATTGTATACTTTTTTTTCTTACTTCCTTGAATCGGTTATTCAACGATTAGAGGAGAATTCAGAAGACTGAAGGCACAACCTTCTTTCCACAGCTTCATTTTCCTGCCTTCTCTGGTCTAACCTCTTATACTGATGAAAATACAAAAGGAGAATACATTACTCACCATCTTAGTACTTCAACAATACAAAAAACACTCAGTTCAACAACCTTTCTCCTGCTCAATAATGAAGAAGAGTTTTATCAAGATAAAGAAAGTCACTGGTGAGGAGTTTATAAACTAGAGAGTGTCCGAACTAACCCACAGCAAGCAATACATTGCTGCCTGAAAGAAAAGTGTTAGTCTCTCAGTCGTGTCTGCTTCTTTGTGACTGCATGGACTGTAGCCTGCCAGGCTCCTCTGTCCATGGAATTCTCTAAGCAAGAATACTGGAGTGGGTAGCCAGTCCCTTCTCCAGAGGATCTTCCAGACCCAGGAATCGAACCCAGGTCACCTGCATTGCAGGCAGATTCTTTACCATCTAAGCCACCAGGGAATACCCATCCTACAATAAGTAATACATTGCCAACTGAAGGCAATCTGTTTGCTTTGAACATCAGGAGCCTTGGTAGGGCTGACAACCCTTTATGAAAGTTACAGAGCTGCCTAATAGATGCTTGCTATGAAGCCACTGCACACCTCTGCATACAACTAAGTCACTGAAGTACCTGCCGATGAAAGAATTCTCACTGTAATGTTTGAAGAATTATCTTCTGTGCAAAAGCCATACTGTGTTAGTTAGGTAGGGCTGCTAGAACAAAATACCACAGACTGGGTGGCTTATAATCATAGAAATGTATGTTCTCACAGCTCTGGAGGCTGGAAGGCCAATATCAAGGTGCTGGCAGGGTTGGTTTTTGGCCCTCTCTTCCTGCCTTGAGGATGGCCATCTTCTCACTGTGTCCTCTCACCACCTTTCCTTGGTTCTGGATGAGACAGTCACAGAGTCAAAAAGAAACAGAAAGCGAGAGAGCAAGAGCTCTCATGTCTCTTCCTCTTCATATGACACGAGTCCTACTGGATTAAGGCCCACTGTTATGACTTCACTTAGCTTTTATTGCCTCCTTATAGGATCTGTCTCTAAACACAGTCATACTGGGGGTTAGAACTTCAGCATAGGAATTTGGGAGGAACACAGTTCAGTCCATAGCAAACACTTTAGTCTTAGAGATTTATGAGTGACTACAGAGAATGAGATGGCTGGATGGCATCACCGACTCGATGGACATGAGTTTGAGTGAACTCCGGGAGGTGGTGACGGACAGGGAGGCCTGGCGTGCTGTGATTCATGGGGTCGCAAAGAGTCGGACATGACTGAGCAACTGAACTGGACTGAATACTACCACAGATCATAACTTGGTCCACAAAGTTTCAGTTCAGTTGCTCAGTCATGTCTGACTCTTTGTGACCTCATGGACTGCAGCAAGCCAGGCTTCCGTGTCCATCACCAACTTCTAGAGCTTGCTCAAACTCATATCCATTGAGTTGGTGATGCCACCCAACCATCTCATAAGGGGACAACAGTCCCCTTCTCCTCCTGCCTTTAATCTTTCCCAGCATCAGGGTCTTTTCAAATGAGTTAGTTCTTTGCATCAGGTGGCCAAAGTATTGGAGCTTCAGCTTCAACATCAGTCCTTCCAATGCATATTCAGAACTGATTTCCTTTAGGATGTACTGGTTGGATATCCTTGCAGTCCAAGGGATCTCAAGAGTCTTCTCCAGCACCACAGTTCAAAAGCATCATTTCTTCGGCGCTCAGCTTTCTTTATAGTCCAACTCTCACATCCATACATGACTACTGGAAAAACCATAGCCTTGACTAGATGGACCTTTGTTGGCAAAGTAATGTCTCTGCTTTTTAATATGCTGTCTAGGTTGGTCATAACTTTTCTTCCAAGGAGCAAGCATCTTTTAATTTCATGGCTGCAGTCACCATCTGCAGTGATTTTGGAGCCCAACAAAATAAAGTCTGACACTGTTTCCATTGTTTCCCCATCTATTTCCCATGAAGTGATGGGACCAGCTGCCATGATCTTTGTTTTCTGAATGTGAGCTTTAAGCCAACTTTTTCACTCTCCTCTTTCACTTTCATCAAGAGGCTCTTAGTTCTTTGCTTTCCGCCATAAAGGTGGTGTCATCTGCATATCTGAGGTTATTGATATTTCTCCCAGCAATCTTGATTCCAACTTGTGCTTGATCCAGCCCAGCATTTCTCATGATATACTCTGCTTATAAATAAGGAGGGTGACAATATACAGACTTGATGTACTCCTTTCCCGATTTGGAAGCAGTCTGTTGTCCCATGTACAGTTCTAACTGTTGATTCTTGACCTACACACAGATTTCTCAGGAAGCAGATCAGGTGGTCTGGTATTCCCATCTCTTGAAGAATTTTCCACAGTTTGTTGTGATCCACACAGTCAAAGGCTTTGGCATTAAGTTAGTAAAGCTTCAGTTCAGTTCCATCGCTCAGTCTTGTCTGACTCTGCGACCCCATGAATAGCAGCTCGCCAAGCCTCCCTGTCCATCACCAACTCCTGGAGTTCACTCAGATTCACAGCCATCGAGTCAGTGATGCCATCCAGCCATCTCAGTAAAGCTGCTACTAAGTTGCTTCCATCGTGTCCAACTCTGTGCGACCCCATAGACGGCAGCTCACCAGGCTCCAGGCCCTTATAAATTCCCTGGGGTGGGGGCGGGGGTGGGCGGTGGGGAGC